>OX401407.1:6018074-6618074 GCA_947846245.1 Cerastoderma edule
AAGGCTTCAAAGCAGAATAAAAACAAGACAAAATATCCCCGAGTGTTTTAGAAAAAGGGCGTATTCGGCTCTTTAACACGAAATAATTCTAAAAAGAAAATTCTTGAAAAAACCTATATTGTTGGTACTCATTAGACGAGACGATTCTAATGAGTTCCAACAATATAGGGTTTACAGAAGCAATAAATAAGTTAGCTGGAGGAAAACGGCTCTTATCTGTACAAATGCGCCCCAGTTCGTTATACTTGTGGCGTGCTATCTTTGCCAGCAGTCCAGCGGCCTTCTGAAGTCTCCCATCAGCCGTGGCTCCCACTGTATTCGTCTTGGAGTGTATTCGCTGTATAAACACGGTTACCAACACTTCTAGAACGCAGATGGACAGTGCACACAATAAGTAGACACCTGTTAAAAATAATTGGTGTAACTTTTTTTACAATATAAATACAAAATCTTTATTTTACTCTATTCCTGTACCAGAAGGCACGATGATAAAATAACATGAAACATAATGTAAACGAGGTATCTATTTTGTTACTCTCACTGATCTCTACCTCTCTATCTCTACCTACCTTTGGTATTTAACATTACAATATTACAAGCTAACTTGAAACCGAATGTATTTACATATTTGTATGTCTTGTTGTGTGCTAGTTTGTATTTTGAATGTTTACAATTAATGCAATAAAATATCAAACTAAATCTCTACCTCTGTATCTCTATCTCTCTAGCCATTTCTCACATACAACGCTACATACATCTCCAAACAGTCTCCAATTTTGGAAAATGGGTTACGAAGTAAAAGGCTGGCTGAAAAAAGAAATCCAATGAAAACTCACTGAGAATGCAGACGTGTTCTTTTCTGATTTGTTTTTCTTCGTCTGCCTCTGCTTTCAATTTAACTTTTTCACAGCTTTCATTTTTTTAAGAAAGTCGACAACTAAGTAAAGGTGCGGTTGAAAAGTAATCGCCAAAAAACTCACTGAGAATACAGACGTGCGTCGAAGTTGGCGGGATCTTATCCGAGACTATCGTCATGACAACGGAAAGGGACAACAGAATGGTCAGCGCGAATCCGTTCTTCTCTCCGCTCTCCATTGGTAGAAGGAACACAAGGCAACCAAGCAGTGACGTAAACACCACCGGAAGTATCATGTTCAGGATGTAGTACGAGTGCTTCCGGTTCAGGATGACCTTGAACTCAACCATAGCCATCGGGTGCCCGTGCAATGTCCTACGAAAGAATGGTTGTTTTTGTTAATCCTTAGAACGATGGGTAATATTTAATGTGGTAATCAAGTGTGTTCTCCGGTGGAAAACAGTCAAATTTCCCCAGGATTTCTGGTGTATTCATGAACTACCTATGAGGTATAACTACCGACTTGTGCCGTGGATTGCCGATAAGAAACGATTTGGTAGAACCAACGAGTCTACATGTCAGCCAGGGGACTTTCTCGTACACGACATTCTAAATAAAACCTCAAACTGCTGGGTAATTCTCTTATAATAGATTTTTATCTGCACAACTCCTTGATATAATGAATAAACTTGATATCTCACATAAAATAATAAAAAACAGACAACATAGGTATGAGGTTATGTCATTTATTCTCTTAGTAAATGACGATAAATGATTACAAGTAGAACACAAACTTAAATACTCAGCATTAGGAAAAGGATTACATCACATAATTGAAATGATGTAAGATTATGCCAATCAAGAAAATTGCATAATCAGATTAAATTATAAATTTCCCCAGCCAAGTATGCAGAAACCCAGTTGGTGCACAAAAAAGGCAACAAGCTTTGGCTTGTTTATACATGACCAAGCAGCATTTATGTCGTCTGCTTTCCAAATTCTTAGATATCTGCTTGATTTTGATGAGAAAACATTCTCAGAGTTGCAACCAGGTTAGATCACAGGTCAGCCGCCAATTTACTTGACGGCTGTACTGGATCTAAGCCTAATCAAAAATTTACAAGATATCAATGTCCTTTACTCTTTATCACGACCGGTGATCGCTCTACTGCATCGCCACGGTGCTGACGCTGACATCGGTTGCGCAACTTCCGGGCACTTCAAAGCAAAGTGTTTTAAGGGTACATGATGTAGGCAGGTCAATTCTTTGCTATTATTCTGCATTTTCAGACAATCGATAAAAAAAACCCACAAGATTCAATCCATATTGAACTCAACCTTCTATAGATAAAGTTTCAATTTTGTGAAGCAAATGTTACCACTTGCTAGTTTTGAGTATCAATATCTATCAGAACATCTCTTTACCTTGAGATTAAATGGCAAATTGGATGATATTTAACTGTTTTTACGAACGGGGATATTGGAGGATATATTTCTTCAAATTCTTCAAACAGACAGACAGCCACAGAGACAGACACTCACACACCGACACACAGACACATACCTGAAGCCCGACAGAGACAGACACTCACACACCGACACACAGACACATACCTGAAGCCCGACAGAGACAGACACTCACACACCGACACACAGACACATACCTGAAGCCCGACGATGCGCTGGTGCCTTTAAGGTCCCACTCCCCGTTTTCCTCGTACAGCTGTAGATTGACATTGCTGGCAGAATTAGTGAGGCCCAGTTCGTACGCACCATACATCCAGGTTGAAATCTTAATTAGTTATATAGATGAAACGAGATTTGATCAGATTTATCGATACATAGCGAGATTCAAAATACGTATCGAGATAAATCGAGATTAGTGGTTAGATTTGGATGCTTAGTCCTTACGAATGTTTGCTTTTTGGTACGTGTGTATGTACATGTATATATATACAGTATATGAAATACGAATCGAGATAATCCGAGATTAGCGGCTGCTTTGAATGCTTAGTCCTTTCGAATGTGGTCTTTGAGGTACGTGTGTATGTACATGTATTCATTTAAATTACGAATCGAGATTAATCGATATTGGCTGCTAGGTTTGAAAGTTAAGTCGCTACGAATGTGTACTCTGTGCTACTCACACATGAAGTTTGCGGGGATGATTTGTTTGAAACCTTGTTAGCATTTCCTTGTGCTAAATGTTAAGTATGATAAGCTTTCAGGGCCTTGGATCGACCATACACACAGAAGCAACTATGCGTTCTGCGAACTCTTTCAATTGGGAACAGTCAAAAACTGGCGTTTGGTAAAGGGTTAAAACACACACCTTGATGCTACAAGTCTGGCTATCGTACGGGGTGTGAGTAATATCCACGTTACACTTGACGAGATAGTTTAAACACACCCACCTTGATGCTACAAGTCTGGCTATCAAACGGGTAGTAAGTGATATCCACGTTATATTTGACGAGAAAGTTTAAACACACCCACCTTGATGCTACATGTCTGGCTATCAAACGTGTAGTAAATGATGTCTACGTTACACTTGACGAGATAGTTTAAACACACCAACCTTGATGCTACAAGTCTGGCTATCAAACGGGTAGTAAGTGATATCCACGTTACACTTGACGAGATAATTTAAACACACTAACCTTGATGCTACAAGTCTGGCTATCAAACGGGTAGTAAGTGATATCCACGTTACACTTGACGAGATAGTTTAAACACACTAACCTTGATGCTACAAGTCTGGCTATCAAACGGGTAGTAAATGATGTCTACGTTACACTTGACGAGATAGTTTAAACACACCCACCTTGATGCTACATGTCTGGCTATCAAACGGGTAGTAAGTGATATCCACGTTTTATTTGACGGGATAGTTTAAATACACTCACCTTGATGCTACAAGTCTGGCTATCAAACGGGTAGTAAGCGATATCAACGTTATATTTGACAAGAAAGTTTAAACACACCCACCTTGATGCTACAAGTCTGGCTATCAAACGGGTAGTAAGTGATATCAACGTTATATTTGACGAGATAATTTAAACACCCACCTTGATGCTACAAGTCTGGCCATCAAACGGGTAGTAAGTGATATCAACGTTATATTTGACGAGACAGTTTAAACACATCAATCTTGATGCTACAAGTCTGGCAATCAAACGGGTAGTAAGTGATATCCACGTTATATTTGACCAGAAAGTTTAAACACATCAACCTTGATGCTACAAGTTTGGCCATCAAACGGGTAGCAAGTGATATCCACGTTAAATTTGACGGGATAGTTTAAACACACCCACCTTGATGCTACATGTCTGGCTATCAAACGGGTAGTTAGTGATATCCACGTTTTATTTTACGGGATAGTTTAAACACATCAACCTTGATGCTACAAGTCTGGCCATCAAACGGGTAGTAAGTGATATCCACGTTATATTTGATGAGAAAGTTTAAACACATCAACCTTGATGCTACAAGTCTGGCCATCAAACGGGTAGTAAGTGATATCCACGTTATATTTGACGAGATAATTTAAACACCCACCTTGATGCTACAAGTCTGGATATCAAACGGGTAGTAAGTGATATCAACGTTTTATTTGACAAGATAGTTTTAACACACCCACCTTGATGCTACAAGTCTGGCTATCAAACGGGTAGTAAAAGATGTCTACGTTACACTTGACGAGAAAGTTTAAACACACCCACCTTGATGCTACATGTCTGGCTATCAAACGTGTAGTAAATGATGTCTACGTTACATTTGACGAGATAGTTTAAACACACCCACCTTGATGCTACAAGTCTGGCTATCAAACGGGTAGTAAGTGATATCAACGTTTTATTTGACAAGATAGTTTTAACACACCCACCTTGATGCTACAAGTCTGGCTATCAAACGGGTAGTAAAAGATGTCTACGTTACACTTGACGAGAAAGTTTTAACACACCCACCTTGATGCTACATGTCTGGCTATCAAACGTGTAGTAAATGATGTCTACGTTACATTTGACGAGATAGTTTAAACACACCCACCTTGATGCTACAAGTCTGGCTATCAAACGGGTAGTAAATGATGTCTACGTTACACTTGACGAGATAATTTAAAAACACCCACCTTGATGCTACAAGTCTGGCTATCAAACGGGTAGTAAGTGATATCAACGTTATATTTGACGAGAAAGTTTAAACACACTCACTATGATGCTACAAGTCTGGCTATCAAACGGGTAGTAAGCGATATCAACGTTTTATTTGACGAGAAAGTTTAAACACACTCACCTTGATGCTACAAGTCTGGCTATCAAACGGGTAGTAATTGATGTCTACGTTACACTTGACGAGATAGTTTAAACACACCCACCTTGATGCTATATGTCTGGCTATCAAACGTGTAGTAAATGATGTCTACGTTACACTTGACGAGAAAGTTTAAACACACCCACCTTGATGCTACAAGTCTGGCTATCAAACGGGTAGTAAATGATGTCTACGTTACACTTGACGAGATAATTTAAACACACCCACCTTGATGCTACAAGTCTGGCTATCAAACGGGTAGTAAGTGATATCAACGTTTTATTTGACGAGAAAGTTTAAACACACTCACCTTGATGCTACAAGTCTGGCTATCAAACGGGTAGTAAGCGATATCAACGTTTTATTCGACGAGATAGTTTAAACACACTCACCTTGATGCTACAAGTCTGGCTATCAAACGGGTAGTAAATGATGTCTACGTTACACGTGACGAGAAAGTTTAAACACACCAACCTTGATGCTACAAGTCTGGCTATCAAACGGGTAGTAAATGATGTCTACGTTACACTTGACGAGATAGTTTAAACACACCAACCTTGATGCTACAAGTCTGGCTATCAAACGGGTAGTAAATGATGTCTACGTTACACTTGAAGAGATAGTTTAAACACACCAACCTTGATGCTACAAGTCTGGCTATCAAACTGGTTCTAAGTGATATCCACGTTACACTTGACGAGATGATTTAAACACACCCACCTTGATGCTACAAGTCTGGCTATCAAACGGGTAGTAAGTGATATCCACGTTACACTTGACGAGATAGTTAAAACACACCCACCTTGATGCTACAAGTCTGGCTATCAAACGGGTAGTAAGTGATATCCACGTTACATTTGACGAGATAGTTTTAACACACCCACCTTGAAGCTACAAGTCTGGCTATCAAACGGGAAGAAAGTGATATCCACGTTACACTTGACGAGATAGTTAAAACACACCCACCTTGATGCTACAAGTCTGGCTATCAAACGGGTAGTAAGTGATATCAACGTTTTATTTGACGGGATAGTTTTAACACACCCACCTTGATGCTACAAGTCTGGCTATCAAACGGGTAGTAAGTGATATCAACGTTTTATTTGACGAGATAGTTTTAACACACCCACCTTGATGCTACAAGTCTGGCTATCAAACGGGTAGTAAGTGATATCAACGTTTTATTTGACAAGATAGTTTTAACACATCAACCTTGATGCTACAAGTCTGGCTATCAAACGGGTAGTACATGATGTTTACGTTACACTTGACGAGATAGTTTAAACACACCCACCTTGATGCTATATGTCTGGCTATCAAACGTGTAGTAAATGATGTATACGTTACACTTGACGAGATAGTTTAAACACACCCACCTTGATGCTACAAGTCTGGCTATCAAACGGGTAGTAAGTGATATCCACATTACATTTGACGAGATAGTTTAAACACACCCACCTTGATGCTACAAGTCTGGCTATCAAACGGGTAGTAAGTGATATCCACGTTACATTTGACGAGATAGTTTTAACACACCCACCTTGATGCTTCAAGTCTGGCTATCAAACGGGTAGTAAGTGATATCCACGTTACATTTGACGAGATAGTTTTAACACACCCACCTTGATGCTACAAGTCTGGCTATCAAACGGGAAGTAAGTGATATCAACGTTTTATTTGACGGGATAGTTTAAACACATCGACCTTGATGCTACAAGTCTGGCTATCAAACGGGTAGTAAGTGATATCAACGTTTTATTTAACGGGATAGTTTTAACACATCGACCTTGATGCTACAAGTCTGGCTATCAAACGGGTAGTAAGTGATATCGACGTAACACTTGTCGAGATAGTTTAAACACACCCACCTTGATGCTACAAGTCTGGCTATCAAATGGGTAGTAAGTGATATCAACGTTTAATTTGACAAGATAGTTTTAACACACCCACGTTGATGCTACAAGTCTGGCTATCAAACGGGTAGTAAATGATGTCTACGTTACACTTGACGAGATAGTTTAAACACACCCACCTTGATGCTACATGTCTGGCTATCAAACGTGTAGTAAATGATGTCTACGTTACACTTGACGAGATAGTTTAAACACACCCACCTTGATGCTACAAGTCTGGCTATCAAACGGGTAGTAAGTGATATCAACGTTATATTTGACGAGAAAGTTTAAACACACTCACCTTGATGCTACAAGTCTGGCTATCAAACGGGTAGTAAACGATATCAACGTTTTATTTGACGAGAAAGTTTAAACACACTCACCTTGATGCTACAAGTCTGGCTATCAAACGGGTAGTAAATGATGTCTACGTTAAACTTGACGAGATAGTTTAAACACACCAACCTTGATGCTACAAGTCTGGCTATCAAACGGGTAGTAAATGATGTCTACGTTACACTTGACGAGATAGTTTAAACACACCAACCTTGATGCTACAAGTCTGGCTATCAAACGGGTAGTAAGTGATATCAACGTTACACTTGACGAGATGATTTAAACACACTCACCTTGATGCTACAAGTCTGGCTATCAAACGGGTAGTAAGTGATATCCACGTTACACTTGACGAGATAATTTAAACACACCCACCTTGATGCTACAAGTCTGGCTGTCAAACGGGTAGTAAGTGATATCCACGTTACATTTGACGAGATAGTTTTAACACACCCACCTTGAAGCTACAAGTCTGGCTATCAAACGGGTAGAAAGTGATATCCACGTTACACTTGACGAGATAGTTTAAACACACCCACTTGATGCTACAAGTCTGGCTATCAAACGGGTAGTAAGTGATATCAACGTTTTATTTAACGGGATAGTTTTAACACACCCACCTTGATGCTACAAGTCTGGCTATCAAACGGGTAGTAAGTGATATCAACGTTTTATTTGACGAGATAGTTTAAACACACCCACCTTGATGCTACAAGTCTGGCTATCAAACGGGTAGTAAGTGATATCCACGTTACATTTGACGAGATAGTTTTAACACACCCACCTTGATGCTACAAGTCTGGCTATCAAACGGGTAGTAAGTGATATCCACTTTACATTTGACGAGATAGTTTTAACACACCCACCTTGATGCTACAAGTCTGGCTATCAAACGGGTAGTAAGTGATATCAACGTTTTATTTGACGAGATAGTTTAAACACACCCACCTTGATGCTACAAGTCTGGCTATCAAACGGGTAGTAAGTGATATCCACGTTACATTTGACGAGATAGTTTTAACACACCCACCTTGATGCTACAAGTCTGGCTATCAAACGGTTAGTAAGTGATATCCACGTTACATTTGACGAGATAGTTTTAACACACCCACCTTGATGCTACAAGTCTGGCTATCAAACGGGTAGTAAGTGATATCAACGTTTTATTTGACGGGATAGTTTAAACACATCGACCTTGATGCTACAAGTCTGGCTATCAAACGGGTAGTAAGTGATATCCACGTTACACTTGACAAGATAGTTTAAACACACCCACCTTGAAGCTACAAAACTGGCTATCAAACGGGTAGTAAGTGATATCCACATTACACTTGACGAGATAATTTAAACACACTCACCTTGATGCTACAAGTCTGGCTATCAAACGGGTAGTTAACGATATCAACGTTTTATTTGACGAGATAGTTTAAACACACTAACCTTGATGCTACACGTCTGGCCATCAAACGGGTAGTAATCGATATCAACGTTTTATTTGACGAGATAGTTTAAACACACTAACATTGATGCTACAAGTCTGGCCATCAAACGGGTAGTAAGCGATATCAACGTTTTATTTAACGAGATAGTTTAAACACACTAACCTTGATGCTACAAGTCTGGCTATCAAACGGGTAGTAAGTGATATCGACGTAACATTTGTCGAGATAGTTTAAACACACCCACCTTGATGCTACAAGTATGGCTATCAAACGGGTAGTAAGTGATATCCACGTTACATTTGACGAGATAGTTTAAACACACTTACCTTGATGCTACAAGTCTGACTATCAAACGGTAGTAAGTGATATCCACGTTACACTTGACGAGATGATTTAAACACACTCACCTTGATGCTACAAGTCTGGCTATCAAACGGGTAGTAAGTGATATCCACGTTATATTTGACGAGATAGTTTAAACACACCCACCTTGATGCTACAAGTCTGGCTATCAAACGGATAGTAAGTGATATCCACGTTATATTTGACGAGAAAGTTTAAACACATCAACCTTGATGCTACAAGTCTGGCTATCAAACGGATAGTAAGTGATATCCACGTTATATTTGACGAGAAAGTTTTAACACATCAACCTTGATGCTACAAGTCTGGCTATCAAACGGGTAGTAAGTGATATCCACGTTATATTTGACGAGAAAGTTTAAACACATCAACCTTGATGCTACAAGTCTGGCTATCAAACGGATAGTAAGTGATATCCACGTTATATTTGACGATAAAGTTTTAACACATCAACCTTGATGCTACAAGTCTGGCTATCAAACGGGTAATAAGTGATATCCACGTTATATTTGACGAGATAGTTTAAACACATCAACCTTGATGCTACAAGTCTGGCTATCAAACGGGTAGTAAGTGATATCAACGTTATATTTGACCAGAAAGTTTAAACACATCAACCTTGATGCTACAAGTTTGGCCATCAAACGGGTAGTAAGTGATATCCACGTTATATTTGACGGGATAGTTTTAACACATCAACCTTGAAGCTACAAGTCTGGCTATCAAACGGGTAGTAAGTGATATCAACGTTATATTTGACCAGAAAGTTTAAACACATCAACCTTGATGCTACAAGTTTGGCCATCAAACGGGTAGTAAGTGATATCCACGTTATAATTGACGAGATAGTTTAAACACACTAACCTTGATGCTACAAGTCTGGCTATCAAACGGGTAGTAAGTGATATCCACGTTATATTTGACAAGATAGTTTTAACACACCCACCTTGAAGCTACAAGTCTGGCTATCAAACGGGTAGTAAGTGATATCCACGTTATATTTGACAAGATACTTTTAACTCACCCACCTTGATGCTACAAGTCTGGCTATCAAATGGGTAGTAAGCGATGTCAACGTTTTATTTGACGAGATAGTTTAAACACACTTACCTTGATGCTACAAGTCTGGCTATCAAACGGGTAGCAAGTGATATTCACGTTACACTTAACGAGATAGTTTTAACACACCGACCTTGAAGCTACAAGTCTGGCTATCAAACGGGTAGTAAGCGATGTCAACGTTTTATTTGACGAGATAGTTTGAACACACTTACCTTGATGCTACAAGTCTGACTATCAAACGGATAGTAAGTGATATCCACGTTACACTTGACGAGATAGTTCGCCGCTGCCAGCCATACAACACTTCCGGTAAAGGTCACCAACAGAGGGATGGACTGTGTGTCCGTATCGTCATTCAGTAACCGTATACCGTCTGCCCTGGGGAGTAGCATAGGATGTATATAATGTAACGAAACGTGCAAATTGATAACTTATCTATTATCGTTCATCAATTATCTATTATCTATTATCTATTTTCCATTATCTATTATCTATCAAATGTTATCTGTTATATGTTATCTGTTATCTGTTATCTACTATCTATTATCTATTATATGTTACCGGTTATCTATTATATATTATCTATCATATATCATATTTTATCTATTATCTGTTATCTATTATCTATCATCAATCATCTTTTATCTATTATCTATTATCTATTATCTATTACCTCTTTATCTGTTATCTATTTTCTATTATCTATTATCTATAATCTATGATATGTTATCTGTTATCGTTTATCTGTTATCTATTATCTATTACCTGTTATCTATTATCTATTACCTATTACCTATCATCTATTATCTATTTTCTATAATCGATCATCTATTACATGTATCTATTATCTATTATCTATAATCTATTATCTGTTTTCTGTTATCTGTTGTCTATTTTCTATTATCTATTATCTATAATCTATGATATGTTATCTGTTATCGTTTATCTGTTATCTATTATCTATTACCTGTTATCTATTATCTATTACCTATTACCTATCATCTATTATCTATTTTCTATAATCGATCATCTATTACATGTATCTATTATCTATTATCTATAATCTATTATCTGTTTTCTGTTATCTGTTGTCTATTTTCTATTATCTATTATCTATAATCTATGATATGTTATCTGTTATCGTTTATCTGTTATCTATTATCTATTATATATTATCTGTTATCTTTTATCGTTTATCTGTTAACTTTTATCTGTTATCTATTATCTAGTATATGTTATCTGTCATCTGGTATCGGGTATCTGTTTTCTGGTATCTATTATCTGTTATCTGCTTTCTATTATCTACTATCTATTATCTATTAAATATTATCTATCATCTATTACCTAATATCCATTATTTTAAATCTTAATTCTTAATTCTTTATTCTTTATTATTTATTCTTATTCTTTATTCTTTATTCGTTGTTTGTTATTCGTTATTCGTTATTCTTTAGTCTTTAGTCGTTATGCTTTATTTTTTATTCTTTATATCCTTCTCAAAGAAGATGTTTTAATACATACAAAACATGACAGTACAATGGATACATTTACATACTTAACAAACGAAATGATAAAGGAGTAAAGAAATTCGAGAGATACATGTTAAAGAATTACGTTGAACCATACATATGGATAACAGACTTAACCTAAACGAAATGTTAAGTCAAATATAAAAAAAAAACGATCCTGTCTGTGGTTTCATACTAGTTAAAAAGAGTAAACTGGTTACTGATTACAGACTTATCCGAAATGAAATATTAAGTGATTATTAAGTACAAGAGAATGAGCATCTTCTTTTAACCACACAATCACATCCGATCAGTGAAAAACATGGTCGTCAACTGACCAGTTGTATTGTCTAGTTACATACCTGCATTCTGTCTATAACAATGCATAAGGACCCTGATTTTCATTTAAATTTTCTGTAAACGCTACTGGAGCCATTACCAAACAATGACGACAGTTGACCACTTTGTTGCAGACAACTCTGGAAAACATTGTGGAAAAAGAAAAAATTGCTCTTGATGAGCAATTCCCCCTTTTCCCACAATATTTTCTGCCCTATCAGGAGATTGTCTTTCAATTTCATCACATTTTGAAATGTTGTCTGCAAATTCTTTCAATTTGGGACAGTTGAAAAATTTGGCGTCTGGTAAAGAGTTAACTCCCACCTCAGAGAAGACTCGTCCCGAATCTTGGGTGATATGTTGGAAATACAACTCCGATGTATGGAGAAGTCTCCGTACCATCTCTGACACTAATGAAAAAAAACGAGCAAATTAATCCCTTAAAGACGCAATAACATCCGACCAGTGAAAAACAATGTCGTCAACTGATCAGTTAGGTTGTCTATTTTTGAACCAACGTGTGCTCTATTACAGTGCAAAAGATTCCCTGATTTGTATTTAAATTTTCCGAAAAGACCCATCCCGAGTCTTGGCCCTTGGGTAATATGTTTGAAAGACAACTCAGATATATGGAGAAATCTTCATCCCACCGCTGCCACCAATGTAACGAACCGTGCAAATAAATCCCTTATAAAACACAATCGCGTCCAGTCAGATACAAACACTGTCATCCACTGATCAGTTGTTTTTATATACCAGCATGTTCTCTATAACAGCGCATTAGTTCTCTGGTTTGCAAAAATGTTCCGAGAACGTTACAATAGTTACAAGTTACACCTTTGATTTTAAAAAATGTCAACGACCTAGGTAATTACAATCTCAATGAAAACAGTCATAACTGAAAATTTCATTTTGGAACAGCTTAAATAACCATAGTAATGATGGAGCTAATCGAGAGTAATACATTCAATTTGGAAAAGTGACAGCACCCTTGACAATCATAGTTATGATAAAAAAAATCATATCACGTAATATCATCAAGTTGGGACATTGAAAACTCCCCGAATATCTATGATCATGATAAAAACTCCCACCAAAAATTATAAAAAGTGTAAAAAGCATGATGTTCAATTAACCAGTAAACAAACTCCGTTTTCACAAAAGGATTTATTGAAAGCGATGCCTTCATGTTTTTGTTTGTCAGAGGGCTGTCAATCTTTCATTGGCTAAACCATTATGATTGTTCATCACCATGATGATTGTTCATCGCGGGACCTGGGGCCCGTTTTACGAAACAACTTACGGAAAATGTTTGCGTAAGTCATAATTGATAAACATGGATAGTATCTTCAATGAAAGTACAATATTGCAATGTGACACGTCATTGGAAGCGTCTCGGAGAGACGATTCCAATGATGTGTCACTTTGCAATATTGCTTTGCCAAATATTGAAATAAAAGAACTTCTTGTTTTAGACTTACGCAAATCTTAAGCGTAAACTGTTTAGTAAAACGGTACCCTGCTGACGATCGATCAATTGTGTTCAGTGGATGATTCTGTGACCTTTTATAATGAATTGTGTTGAGTTTTTGAGTGGTAAACAATGAAAGGCCCTTATGTTACCTGGATTGTCAGTGGGAGACAACTAATGTTTGATTTGAACCTAGGAGGTACACGAGTTACTTCCCTTTGAATATAGTTCATCATGGTCATGTGACCGGGTGGGGAGAGCTGGTACAACATGGAAATACAAATGCAATAAAAGGAATGTGATTAAATTCGATATTATATTGTTTATTACGGCGTGTCAGGCCAAAACGAATACGACGGCGATAGATTTCTGTGAAAATTTCCTAACGTTATTGGCGGTGTCCATTTGGTATAGTGTAAGCTTTATTTGCCTTTGATCTAGTGTAAGTTTAAATTATCAACCATGCTCTACAAGCCACTCACATACTAACGAAACGTGGATATGATATCTATATATCTATATATATGATATCTATATGAATTTACCATGGTTATGAGTAGTTTCTACATCTTATTTCTGTTACCTTTTTAATGTCAGCCATACTTTTAACAAGAGACACAGTATACACGATATAAACTTAATAAGGAACCTTTTAACGGATTCGTCATTGTATAATCAGTTTCAATATCATATATATGACTTTCTTCAATGCCATTCATGCTTTATGCAAAGGATATAATCTTAACAACGACTGTTTCTAACGAATTCGTAAATCTAACTGACAATGCCAATATCTTAACAAGGAGGCCTTAACCATTGGAGTGCTGGGTAATTTTCTTAAATAGATTTTGGTCTCGTCTGTATTCCAAAACCTTAAATATCTGCTTAATTCTGATAATTAATGATAATTAGAGTAACAAACAGGTTAGATCGCAGGCCAGCCGCCAATTTACTTGGCGGCTGGCCTTGATCTAACCTGTTTGCACAATCATGAAGTCAGTTCCAGCACTATAAGGGTTAACGTCACAAATCCCCTTAATTTTGGTTATACACCCCGTGGTCATTTCGCAAATATAAAGGGTCGGGTTTAACCTCATATTCTTACAAACTCGCCAATGAAATAGACTATGTCCATTGCATATATAGCAAGTGTTTCTTTGCCAGCAACATGGATTATCAATTGAACAATGGTAGGTTAGTAGGATTATGTAATGTTGAAAGGTAATTTCTATCATAATCTGATTTCTGTAACCTTTTTATTATGTTATTCAATCTTTGCTTTACCTGTTTAATGTGCATTTGGTTTTAACATAGCATTAACAACATAAAAGCTGTCTGACTCATAATGGTGAACGAAGACACAACACTTAAAACTGCCGATAATGATATACACGTATCAAGCTACGAAGCGCACTCCGTATTTATCTGCACAACTCCTCGACATAATGAACCGCTTATAATGGAATAGCCTTATCAAGCACTGTGAGGGGAAAGTCGTCGTTTCCAGATAAAACTATTTATTTTCAATAAATTTCATTTTCGTAAATTAGCCAGATGACTGTCCTCTTATCCATGATTTACATATGATATCAACAATAAACGGAGATGATAAAAAAGGTTTTCTTACGAATTAGCCAAAGTTATGGGCGGTGTCCATATTTGTGAGTTCTTAAGATATGTCACCGTTATATTTCCGTAACTCGAATCCGTCCAAGTCAGGCGGGTGTCGTTCCATTCCTAGAAAATATAAGGCGGTTATTTTAATACTAAACACATTAATTACTAAAAGCATACTACCGCTCAGAAAAACTGCAAAACTGGTAATATGAGTTATAAATTATGATAGAATATGTTTAAACATGTCGAAACACCACATGATCATGACAATATAACGCCTGCACTATTAATTATCTATTTTACAATGTACTACTTTCACAAATTTGGTGCCCACCAATTCAACTTTATTGTTTACATTCGATTACCATCTTAAAAAGCATAGATCGTTCGGATTAATGAGTCTCGATCATCTGGTTAGACAGATCCTGTGTAACACATAAAAATACTGTCATTTATCCAATATTTACAACGTGGACATTCAAAATGGAGAATTTATTGGGTTTATTGGTTCCCAACGTTAATCGACTGACCTTGTTTTATCACTAATTTTAAGCGAACTTTGTAGTTTCCACTCTTTTAAAAGCATCATGTGAACGTGTTACAGTCTCAATTCCTCTGTAAAAGGGATTTTACAGCATTTTCAAGTTAATTTTCAATTATTCTAGAATTTTCACAATTTAAGTGTAAAGGAGCACACGTGTGGCTTTAACATACCATTAACAGATTACCGTTTTGATACAGGATAAAGGCCTAAGCCTGTGACTAATACGGCTTTTCTAGATTCACCAGTACTAGGCTAGGGCTCTGAGGTGACTTGCCAAAGGTCGCTCCCGCGAAACCAGAGGTGTCGGTGGGGCTCGTACCCGGGACTCTCGAGTCAACCATTTTGACCACTGGGACACGCATCACTAAAGTCACTACCAGTTCATTAGGACCCCATTCACAAATCATTCTTTTGTTGATAGGCAGATAAAGGCTTGAAATTAATATCGTGTGGAGTTGACAACAGTAGTTAAAAACATGTTATTCGGATCTATAAGAACTTGAAAAGGAAAATTAGAACACTTTATAAGGTAGGAAACCCGTAATCCGCCATTTTGAAACTAGTATTCGTCGGATTAATTCGGTCGTTTTCGGTATCCATCGGGCGGGGCCGGATCTATTCGTATTAAATGGAATTGTTCCGGTCCCGATCGATTTATACCGAAAATGACTGAGGTAATCCGAAAAAGGAATGAGTTTCAAAACTGAGGATTATGGGTATATTCTACCTTAATGCTTTAAGGTTGTTGTAGTATTAAGCTGCTAATGGCATACTCGTAATAATCTTTCGATTGCCGTAACTATTAATGTAGGGCAAACAGAAAGCAGCACCAGGCGTCCGTAATGAATGTATTAAAATCAATTTCAAATTATAATTTGCTTCGGATATTCCGGGGTTCGAATAACACCTCTATCACTGCTCCTTCTTCTCCGAGTTTTTATAAAGGGTCATGTGTGGTTCAGTGGTTAAGGCTCAGAACTATGGGGTTCCTTGGTTCGGGTCCCACCGATACTTCTGATTTCAAGGTTATTTCAAGAAATGGTCGATACGTTCCAAAGGGGTTCTACCAAGCCAGACCCAACCCATGTAGTAGCTAAGCCATAACTGTTACCCGTATAACGAATAACGAATAGACTTTTACTGGATGATGCCGGACTGATTTTCGATGGAGTACATACTAAACTATTGGTAACGCGACATATTTAACAAATAGGGTTGTAAATACTCACCATTAGAAGGAAACCGACGAGCGCCAACTCCTGGTCAATGTTACTCTGTAATAAAGTCACAGGGGAGGGAGGTAATGAGAGTCATAGAAAGTGTTTTAGTCTATAGAAAGCTCCAGTGAAAGCATTCTGGATAGACTGTGTCCTGTATTAACCCATTACCAGACAAGATTAACGGCATTTTACCACTTTGTTCTAGTTGCCTCTGGAAAACATTGTAGGAAAAGGAGAAATTGCTATTTACGAACATTTTTATCTTTTCTGACAATGTTTTCTGACCTATCAGAATTAATTTCCCATTTAATTACATTTTGAAATGTCGTTTGCAAACACTTTTAATTTGGGACATTTGAAACATTGGCGTTTGGTAAAGGTTTAAGATAGCCTGAGAATAGATAACTGTTCTCCCACTGTTAAAGAATGGGCGCTTAAAAAGGATTGTACATGGGTCCTACGTTAAGATTCAGTTCGGTAAAAGTGCTTTACAGCGTTAAATTAGTTAAATGCGAAATTATTCGTATCACACCATTGATCATTTAAGTGAATAAAGAAAAGCTGTCAGCGGCTAGGAAAGTTTTTTTCTTACCAGTGAACTTATAAATGATACTCTTACCAGAGAATTTAAAAAAGCAACCCGCTGCTTATAAATGATAAACTTACCAGTGAACGTATGTGGTATATGCCTATATTTATGTTCACTTGAAGCAGTCAGCGGCTTGCAAAGAATATTTTTACTAGTGATTTTAGAAAAGCTGCCTGCTGTTTAGAAAGAATTCTCTTACCAGTGAACTTATGTGGTAAATGTATATTCCTATATCTAAGGAAAAGATATTCATACAAGTGACTTTTGAAAAGCGGGCAGCTGCTTAGAAAGAATAATCTTACCAGTGAACTTATGTGGTACATGTATATGCCTATATCTAAGGAAAAGATATTCAAAGAAGAGATTTTTTGAAAAGTGGTTAGCTGCTTAGAGAGAATAATCTTTCTTAATAATCTTATTATTGAATTTAGAACAGTAGTTAGCTAATTATAATAATAATCTTACCAGTGAACTTATGTGGTATATGCCTATATCGATGTTCACCTGAACAAAACTACCGGGTCTGATCATTGTATGATAGTTTGTGAGAAGCGCGTCCTCAAGGTTACTCGCATAGGTTGTGTTGTATTCACATCTCACCATGTGGGATAGGAAGCTCGCAACCACTGTGATAGAACAGAAAAGAATGGAGTTTTATTTTTGACTTGTACATAGAACATCATCATACTAACATATAATATACAATAAACGAATCAAATGGAATACCAAAATAGATACAAATTATGAGGATGAATTCAACCTATAAACGTTTTATCCCACATAAACAGGCGGGGTACGTGCTTTTCTAAAAGAAATACAGAAAATAAATAAATACAATAAAACATCAAAGCGCTGATAACGCTGAAGGACTAAGGTGCGTTTAAAGCAAGATGATGGAGGATACATTTGAAAATGTCTTTAGGTAACATCTCGAGGAAAACAGCTGCTCTTTTTACCACCATTTCTATAATTATTATTTCTGTATACAGAGACTGAACGATAGTCTATCTGGACATTTAACGATTTCTCATGAGGCAACAGTTGTAATAATAATTAAGCTAAACAAAGCGAGTAAATCCGGACTACATTCCTAGTTCCAAGAAGGTATTAATCCGCACAGTGAAGGCGTATGTTTAATGAGTAATTGGTGGCAGACCGCTGTTTGTGTATCGATAAAGTTCCGTCCCTCAAAATGTGGTATGTAAATTCAATGGACTAAGGTGCTGACGCACCCTTAGTCCAAAAACCGAGCTTCAATGAACATGTGAACACTAGCCAATTGTATTTCTAACTAACAAAACTTTGTTCATGACTTTAGCCAGACCAAACAGTGTGTTTTGTGTCTTGATTCCATAAGTTCAATAAATATAACGCCTTTGTGTCTATTGTACTAATATTTCTTCGAATACTCGTTTCTTTGGTCATTACAATACAATACAATAAGTTTATTCAGTCAAAGGCCTCTGGCCCATAATACAATTTACATGTTAAAATATACAAATGTGTAAGAGTTGTTTATAATACAAAAGACTAAACATCTTTGTGTTTCATACTTTCTAAGTTTTTGAGATTAAACAATTGTTCCTGGATTCTTAACCAGTTTGCGCATTTAAGATTGTTTCATTATCATAAAAACATATAAAGCTATTTTTCGTATTTGGACTTCATTTCCTGTTCTGAGGAGGCTATAAAAATTTTCTTCACCATCATTTCCGTGATACCAATTGTAAAGATATGAATTACGTTGTTGAGCATATTTTTCGCAATGAAAGAAGGCATGGTATTCGTTATCTATTATTCTAGTGTTAGATTCATTTAAACAAAAAGTACAGATTCTCTCTTCTCTTGGAATGTTTTGGTGTCTCCCAGTTTCTATCGTAAATTTATGGTTCGAACATCTAAATCTTGACAATGCCTTTTTAAATTGATAAGAGAGTCCAATAGATAAATATTTTTCAGGTTCTAATAATGATTTAAAATGTTTGTAGGTATCACATCGAGATGACTCATTCACACTAGCAGACCAGTCCTGTGTTTTGCAGTCATTAAGTCTCATTTTGAAATATTTTAAAAACATGTCAAGGTCACCTATGTCCTGGCTTCTCCACACATACCCAAAACCATATTGATAAAGAAGATTTTTTACACTTGTCACCCAATTAATTCTTCCAATATTATCATGTTTCTTTAACATTAAATAACAATTTCTTGGATATCTATATTCGGGCATTCTTAAGAGTTTACACCAATACTTAATAACTTTAAAGTAATAATCACAGCATAATGGAAGTCTGCCACATTCACCAAGAGCCATACAATCATTTATTGATTGGTTTGTCCCAAGAAATTCTTTACAGTATTGTATTTGTACTTGTTCTATGCTACTTGAAAATTCATTTCCCCAAATTTCTCCCCCGTATAAAAGAATAGGTTTCACCATAGAATCGAATAGTTTAAAATGTTCTCTAAGATTAAAATTTCCAAAAGTTCTGTGATAAGCCTTTATTGCGTTTATTGATTTCTTTGCTTGGGCTACAAGCTTTGCTTTTCCTTTAGACCATGACAATTTAGGGGTGAAAAGAAGCCCCATGTATTTATAGACAGAAGTTACATTTACTGCTTTTCCATTGTAAAACCAATTTTCAGTATGACGCAAAGGACCGCCTCGTCGAAAAACAATGATTTCTGTCTTTTTTTCGTTTAGTGTCATGCCATAAGTATTACAAAATTCTGATATTGTATTTAATTGTCTTTGTAGTTCAATAACAGAATCAGCGCAGTTGGCAATGTCGTCTGCAAAAAGAATACATAAAACGTTAGGAATTTGTTCAGTAATGAAAATGCCTCTATGACCCTTTTCTCGTAATACGCGTGATAGCTCATTGATGTAAAGATTAAAAATTATCGTGCTTGTCACATCCCCTTGTTTTGCACCAATGTTGCACTTCATTGGTTTAGTCAATTTTCCATTCGATACACGTATACGACAATAAATATCAGAATATAGTGATGCTAGTACATTATATAATTTTCCTCTAAGACCGATATCATGTAATGTAGAAAAAAGTTTATCGTGTTGTAATCCATCAAACGCTTTTTGAAAATCAACATAAAGAACATTGAATCTACCTTCTGGCTTGCAGATGTACTTTTGAACCATACATTGAAGTATAAACATGTTATCTGTTGTTGAATAGGCAGCTCTAAATCCGGCCTGTGACTCATCTATTTTTTGAAATTGTTCTGCCCAGTTGCAAATTCTTTTAAAGACAATGTTTGAAAATATTTTATACATAGCGTTAATTAAAGAGATTCCCCTATAATTAGAAGGGTCTGTCTTTGATCCCGATTTATGGATAGGCACAATGATGCTTTCGGACCAACAATTTGGTAAACAACCACAATCAAGTATATTATTGAAGAGTTCGCATAATAAAGGACATATTATTTGACAAGTATTTTTATAAAACTCAGCCCCCATGCCGTCTATACCTTGAGATTTCCCAGATTTCAATTTTCTAATACTATTGTTAACATCATCTATAGTAATTGAACAGTTAAGGATTTGGTCATATTCTAAGTTTACCTCTTCCTCAAAAACAGGAATTGGATGTTGGTTTGGTTTGAACAAAAGAGCTTTGAAATAGTTTAACCAATCTTTTGTGTCAATATATTGATGCATACTCTCTTGTTTCGAAGAATTTCTTCTGAGTATTTTCCAGAATGTTTTTGGATTTGATCTTGCTTCTAAAAGTTCATTTCTCATATTGCTTTGATATTGGCACCTTTTTATATAACATGTCTGCTTAAAAACATTTTTATTTTCCCTGTATAAAGATAAGTCATCATCAGAATTAGTCAACTAATTAAAACAAGTACAAACACAGACAAAATGAAATTCGCCTTCGAAGCAATTACAGCGTTAGCAATATCGTTTATTCTGATGAATTATATTCTAAGCAAACTCAGTGAGTTTGGAAACCTTTCTAAATAACAGCCATATTTAAAATTCGATTTAAGATACTTATAAGTATACAAAACTGAACAGTTGTCAACGAACTGTTGTCATTGTTTAAGATAATACAGTTTTTAATGAAACGCTGTAAATCATTTTGCCTCCAAGTATTTCCCCATCAGTACTGTACCGCCGTGATGTGACTGAACTATCGTTGAAAACGGAGTTAAGTCCTTATAGTGATGGAACCAACGTCTTGCTTATGCAAATACTTTAAATCTAGGCCAGCCGCAAAGGAAATTGGCGGTTGGCCTGTGACCTAGCCTGTTTGCTACTCTGCGCATATTTCCTATTTCAAATCTGGCAGACATTTAAGGTTTTTGAAAGCAGGCGACACAAAAATCTTTTTTCTTTTTTAGAAAAATACCCAGCATTCTACGGGTTTAACGCTTATCTTACCAACATTACGGCACTGTTGGTAATGGACAAGCAAGTGGAGACTCGGTCAAAGCTCGGCAAAGGACCGCGTGTGAAGGTCTGTGGTCATTGGTTTGAGAGTCGGCCTCGGGTCACGAGCGTCATGGGATCGATTACCACAAGGTGCGAGGTACGCCCTGCGACACTTCATTTGTACACATTTTTGTATGAATATTGGTTATGACTCAAGAAAGCATAATGGGGGCGATTTATCTTCATTGTTGGAAATAACTTGTTCCAAATTCGATGTGAAATACATGATTTGAAATTTAACTTATTTTAACCAGGGGAAAATGAATCAATAAAGAAGAACGCCATGTAATAGAAAAAAGCATTGAAATGGCGTAATAAGCCCCCCCTCCCTAACCCCACCCACAAACAAAGTAAGAAAACGAAAAAAAAACTTACCTAAAAAAACGAACTCACATCAAAAAAATGCCTCGAAAACTCCATATTCTCAACAAAAATCACTGAAATGGCGTAACAAGCCACCCCCAACCCCTGACCCCGCGCCCCCTAAAAAAGAAAGAAAACGAAATAAAATCTTACCAAACACACGAAAAAACGTCAAAGGAATCCTTGACAATGGCATACTTCCAAGAAATATCTCTCCAAGAGGTGCGTGCAATGTCCTACTTGGAACTACCCGTCCAGTAACGTTAACCAATAGTGGTCAGACGATACCCGCTGTTCTGGGTGTGTGTGGGTGGGGTGGGGGGCTTTCCATTTTACCCATACGGAAATATATGTCTGATCGAAAATCAAAGCAACAACAAACGACACAAATAGAGATACATGTAGCAAAGTAAGGCACAATGGAGTTATCTTACGGGGTCGCCTATTCGGTACATGTATATTTCTCTATTTCAAACCAGTTCACCTTCTATGGATTTGTGAATGATCGAAATTGAAAGGAATAGCAGACGACAGTTAAATAATGTGTTATCTGGAAAAACTATTTACACTTGATCAGTTATTTCACAATGCCCCCCCTCTAAAAGAAGGTACTCAACCGAATATTAGAGTTCAACCTACAAGATGTAGGGGAACTTAATAAAAATCATAATAATGTGTACTAAATTCTGACATGCGTATTTGTTAATGATCTGGATAAAACGTTGTTCTCAGGTCTTTTACACACAGTATTTCAAAATGTAATTGACAAGCCCTGTAGTATTGGTACTAAAAAAACCTCGTCAAGAAGATCTTATCGAGTACCAACACTATAGAGTTTATAGGAACAACAAAGAAGTAAACAGTGATCCAGAGGTAGGGCGTCGGCCTCAGGACACAACGGTCGTGAGTTCGAATCCCGTGCGTAGTGGGCTTCATCTTGCGACCTATCATTTCTCCGCCCACATTCGGTGCGAATTCTGGTTATGTATCAAGGAAGCAAAATCGAGAGTGATTAATCTACTTTGTAAGAACTTATTCCATAATCGATGTAAAATAGATACGTTTAAACCAGAGAAGTTAACAATGTGTGCAACCCTCTTATCTGGAACATGTTGGTTAAACCATTACCAAACGATTACGACATTTGACCAGCTTGTTGCAGACGCCTCTGGAAAACATTGTGGGAAAAGTAGAAACTGCTCGTAACGAGTAATTTCTCCTTTTCCCACAATGTTTTCTGCCCTATTAGAAGATTAATTTTCAATTTCATTACACTTCGAAATGTCGTCTGCAATTTATTTCAATTTGGAACAGTCGAAAATTTGGCGTTTGGTAAAAGGTTTAAGACTGATTGAAGTTCGCACTAATGTTCAACCAACCCAAAAAGAGCCGAACAATTGAGACAATGCGTGTTCTTATAAACAGCAATGACCTGTGCGTTCAGGTGAATTATTTCTGTCAACGCGGCGTCAAATATGAATATAGAGTTTCATAGAGACTCAGCACTGATCAGTGAAAAATGTAAAGGTAGGTTTTTTTTAGTCTACTTCTACGCTAGGCATATTCAGGCGACTTTACAATTACCTACGCATATCGGTCGTTTACATATGGCGTAACAATAGGAACACCAGTGTCATTTCTTCAAAATCACATCGGAGGCAATGGGGAGCCATTTTGAAAATAGTCCGGCAACATAGAGGCGACGAAGAGCATCAATCGGAACTACTCGGGTATTTCCGTGAGCTGTGAAATTCATTTGATAAACCCGATGTGTTCAGATTGGAAGGGCATGTCCGATTGCAATCGTATATACTCATCAATCTCCGGCACAAGCCGGGGATTGCCGAGTAGACACGATTGATGGCGTGAAAGCAGCCACGGTACATTGGTTTATAATCGCACAGGTACACATTTATTAACCTGGTTGGAGGAGAGCAACTTGGGGTGCATTTTTTGCTCAGAAAAATTCCAATGATCTGGACGGAATTCTAACCCGGGACTCCCCGATCCCGACGACGACACCCGACCATAGTTAACATAGAAGTGAAAAGAGGACATACGAATGATTATCTCATGTATTAGACATGACATGCAACTCGCTGTTTTGGAACTTTCACCGAACCAGTCCACGTTAAGTCTCCCACTTAGATTATCATTTCAGTCTGAAACTTAAAGGCCCATTAGAGGAGATTTATGCTATATCAAACTATATTATTTGGTAACTTTTTAGAGTGATTCAAATAGTTATCACCAGTAAACACCATCAGAAAAACTAAAATGTGAAAGTAAACCAGAAATAATCCAGATTAGCAAGTTTTATAATTAAGATTTCCTAATTCTTCACCTCTGACATTGACAGTTGATACACACATTTTTGAACCGACCAATCAGAGTTAGTTATTTTGAATATGTAAACAACAGGTTGTTGATAAACATGATTGAATTGGAGACAACTATATTTCAAGCACAAAATAACTTATTTTAAATGAGTCTATTTAATAGGGTCTCAATGCATTCGTAAATTAATTCTCATGGCCTTTATGAATATATTAAAATAACTCCATAAATCTTTTCACTATTTCATTTGTTCTCCTTTGATGTGCCTTTAATACAACGTAATATAATATAAAATATCTTTATTGATATAAAAAATCCTCCAGCCCAAAATGCATACAATGTTCAACAAATGTTTTTTTAACACCCGGTATTCAGTTCGATATTAATTCGACTTGATTTCTGACATAGAAATGTTAGTTATTTCAACTTGTTGATGAATGTAAATGCACAGCTTTCTAATAGTGAAATCACAATTTTCATTCATTAGACAATGAAAGGTGTACCTATTTCATATAAATGATGAATGGTTTTGTTTCTTTTCTTCCTTATAAAGTTTCTGATCTCCTATGATTGCATTAAGAAAGGTGAAACGACCTTCTGTTGATGCCAATATTCTGGTAATTTCACATGAGAATAATAAGGTATGCTTATGTACAATTAACCCTACGAATGCTGGGTAATTTTCTATAAAAATAGATTCTTGTGTCGTCTGCTTTCCAAAACCTTAGATATATTACTTATTTTTGGTGAGGAAAGATACTCAGAGTAACAAACAGGTTTAATCAAAGACCAGTCTCCGATTTACTTGGCGGCTTGTCTGAATCTAACCTGTTTGCATAAGCATGAAGTTGGTTCCAGTACTATAAGGGTTGAGGCAGGTGAAAAGGCCCTTTCATGCCATCTAGTGCTTTAGTGTCAAGTTCTTACCCATTTCGATAGTTTTTACAAGACGGGAATACGGTATGCTTATGCACGGTTTTAAAAGTATTTGTAAGAACCACGAGATGATGATACCTAACAATACTGCCGCTCCCCTATGGTGATTAAAGTTTAGGTCATTGTTAACGAAGTCATCCGTTTAAACGGTTTATGAAATATTTAACATACATGTGCTATATCTCCACTGTACAGTCACAAAGGATTGATTAGACGCGTATTACAAAATGTAATTACATAGTTTTATGTTATATCATAAGTATGCGTTGTCATTTTATCAGTACAGGATATTTGTTTCAAAAGATATTAAAACCTCAACCTGTGAAAGTCACTTTAACAATATCTCTGTATCAAATTACACAAGAAACGATTGTTAAAAGTTGTTGAAAACGAATAAAACAAGCAACTTCTCAACTTGATACAATGGTTTCAGTCCAAATTCGAAAATATTAATTCTCATTGCTTCCAATTTAGGCCAGTTGTAATATTCCGAGGGATAAAAGGACTAATGACGGTTGATCAATGAGCAAATGTAAACAATGGCGGGTATTATCAATAAGTGCTTGAGTCCAGTAATCGATGTGATCATTCAAATATCTTATAATCCTTTACCATGCGATCCCTGGAAATTCACCTAGACGGCATCAAACGACTCTGTTTTCGAAATAATCGTTGATTAAGAGTGAAAGTTAATCATTGCCTCATTTACTGAAGGATAGTTTCATCGTACCAGTCTTAATTAATTTCTTGAAATGCAGGTTTATCTTAATTCAGCAAAGGCTTTCAATTCGGGATCTAAGAAATTTGACGTCTGATATAGAGCAAGGTCAATGTCGTGATCGAAGGTCGTCCTTATCCGACCACGGTAAATATTTTTCAAGGTGACTCTGGGCAACTTTTCAAATACTGTGGCAAAAGTAGAAACTCTATGGAATGTGCACGTCTTTTCATTATCGTGTGATATGTCTTTTTTTCATACGAAGTTCTCATTTGCCACACCAATTACATCTTCATCTTTGTATAAGAGATGTTGTTTTTATATAGATTTGTCTTTTTACCACACTATTTCTCATCTTCATTTAGCTGTATAATGTCAAATTTCCATTTGGATTTCATAATGCCACGTTTCTTATCTTCGTCAGGATGTAAATCGTCGAATTTCATATCTATTTCTCCTTTTGTCACAATAAATCTCGCCTTTATTCAGGTGTGTTGTGTTATTTTTACATGGAAATCCACCAATTGATGTATGTATCCGTGGGTTTAGGATTAAGCGTTTAACATGCTCAAAATCCCGGGGGAATCGTTAAGCTATTACGGCCTCGGAAATCAATCAAACGTTAATTAGAAAATATTGTTGACAATTCTATCAAACAAAACGCTCTGTGGATCGTTTTTATTACCCCACACAAAAGCACTAGACAACATCGATCGTGAAGATAAATAGAGATAGTCGCGAATTACCATAGTCCGAATGATCCAAACATACATATTTTATTCTGCCACACAGTAACAGCTTGGGTCACCCGAGTTAGAATTACCACTGCTCTCGTATATTATCATTCATGATTTGTCCCGGATACCTTAAAAGGACACTTCGATTAATTGAATAACCCCTTGATATAATGCTCAATGTTCACTCAAATATTACTGTATTGTACGCTTTTCAATCACCATTCCCTTCATACCTGTTTATCATACTGCACGCGAGATTCGTCAAATCGACCATGGAATGTTCTCTGGAGATTAACATCGTTTAGCTATTTACACCGTCAAGACAATCCATTAGCTAACTACTTCTACAAAACGAACAACATTAATATTGAATGACGAAATGACTGATGAAATATAACCAAAGCATCATAAATGAGCGATTTTGCTTTTGCATTTCAAAGTATATTGTTGACGTAGAAGGATCATTTTGAAACAGTGCAGTATCCGATTTGATTTTCTGCCTGGGATGAGTACCAAACATCCACACCATACGCAATCATACGCCATTGATGTTTGGAATGAGGCCGTTTCAGTTTGTGACAGTTTATTGCCTCTAACAAGTATGAAGTAAAAATAGAGCCGTGTCATGCAGAAGTCAGCAATATTCAATTACGTTCACCATTTTTTTCATTTTGAAGATACATTGCTGCAAAAAATGTCTGGTCCTCTCAGGTCCCCTGCATTTCAACTTCGCATAATGAAACACACAAATATGTTATCGATTTTTGGACCGTACAGCATATTCAGCATAGCAAATTTGCAGTGCGGCAGATCATATGAAAATGAGGATTGCGTTACATCAGCCTTGCAGGATCAATATCATAAATGAATAACATGGATACATATTTCTTTTTCTACAAACATGTGGCAAGTATGGATCATGTATAAATAGGATCCATCACGAACCGTGACAGAGGTTCTACGAGATTGCGAGTCGATAAGGAGAAAGAACCGCCGTAGTACCCAAAAACAGTCGACTCAAAACGCGTTAATGTCATTATCTTCTTTACTCTTGATGAGAACAAGTGATTGGGAATCCGTCTACAATCAAACTGTGGTGGTTTAAACTGATTCATTGTTGAATGCGTGAAATTCCTTATTATCTTATTATTTCGGCATGGTGATGAGGGGTAGGTTTCCGCGTGTATTTCCAGCTGACAGTTCAAGTACTTGTTCCCGCTTAATGGCATATATGAAATATTTCCTGCCTATTCAATTAGAATTGCCTTAAATTCTTACTCGTTTAAAAAAATCCGTGCAACATTAATTGGAAAGCAGCAGACGACTCAAATTTTCATTTCTCTTTCCGGGTGAGGTATATTCGGAAGTATGGGGAATATGCAGCGGTCGCCGCCATCAAAGTACAATACTGTTGAAACAGTTTTAAGCCAAGCTTGTCATCCTAGGAATCACGTACCGGATCTAAGGCTAGCGCAGCTACTCCGTGAATTTTGCGAAGTAATTCCGTGCTGCACAATCAGTTCATTAGGCGTGTACCGTAACGCATGTATGTCTAAAACTTTATGTAAGATTCACGGAATGCACGGGAGTTTATGGATAGGCCTGCGTTCCTTTCCCTTTTCGAAATTGCATTTGCCTTTGCTAGGTAATGATGCAAGTTTCAGTTGGAATTATCCTTGACTGCAGTGATCTGAGAAAGATGGGACGAAGCAAGATGTCTGACTTGCCCTTGACTATTTACCTTCATGTAGGAAAGAAGGACGTGAATAGCATTGTTTTGAATACATTGATCTATTCCAATTCATTGTATCAAAGAGGCACGCGATTAAAAAGAAGGAAACACATTAGTTTCTATTGGTTTAAGGTGGAAGTGTTGGTCACAGGGTAACTAACTGATTCTCGTTTAAACGAATAGTTTTTCTAAATGACAGATGAAAATAAAGCGATGGATGTTTGTTGTTTTTTGACGTAACCAGTACGAAGACTGGTTTTAAATTGAAGCAAATGAGAGCATCAATCATTGAACGATCCCTTTACAACAGGAACACCATCGATGCAAGTCGACAATGATGCGTAGACTGTAGTGAACGATGGGGGTAGGTGGAAGTTATACTATTAGAATAAATAAAACGGTCATTGCGAGACAATGGAGGTACACCATTCTTCGACGAGAGCTCAACAAAACACGTCTTGTCGGTAGGAGAGTCAATCTTCCGCCCAACCATCCGGGTGATACCACAGTGGTTTGGACAAGATAACCTTTTACCGCAATCGGGTATGGTCATTGGTTGAGAGGGTACTCTGTGCATCTTTCTATTGGTCGACACCTGACCCGATCCCTATTTCCTTAATTGAATGACCTCTGAATACAATGCTTCGTGTTCACTCAAATATTACTGTGGTGTACGCTTTTCAATCACCACTCCCTTCATACCTGTTTATCATACTGCACGCGAGATTCATTAAATCGACCATGGAAGGTTCTCGGGAGAAGGACGTCATTACGCTATATACACCGTCATGACAGTCCATTTGCTAACTACTGTTACATAATGAACAAAATTGATATTGAACGACGAAATTACTGATGTAATATAACCAAAGCATTATAAATGAGCGATTTTCCTTTTGCATTTCATAGTATATTGTTGACATAGAAAGATCATTTTGAAACAGCGCAGCATCCGATTTGATTTTTCTGCCTGGGAAGAGTACCAAACATCCACACCATACGCAATCATACTCCAAGGCATCGATGGAAAGAACAGTACGACAGCAAGACGTTTCGTCAAATGACAATCTTTAGTATCATAAAAAAATGACCATTCATGACACTAAATGACCTTTTTATGTAAGCATGCTTTCTCTTTTTAAACATAGTTGCGTTCTGCAAGCTCTTATACTTATTCTTGTCTTCAATTAAATGTGAAATCATTCATAAGGTACGCCATTGATGTTTGGAGTGAGTCCGTTTCAGTTTGTGACAGTTTATTGCCTCTGGCACTTATGAAGTAAAAAAAAAAGAGCCGTATCATGCAGAAGTCAGCAATATTCAATTGCGTTCACCATTTTTTCAATTTTGAAGATACATTGCTGTAATAAATGTCTGGCCCTCTCAGGTCCCCTGCATTTCAACTTCGCATAATGATACATACACATATATGTTATCGATTTTCCGGACCCCACCACATATTCAGCATAGCAAATTTGCAGTGCGGCAGATCATATGAAAATGAGGATTGCGTTACATCAGCCTTGCAGGATCAATATCATAAATGTATAACATGGATACATATATCTTTCTGTACAAACATGTGGCAAGTATGGGTCATGTATGAATAGGATCCAAAACTAACTGTGACAGAGGTTCTACGAGATTGAGAGTCGATAAGGAGAAAAGAACTGCCGTAGTACCCCAAATCAGTCGATTCAAAACGGTTTAATGGCATTTTCCTCTTTACTCTTGATGAGAAAATGTGATTGGGAATCCGTCTACAATCAAACTGAGGTTTAAACAGACTCATTGTTGAATAACATTCCTTATTATTTCGGCATGGTGATAATGGGGTAGGTTTCCGCGTGTATTTCCAGCTGACAGTTCAAGTACTTTTTCTTGCTGAATGGTTCATATAAAATATTTCCTGCCTATTCAATTAGAATTGCCTTAAATTCTTACTCGTTTAAAAGGGTCCGTGCAACATGAATTAAAAAGCAGCAGACGACTCAAATTTTCATTTTTCTTTCCGGAGTGACGTATATTCGGAATCATTAAAGCGTTTTGAGAATATGATGCGGTCGCCGCCATCAAAGAACTATACTGTTGAACCAGTCTTAAGCCAAGCTTGTCGTCGTAGGAATCACGTACCGGATATAAGAGTAGCGCAGCTACTCCGTGAATTTTGCGACATAATTCCGTGCTGCACAACCAGTTCATTAGGTGTGTACCGTAACGCATGTATGTCTAAAACTTTATGCAGGTATCACGGAATGCACGGGAGTTAACCGGATAGACCTGATTTCTTACCCTTTTCGAAGTTGCATTTGCCTTTGCTAGGTAATGATGTAAGTTTCAGTTGGAATTTTCTTTGACTGCAGTGATCTGAGAAAGATCGGAAAAAGCAAGATGTCTGACCTCCCTTGACTTTCTACCTTCATGTAGGAAAGGGGGACGTGATTAGCATTGTTTCAAATGCATCGATTTATTCCGATAAATTGTAGCAAAGAATGCATACGATTAAAATGTAGGAAACACAACATTTTCTATTGGTTTAAGATGGAAGCGTTGGTCAAAGGGGAAATAACAATTGCTAGTTTAAAGGAATAGGTTTATAGTTTTTCTTAATGACAGATGAAAATAAAGCGATGGATGTTTGTTGTTTTTGGACGTAACCAGTACGAAGACTGGTTTTAAATTGAAGCAAATGAGAGCATCGATCATTGAACGATCCCTTCACAACAAGAACACCATCGATGCAATTCTACAATGATGCATAGACTGTAGTGAACGATGGGGGTATGTGGAAGTTATACTATTAGAATAAATAAAACGGTCATTGCTAGACAATGGAGGTACACCATTCTTCGACGAGAGCTCAACAAAACACGTCTTGTCGGTAGGAGAGTCAATCTTCCGCCCAACCATCCGGGTGATACCGCAGTGGTTTGGACAGAATAAGAATTTTCCGCAATCGGGTATGGTCATTGGTTGAGAGTGTACTCGATGCATCTTTCTATTGGTCGACACCTGACCCGATCCTTATTTCCTTAATTAAATGACCTCTGAATTCAATGCTTCGTGTTCACTCAAATATTACTGTATTGTACGCTTTTCAATCCCCACTCCCTTCATACCTGTTAATCACACTGCACACGAGATTCATCAAATAGACTATGGAAAGTTCTCGGGAGAAGGACGTCGTTAAGCTATATACACCGTCATGACAGTCCATTTGCTAACTACTGTTACATAATGAATAAAGTTAATATTGAACGACGGAATAACTGATGTAATATAACTAAAGCATTATAGATGAGCGATTTTCCTTTTGCATTCCACAGTATATTGTTGACGTAGAAGGATCATTTTGAAACAGTGCGGTATCCGATTTGATTTTATGCCTAGGAAGAGTACCAAACATCCACATCATACGCAATCATACTCCAAGGTATCTACAGAAAGAACAGTACGACAGCAAGACTTTTCGTCAAATGATAATTTTTAGTATCATAAAAAAGAACCATTCATGACACTAAATGAACCTGTTATGTAAGCATGCTTTCTCTTTTTAAACAAAGTTGCGTTTGCAAGCTCTTATTCTTATTCTTGTCTTCAATTAAATGTGAAATCATTCATAAGGTACGCCATTGATGTTTGGAGTGAGGCCGTTTCAGTTTGTGCCAGTTTATTGCCTCTGACAAGTATGAAGTAAAAATAGAGCCTTTCATGCAGAAGTCAGCAATATTCAATTGCGTTCACCATTTTTTCGATTTTGAAGATACATTGCTGTAATAAATGTCTGGCCCTCTCAGGTCCCCTGCATTTCAACTTCGCATAATGATACATACACATATATGTTATCGATTTCCGGACCCTGCCACATATCCAGCATAGCAAATTTGCAGTGCGGCAGATCATATGAAAATGAGGATTGCGTTACATCAGCCTTGCAGGATCAATATCATAAATGTATAACATGGATACATATTTCTTTCACTTCAAACATGTGGCAAGTATGGGTCATGTATGAATAGGATCCACCACTAACTGTGACAGAGGTTCTACGAGATTGCCAGTCGATAAGGAAAAAAGGACCGCCGTAGTACACAAAAACAGTCGACTCAAAACGCTTTAATGTCATTATCTTCTTTACTCTTAATGAGAACATGTGATTGGAAATCCGTCTACAATCAAACTGAGGTTTAACAAGACTCATTGTTGAATGCGTAAATTTCCTTATTATTTCGGCAGGGTGATAATGGGTAGGTTTCCGCGTGTATTTCCAGCGGAAAATTCAAATTCTTGTTCCCGTTTGATGGCATACATGAAATATGTCCCGCCTTCTCAGTTAGAATTGACTTAAATTCTTACTCGTTTAAAGAAGTCCGTGCAAAATGAATTGGAAATCAGCAGACGACTCACATTTTTATTTCTCTTTCAGGGGTGACGTATATTCGGAAGCCCGGGGAATATGCAGCGGTCGCCGCAATCAAAGTACAAAACTGTTGAAACAGTCTTAAGTCAAGCTTGTCATCCTAGGAATCACGTACCGGATTCAAGGCTAGCGCAGCTGCTCCGTGAATTTTGCGACATAATTCCGTGCTGCACAACCAGTTCATTAGGTGTGTACCGTAACGCATGTATGTCTAAAGCTTTATGTAAGATTCAAGGAATACACGGGAGCTAAACGGATAGACCTGTGTTTCTTACCCGTTCCGAAATTGCATTTGCATTTGCTAGGCAATGATGTAAGTTTCAGTTGGAAATTTCTTTGATAGCAGTGATCTGAGAAAGATCGGACAAAGCAAGATGTCTGACCTCCCTTGACTATTTACCTTCATGTAGGAATGGGGCGTGATTAGCATTGTTTCAAATGAATCGATCTATTCCAATGAATTGTAGCAAAGAATGCATACGATTAAAATGTAGGAAACACAACATTTTCTGTTGGTTTAAGATGGAATGGGTTGGTCACAGGGGAACTTACAATTACTCGTTTAATATAATAAGTTTATAGTTTTTCTTAATGACAGATGAAAATAAAGCGATGGATGTTTGTTGTTTTTGGGCGTAACCAGTATGAAGACTGGTTTTAAATTGAAACAAATGAGAGCATCGATCATTGAACGATCCCTTTACAACAAGAGCACCATCGATGCAATTCTACAATGATGCATAGACTTTAATGAACGATGAGGGTAGGTGGAAGTAATACTATTAGAATAAATAAAACGGTCATTGCTAGACAATGGAGGTACACCATTCTTCGACGAGAGCTCAACAAAACACGTCTTGTCGGTAGGAGAGTCAATCTTCCGCCCAACCATCCGGGTGATACCGCAGTGGTTTGGACTGAATAAAAATTTACCGCAATCGGGTATGGTCGGTCATTGGTTGAGAGGGTACTCTATGCATCTTTCTATTGGTCGAAACCTGACCCGATCCCTATTTCCTTATTTGAATGACCTCTGAATACAATGCGTCGTGTTCACTCAAATATTACTGTATTGTACGCTTTTCAATCACCACTCCCTTCATACCTGTTTATCATACTGCACGCGAGATTCATCAAATCGACCATAAATGGTTCTCGAGAGAAGGACGTCGTTAAGCTATATACACCATCAAGACAGTCCATTGACTAACTACTGTTACATAACGAACAAAATTAATATTGAACGAAGGAATTACTGATGTAATATAACAAAAAGCATTATGACTGAGCGATTCTCCTTTTGCATTTCACAGTATATTGTTGACGTAGGAGGATCATTTTGAAACAGTACAGTATCCGATTTGATTTTGATTTTTCTTATTTGTTTATTAACAGGTGTTTAAAGCAGTCTTAGAAGTGTTGTCGCCTGAGATTCCAAGTGTCAAATTCTAGATTATGAAGCATGTAAGTTACATTGCATTAATAAAAATATTTATATTTCCAACATTTAATGAAGTCAGTGAGACATGATTTGATTATTTTCATACTTGAACATATGTTGTCATGTTGCAAACCAGCTTCTTCTGAAAATTGGGGAAATTAAAGAAGTATGGATTACAATATGTATGTACTGGTAATTTCATTTCTCTTATTTATTTCAGCTGCCTGGCAAGCCATTAGGACAGTGTTCCCGCGATGTATTGTTCGGGGATCATATCTGTACCACTGGGGTCAGTGCATCTACAGAAAAACCATGCGTCTGGGTCTGGGACCAACATACCACGCCGGCGGAGACGCCTATGACTTCATGGGAAAGCTGTTCGCACTGCCGTTCCTCCCATCCGACCACATCGTCGACGCATTCGAAGAGCTCCGACTACTAGAGACAGAGGGGTCCAACCAGCAGATCGACCAACTTTTACTTTACACCTACGAGACATGGATCAACTGCCGAATGTGGCGACTAGAACATTGGTGCGTCTTCAGAGAAACCATCAGGACTAACAACGACGTTAAGGGTATTTTTTCTCTTTTATTTTAACGGTGTTTTCTAAATAATAGTAAAACAATAATATTAATAACAGTAATAATAATGTATATGTTGTATTCACAACGATATTGATGATTTAATGGTTAATGAAATTGAACGACAATTATTATAAAATTTGCATCTCGTAACAATTTATTTTATATTTGCAGGCTGGCACCGGGCCCTCAACACCAAGTCAAATGGCAGTAAGCTGCCGTTCTACATCCTAGTCCCGATGTTATACGAAGAGGCCAAGGATGTCACCACCACTATCCGGCTTGTATCGGACAATCTAGTGACCAAACTTCAACGCCGACGATTAAAGCGGTCTCACGGTCATCTGTTTGGCTTCTGGGACCGCTACGAAGAAGAAAATGAGTACACCACATCTAGACTTTTAAGAGATTCGAGCCGCCTTGTGGGACTCGAGCCCGTTTCGCTGACCGCAGAGGACCACTGCGAAGACAAAGATGACGGCAATCAGTAACTGTTTATTGTGTATTGTCCTTTTATCTATATTGATATTAAAATAATATAGATGTATGAACATAGACTTTTTCAGTAACTGTTTATTGTGCACATATCCTTCTATATATCTTGATATTAAAATACAATATAATAAGAACATATACTTTTTCAGTAATTGTTTATTGTGTACTTATCGTTTTACATATCTTGATATTAAAATAAAATGAAATATGAACATATACTTTTTTTTATGTTCTTTTTCTTTTAACTTTGTCACTAAGTAAATCTTACAAATAACTTTAAAAACGAATACAATATTATGCTAGTATTAAACTTAAATGTTATAATCCTTTAGCACCAGACCATAATTATGATGAAACTATTGACATTTTCACACCTTCAACAAGAGTGCTAATAGCACCTATGACAGCACAACAACCAGAAAAATGTTTGAGTAGACGGAAGACGGATTTATTCGTTATTCTTTAATCTTCGTCGAACTCTTTGGATTTACCCGGATTATTGCACTGTAATCGCAGATTAAGCCGAAAGAAACCAAGCTTCGTTATCGCAGCGTGATGACGCAATACGCAGTGGGTCAGACAATACTAAATTATCGATTACAACGTTAGGTCAGATGACATCAAATTATAAAATTCATGAAACGGCAATGCAAGTGAAATAACAAACTTACTGCAGTAACAGCACCAATTATCGAACGTCCAACCTTATCGAACCCCACTATACATTTCATATGTGGTACATTAAGACCGAAAATGGTACACTTATATGACTTAGGCTATGGTACGCTAAGGCAATGGTTACGCTTAGTCTAAAATCCCCTCTGGCATATTTGAAGTTAAAATAGAGCGGTGTCATGCAGAAGTCAGCACTGTTCGATTTCGTTGGCCTTTTTCCCAATTCAAAGATGCATTACCGTTTTAAATGGCTGGCCGTCTTAACTCCTCTGCATTTCAACTTTGCATAATCCTTCATAACCATATGAAGATGAGGAGTGTATTACATCAGCGCTATGGACAACCGAGAATACACAATCTATACCAATGTTTTCTTTAAACATCAGCCCACAATCGTTTTGTTTTTCAAAACAGTTTTTCGTCTATTTCGTGTCAATTTTCATGGATTTTATCCACGAATACAATTAGAAATGCCATAAGCGTCCTGAGGCCAACTTTACATCCTGCGACCAATTTCACGGGTAGCCCTTGCCGGATGTGTGGCTGATCAAAAGTGATTTGTTTGTTTGTTTGTTTGTTTTCCAATTTGTTTTACATCGATTGTGAAGGAGGCTTTAATAGCCCATCGAACCCGGGACCCTTGGTACAGTGGTCCGACGCTCTACCACTGTACCACTGTCGCCCTCAAACAAGTTTAAACAGGGAAAATAAATGTTCCTTATGAAACAGGAGAATCCATTACGAAATGAATCTAGGCAGTTTAAAGCTTCTTTCACAATCGATGGAATAGAATCGAAAATGCAAGTGACGATTCGATAGAGTAACGAAACTGAAAGTGAGCGGCTTGTGGAACAAAACAAAATGGCGTCGCAGTTTCCTTGTTTACAAAATTATATTTACTTTCTTTACTATTTACCGTCTGTGACTTTCAAATCTCAGGTAAAAGCCCGTTTCTTTAAATAGGTGAAACAAATGTTTAACGGTATCCAATTAAATGCGTTTAAAGATGGCTGGATCTGATAACTTTTAATTTTTACCGACACTCATCCTCACGATTTTCAGTTCCAACATTTAACCATTCTTTCGATTTTAATGTAATAAAATTACAGAGTAACTATTTATTGCTTGGATCAATAAGCTACAAAAATTAACTGAAATACGATACGGATTAATCAGAAGATGAGGTGCGACTTCTGTTTCAAGTTCAACACTTATCGTTTTGATTCGTACTCGCAACATTTCGTACATTCATGATTCATATTTTCTTTGAACAGTGAGGGAAAAGAGTTTTATTCTTTATCATGTATTTTAAATGAACCAACAAAGCACTGTTATCACAAAGTGTTGGTTCACATTTTAAAGATATATCGTTTTTGCAGATAGCACCATTGCACTACAAAATCAAAATGGTGTTTGCTCCAGTATTTGGAATCCTGTGACAAGACAACTTAAAGAACGTGATTACTATGATGTTATCTCTCATACAAGTGATCAGGTATGGGTACTTATGTAGACATGTTCTTTATCAGTTATTTAAACTTACAATCTTTGAAAGTTATCACAAAATAATTACAGAAAAATGTCACAAGGTAATGAATTTGTAGATCTATGAATACATCAGTTAATTTTATCAAGCTCTCAAAATTTTAGGCCTCTGATTTCTTATACAGGCCAACAGCTTGCACCAGTAATCGTAGATGAGCACTATATACTTGACAGATAAGAAAACATTCATAATTCCAAACAACATACATTTTGTTGTTGAAAGATTGCCTTCTAGACAAACCATCACCATACTATCAGTTTCAAGGAAATTGAGTTTCACTTAAACTCCTTTATTATTGCCGTCTAACATTGTTGGTACATGAAAGGTATAGCACAAGACTAAATATGTTCTTTGCTTTTCAGTATGCACTGCAGGGAATTAATTCACAGTTAATTATGTTCTTTTTTCTTGTTTACCAGTCGTTCTACGAGTCTGACCGAAACTGTGTTGTGTCTTTGATTGGAAAGACTGGGTACCAGTGGGAAATTAAGATCGTTCGGTTTGACATCGAGGCGAAATTGGGCCCAGGGGGAACCATCATCAGCTGTCCAGACTTTTTGAAAATATATGACTGTAAGTGAACCACAGGATCATTTAAAACCTTTTTTATAACACTCCGATTGTTTGATGCATGCCTGTAATGATTCCTTCACATACATTAAAATGAAACACTTGTATTGAACTCTCTTTATGACACACTTTCTGCTAACTATTTATAAAATGGAGGCAAGCACCATTTTCGGTGAAGAGAATATTTCTTTTGATTAGCAATATTTTGTTATTTTTGCAATGGTTTCTATCTAAAACCATGATTTTCTGATTTGATTCATTTTGAGCAAGTAATGAAATCCCATACAAAAATATTGGTTGTAGTTTTACTGGCTATTTGAACTATATGTGTGTTATAATATGATGTCATTAGCTTTTGTCTGCAACTGCTACCTTTTCCCTTTACCAAACAATAAAGACATTTCACAAGTTTGTTGCAGACGACTCTGGAAAACATTGTGGGAAAAGGAGGAATTTCTCATAACGAGTAATTTCCCCTTTTCCTACAAGGTTTTATGCCCTACCTGAAGATTGTCTTTCAATTTCATCACATTATGAAATGTCGTCTGCAAACTCTTTCACTTTGGGTCAATGAAAATTAGGCGTTTGGTTAAAGGGTTAAAGTGTTAGAGTCAAGCAATCTGAAAACTTAATTGTATTTTTATTTTAAAAAAAACAAAAAGAAGAAACATGCCAATGAAATAAATAGAAATGACGGAAAAGACCGAGTACTGCCGAATCGGTAATCAACTGTAAATAAATCGATCGATTTGATTGGTTAGATTGGTCCAATCAAATCGCTCGTATCTTATTCTGTTAGGCTTTGTAAGCAACGAAGATGGCGCGTCAATGTAAACAAACAAATTGTTCGACGGAACGAATTGTTCTGTAATAATTCACCATAGCGTCACGATTATGAAGTTTTTACCCGTAGAATATAATACGAAGGAACTTGAGAAAGCTGTGAAAAACAAATGGAGATGGGAATGGTTAAAAGAGTGTGACAAAAACGTTGGCAAATGGGGCCTTTGGCTCGCAAAGCCAGACATCGCCGGAATAGCGTTTTGTTCAGTTTGCGCTAAGACGATCAAATACGGATCGAGTGGGAAGAAAGGACTGAAATCTCACTCTGATGAACCATATCATCTTAGAAACAGAAAGACTATTGTCATAAACCAGGTAAGTTTTTTTTTTTTTTTTTTTTTAATTAATCATGAAGTTTGATCAATCCATGGGTACACATGGCACCTCATCATATCAAAACGATGTTCAATGCAACCAGGGTCATTGTAGTAACTTTAATGACTCAAAATACATATTTTTATTTCAATTTTGGTCTATTTTGGTATTTTATTGACTTTGTCCAGATTTCTTGTCTCAAAGGCTATTGCTATATTGGCTGACGCCTTAGAGTTCAGAGTCAATCGTGATTTTAATGTCAGATTTCTCTGCACAGCTTTTTTATGCACATTTAACAGCCTTTGATATACAATGGAATATGAAATCAAACATACCCATTTGGGGCTCAACTATTATCTTTCAATGTGTGATGTTTCAAAAGTGTCACTATTGTATTGATTTCCAAAATTTTGATTAAAATCATACACATAAAAAGTGCCAAATAAATGTAAACGTAGAAGTCTGAAACATCCAAATGGCTGAGCTACGTGACAGGTTCCAATAAGTAGGCCAACACTCAAATTTTCATGTATCACTGTAAATAACAGTGAACACAAATAACAGTGAACACAAATAACCAGAGTACAATATTTGTGAGCATTTGACACTATACTTCAACTTAAATAATTTGCTCCATATTTTCCTGATTTGATTCTATACTTTTGTTCCTGCTTATTTGAAAAGATGGATTTATGTAGAATTCAACTGTTGTATTAGGTACGAATCCATTTTGAATAAGACGCATACATTATTCCCATAGTGTACTACGGAATGCGATTATGTTAATATTGCTGATGGTCGTAATCAAAATGGATGTCAAAAGCTTTACTTTGAGCTTGATTGATGTTAATTGATAGATATCTCGCTCATTAGGTGTATCGGGTACTAGTGTGGGCTGAGACATGACTAAAACTTTCAATTTATGTGTTTCAGGTTTCTTTATTCTTGTCAGTCCCTTTGAACATGAAATATTGCTAAAGCACAATAAATGTCCAAATGTTGAAAAAGCTTAGTTCATGGATCCGATCATCATTGAGACTTTTTATTGACTCATGGCTTAATACATAGATTCCGGGTCTACCTTAGAGCTATTTCTCAACATACAACTAAAGAACAATTAATTTTTGCTATTGTTTAAAATTCTATTATCAGAAAATCCTTTAATTTCCATAGCCTCCATTCTAAACACCCTGTAAATATGGAATGTAAATCTTTAAAAAAAAATCATTTTCCTTATAGGTCTGATATAGAAAACTGGAAAAAATCTTTGACATTTATGACCTTTCTGTTTCAGGTTCTACCAGGTTCATCCAAGGCTTCTGAAAAGACGGAAGCAATTCAGGACCGTGTAGCTGCAGTACGAGCAATTACAACAGCTTTCATAAGTGAGCATTGCTTGTCATTCAACATTGCTGAGGATCTTCTGATTCTTGCCAAACGACCGAGTCAGGACAAACAAGCCTTGGACAAAGCCACACTATCCAAAACAAGTGCTACGTACATAACTACACATGGTGTCGCCGAACATTTCAAACAAGAAATGAAGCAGAAGGTCAAAGAGAAGTATGTCTCTCTCAACATTGATGAGGCCACAAACAACAACAACGATAAAGTTCTGAACATTATGATTCAGTACTTTGATGAGGAGACAAACAAGTTGAGCTACGCCACCTTGGAACTCGGATACAGAACCTTTCCACAGCAAAGGACATCCTTGGATCAGTAGAGAGTCAGGGCCTCCGCTGTCGATCGCCAATTTCGCAAATTGCGAAAAATTCCGCCGATTTAAGAAGAAAAAAACGGTTTTGCGAAAGTGTTTGCGACAAAACATATTTTCCAATTGTGGAAGGCCTAAGCGACCCCACAAATAATAGCAAGTCTGTACCGCTCTTATCGGAGAATTTCTACCTGTATTACACGGGAACCAGCTCGTAAAGACCCGTATGTATTGCAGTTTGCACCCAATCCAGTTCGTACACAATTGACTGTCAATAATCGGATTAAAGTTTAATCCCGTCATAAAAACAACAAATGATCTAGCGGCAATAATTATTTCTACGCCACGTGTGTTTGCCTTTACACCCTTTGCTTAAATCAGTATGTAATTAAGACATATTGGTGGAACGCATGATCAGAGACAATAGGAAATTGAATTGGCAATTATCAAACAGTGTCGGGTGTTGAAAATTAAAGACGGTGGTAAGTAATTGCGTACATATTTTTGGATATGTTGCTCATTAATTACAATTATTCAAACACTGCGACTATTTAATTGCATCCAAGATGCATTTGCTATATAACCTTGATGATTTTCGGGAATCATTGTCAATTGCAAAAATGGCTTCGAAACGTCCTTTAGACTCTGACTTTCCATTGCCTCCTTCTAAAATTGCCAAAACTCGAGCATTTAAAGACTCATGGAAAATAGGGAACAGTTGGTTAAGATATGATCCGAAGTTAAAATCAATGTTTTGTGAGATTTGCCAGAAGGCACAAAAATCAAACAGCTTTTCAAATGGTTGCAATATTTTAAAGAAGGAGAATGTGACAAAGCATGCAAACTCCAAAGGTATGAAAAGGGAAATATACTGTTATGTAAAAAATGATGCTATGTACTGTAATAAAGTGTATGTAAAATAAAATGTAAAAAATGATGTGATTAGTTGTTTTTGTCTGTCAATTTCTAAGTACTCATAATACAGTAATGAGCTGCACTAGATTTAAGAATAAAAAGAAGCTTTCACTCAAGTACGGCTAATTATTGACCACTTAAAATTGGCTCCTATTTTGGCTCCACTTTTTCAAATTTGGCTCCAAAAATATCCAATTTGCGAAAGTGGTTGCGACAAGAAAAAATATTCCAGGGGAGGCTCTGAGAGTGTGCTAGTGCTTTAGTATAATTCTCCTTTCTATGAATGAACATCCAAAAACAACACGAGTATGAATGTAAAGCGTCTAGTACTATGACTCATTCATAAATATCTATAGTTTATTTTACGGAACTTTATACCCTGTTTGTGTTCACTTCACCCCAAACTAGTCAAATTAATGTTTTCATGTTTTCTTTTCTGTATCTTTAATTATTATTTACATATTAAACCCCCACTAATACGCGCCTCTGGCATTGTTTGACACGGGGATAACAATTAGCAGATTGATTATGTGATTCTGAGGGGTATTGTTAGGTGTGTAGAGTGTCATATCTGTCTATTATCCCGACCGATTTTTTCAGTCCAGTACAACCGAAATCGGTCCAAAACCGGCATTTTTATGATCCCTGCTTGTAACTATGATAATTTTTCAATGGGTGACATACATGATGATGTACGTTTTCTAAGTTGTTGGTACAATTGATTTTTCTTTTTATTCTTTAATAGTCTGATATCTATCAATGATACGTTTTTGCTAGTGTGAATGTTATTTAAGCTCTGTAAGTGGTTTGTATAAGTATTTGGTACCATTGCTTTGGTTTATTTCAGGGACTGATAATTATGATTGTTATAATTCAATAAGATGTTTTATGGGCCAGAGGCATAAATGTACCAATAATATGGTAAAAGTTCAAAGTTTATCATGTTGACTATAGTATAATGAAAAAGAGATTATATTAATGTTGAAATTTACTCACTCTTGTGTTATTTCTTCTAAATCCTCTTTTTCAAACTTATATAGCCCTAGGGGTGCATCAGGGAACATTTGTTTACATAGTTGATTTAGCTTAGATAGCTCCTATATGATCTGTTTCTCCTGAATCTACTTTGGTTGACTTCATTTTTCCTTCTGGCAGAACATAGAATTGTTTCTAAGTTATTGACACATTTTGAGTCAGGAAGATGGATTTCTACCATCTTAAATTGCTGGAATCCAGGAGCTTCCGGGGGCCTCCGGCCCCCTGGACCCCTGCCCAGGGCTTTGCCCTGGACCGACAGGGGGCCCTGCGGCCCCCTTGACCCCCAGCTTAATTTCAGGTTTTTCAGAATTTCCAACTTTCACCCATGTGAATGTATGAACTGTCCTGTTGAGCCTTTTGATCCAGAGAAGGATGGCACGGCTGTGGAGACCAGCTGTTATACTTGCTCAAAGGAATGGGACGAAGGTAGGGCTTTATACTTAACCCAGGGAACTCCCCACATGAGAGGTGGTTTCCCAGTTGATTTTACAGCAAACTACTCTACAGTACATTTTTCCACTCTTTTTGGTCTTTAAACATGTTTGCTCAAAAAATAGAATTTTATATTGTCGCATGATAAACAATTAAATGTAGTTATTGAAAGCATGATCAATTAAGGAAGTGTTTTTTTATCTGAGTATGTAAAGTTTATGTGTGGTATATCTCAAAAGTGATATCACATTTTGGAATAAAATACAAGATAATTCACTGTATACAAACAATATAATTTTGCTTCCAATGACTTTTCTTCAGTTTGTATGGTATAACAGTACCGCTGTTGTGCAGTTTTAAAGAAATCGTAGCAAAGATTGTTACAAATGGTCAATTTATCTATATTTATGGTCCTTTCGACATGTAATGATTTGCAAGTAGTCATTCATGTTAACCAAAAAGTTCATCGCATTTCGAAATGTCATCTGCAATTTCGGACAGTAACAATGTTTGCGTTGGGTAAAGAGTTTATTGATTGTAAAATATTGTTTCAGAATACCAGGCAGCTCGGCGGAAGTGTTACTCAAGAACGGAATACCTTAACTTTATCCTTTCAATCAAAGGTTAGAAAGTATTTTATTCTTCAACATCAAGCAAAATTTTCAGGTACTAGGGAAAAAGATTGGTTTTCTAGAAACATGGTGACAAAAGAAAAGAATTTTGACACACAAAGGAACAAATTTTCAGGTACTATGGAAAAAGATTTTCTCGAAACTTGGTGACAAAAGAAAAGAATTTGGACGTACACAGACACTTTCATATCATAGTTGTATACTGTATGAAATAAAAGCCATGTGTCTGTTAGTAAACAATTATTGGTGCTAAACCCTAATATATTGAAAGAATAGATCTTTATTTAGTAGCTTTGATGCTCTTAAATTTGATCTTCTTTATAGCTTATTATTCAACTGATAGCCATTTGGAATCACCAAGGAAGATTTAGTTTAATCAATTCCATTATAAAAACAATAGTTATAGACATTAATGATTGCCTGGTGGCTCAAAAGTTATAAGATGATGTGAAGCTATCACTGCCTTTTGCAATAAAACTGTTGCCTATATCACATCAATGGCTCTATGGTTTTCTGAAACATCTTATTCTATTTTTCAGAAATTGAGTCTCCATTTTTTGGATGTCGAACTATAGCCAATGAATGGGGGAGGACGGTGAACTACTGTTTCTGTGACACAGACAAGTGCAATACGGCTACCACAACACATGTGAACCATGCAGCGTTGTTTCTGTCTCTGATTATCACAGCTGCTTACAAGTTGTTTGCATAGTAACTCTTTATTTACCCTTATAGTGCTCGAATCAAGTTCATGCTTATGCAAACAGGTTAGATCTAGGCCAGCCACCAAATAAATTGGTGGCTGGCCTGTGATCTAACCTGCTTGCTGCTCTGAGTATCTTTCTCATCAGAATTAAGCAGATATTTAAGGTTTTGGAAAGCAGATAAAACAAAAAAATGTTTTTAGAAAATTACCCAGCATTCTAAGGGTTGAATGGTCCCAGGGATTTTATGTGGCTCACTCTGCTGATGTCTTAATGTAAACATGACAGGTGTTTTGTGTGACTCGTTATCTTATAGTTCTTGAAATAAGAAAAAGAAATTGTTCTTATGAGCAATTTCTCTGTTTCAAGCAATAATTTATGTGGTACCACAGGAATATTTGACATTTTCAAGAAAATTATAGGTTGAATCTAAACTGCCTACAAATTAATGTTGTTTGTGGAGCTGACTGTTAACATGTTTAGGAGCTCATCTTGGTACTTACATATTTTGACAAATCTTTTCAATGGTTGTCTGAAATACACAAAGCTTGTTTGTCAAGCTGATATTATACATTCCATGAGCAATTATTTACATTTGATCATTTTTTCTGGCATTATATGACAATGTTTTTTTCTTTTTGATAGCAGTCAACTGTAGATCCAATGAATATCTCCTGTCATAAGAAGCAATTATGTTCTCATTGTATACAGAGATGCTATTGTTTAGAGAGGCATCATTTTGAAACTGAAGAGTTTTCTGTATGAGGCTTTCCTTATAAATAAATACTTAAAAAAAGCAAGGGGTCCCTTTCATCAAATGTCTTAAGTGCACTAAGCTAAGAGCAATTAAAATCACACTTACAACGGTCCTTATGTGCGTTTCATTAAACAATCGCAACTGCTTATGACGATCATAAGTTAGGAGCGAAATCAAAACGTTGGCAACTATCTCATATTTACCGAAATGGCCGGCATAACGTAAAATTTCCCGCATTGTACCGGAATTTAGGCATATCCTAACCGTCCTTTTAAATAGTTTAAACCTTGATTCAAAAATATTTTTCATTTAATACATAACATTTACGGGTAATCATAAACATTAGGCATAAAAAAGAAAAAAATACATAGAAAAAATTTGGTTGCATGATGATTATCCAACACTGACTTGGCTGAACATAAAATATATACCGGTAAACCGTGACTTGACATTTCTTCGGGCCCTCACTTCGCATATTAACAACTTGTTTAGAGGTGAACGAGTCCATATTGTCGCGCGTCTCATTGTTTAAAATCGATAATGTACATGTGCGAATGGAATAATCCATGTTTTGTAATTCTAGATCATTTATAAACAGTGTATGTATCTCGTTCTGAATGAAATAAAATCTTTCAAAATCTTAGAAAAATGGCCGCCATTCTGTGACATCATTGCACTTAAGACAGCCCTGGACCTCTCTTATAGTTAAGAGTATTTTTCGCTCGTAACTTCGAAAAGCGAAAATTTATGAAACGCGCCTGAGAGAGAAAATCTGACTTAAGAGGGAATTCACACTTAAGATCATTAATGTAACGGGCCCAAGGTCTTTATTTATGAAAATTTTATAGAAAATGTTACACCATTTTTTGTTAATTCTTAAGTTTTTCTTGCAATTGTTTAATCATAGCTATTAGAATTTTTAGATTGCCTTTATAAAGGCTTAGTTTCTCATGGAAGTTTTACTCCTTTTCTTGGTGCATTTTTTAGTGCTTTTGACTGGGTAAGAATTTGAAAGAATTATGCAAAACACACTTTTCTCACAATGATTATAATATTCAATGAAAGTATTGCAGATTTTCATTGACGTCTATTGATAATTTTCATAATTGGTTTGATTATCATTGACTGCAAATCACTTGAAGGAAGGAACGGGATAATCATGTTTACTTTATCACATTCCAATAAACATGCCTGTAAATTGATTATAGCACCACTGTAAGTTTTAATGTAACCAGATACTCAGCAGTTTATATTTAGATTTTTTTTTTTTTATATGGGTTTTACATCACATCAACATTATTTCAGTTATCTAGCGATGCCTGACTCTTAATGATGGAGGAAGACCCCATACTCAACTGCCCACAAGGGCTGGTCGAGGCGGGAAGAACCATCGGCATTCCGTAAGTCAGTTGGGAGACTGCCTCTCATGAAAATCCATCTCAGGATTTGAACCCACGCGGAGAGGGGCCATGTGATTTCAAGTTCTGTACTCTAACCACTAGGCCACGGAGGCCTCTTATATGTAGAACATAGGGGTCTGTAGTTATCCTTTGGTCATTACTATGTGATATGCTATACAATTGAATGGTGCAATACATAGTACTGACCCCAGGATAACTACAGACCCCTTTGGTGAAGAAGGGCTTTCCTTGAAATGCAGAAAAGATAAATTCAAAAACTTTATGTATTGTGTCTCTTGGTGTGGTACAGCCATACAATCCATTGAAATATTTGTTTCTATGTTTTTTTTTATATGTTTACATTATTTCTGTATTTTGATAAGCATGGTTTATTCTTCAATTAAAGCTAGATGTTTAATAAAATTAGGAGGTACTGGTTGAAAGTTAGACATATCTGTGAATTTCTATCAAAAGCATGTCCTGGGTAGCCGATCCCAATTACATGTTCTATTCCAAGACACCAACCTTTTATTCTTTTTATTCTGTAACCTTTATGGATTCCAATAAAAGAACCAGTAAATTAAGAAGGGAAATGGTTATATTAAGTGATTAACAAATAGAGAGTAACGCATACATGACGTCACTTATGACCTCATGATTGTCACATGACTGAGTGTTGAATGGTTTGTGCCTTATATCACAAATGTTATACAGCACCTCTCTTTATTGGTCCAAAATGGCACTGGTGACAGGATAGAAAAAGTTATCTTTACTCTTGTAGAGGAAAATTTTCCTGTTCCAATTGTCACTTGCTTACTTTGAATATAGAAATTCAAACACATATTTCGTAAAATGTTTTAAGGTGTCTCTACAAACGTACTGAATTGTGTATATGTACAGGGTTTCATTCAAGGTTGTAATATACATATCAGATTCAAATTATTGTGATATTATTTGTATAAAAACTATGTATACTTTAATTTTTCATATGTCATCATTTTCATATCAATACATTTATTTTTTCATCTTAGAATTTACATCATGTATGAATGCAATGAATTGATGACTGCAGAAACGTCAATAAATTTTATAAATTTCATATTTCTTTGAACTTATGATTATCAGCATCCACATTATTTCCACTTAACCCATAATAACAAACAATAACGACATTTGACGAGATTGTTGCAGACAACTCTGGAAAACATTGTTGGAAAAGGGGAAATTGCTCTTAATGGTCAATTTCTCCTTTTCCCACAATATTTTCTGCCCTACAAGGAAATAATTTTTAATTTCATCACATTTTGAAATGTTGTCTCTATTTTGTTTGAATTTGGGACAGTGAAAAATTTGGCGTTTGGTAAAGGGTTAAGCTCTTTCTTTACTTAGAAAGTCTGTACAGCTCTGTCAGTACCTGGTTAGGCTTGGAATTCTTTGATCTTTTCTAATATTTCGAGTGGTCAATGATTTGTTTGACCCACATCTGTGTAATTTGTTTGTACAGGAAAGTAGCCAACAGCCTCATAAGTATTGGTTTGCAGTACTCTTGTCCCATCATGAATTAACATGTTGTTTGTTCTATCCGATAAACATTTTTTACTACACCCATATATGGCATAACTTTAAAGCCCTCTTGTGGAAAAGTCATGTAAAACTTTAAAGGCTAGAAATCAAATGACCCCTATAAGACATTTTCACATTCAGTCAATGAAAACTGTTATTTATATTCGTATGGGCAGGAGCTAAATTTGTGATTTTCATTTTCTTTTCCGTAAATGCCAAATATTCTTCTGCACTTGTCAATATGAATGTTATATGGGCCGCGTCACGCGAAAAGGGGCACTCGGACATATTAAAAAAGCGCTGACTCGGCTCTATCTTAGCGCTATTATTCCAGCATCTAGTCACGAAAGTTATCATTTGTATTTATTTAAAGGTATAACTGGATGTCTTCTAAGATGGCAAACAGTGTAGCCCCAGACCAGCCGCCACGTCAGTGACGTGGCGGCTGGTCTGGGGCTACACTGTTTGCTGTGTCCGAGTGCCCCTTTTCGCGTGACGTGGCCCATATAATAAATTTGAGTTTAAGTTCACTAGTCCATAAAGGCTTATAGGCAAGCTTGTCAATACAGACAATTGATTTTGCCACCTCTGATGCGTATTCTTGATATACCTGGTAAATCCCTTTTCACTATGACAATGAAAAGCAATCTCATTTACATAAAACTACTTGAATATAACTTTTGAAATAGAAATTTGACTTTCCATTAATTATGAACAAATTCAATCTTTTGTTATCAATCAAATGTAAATTATTTCATGGATGAACTTTTTTCATTATTTCATGTTGCTTTTTTGTCTACTTCTCTGACAAATTCTTAAACCTGGCTTAAAATAATAGTATACATTATATTATTATATCAGTGGTTTTGCATTCCTTTTGTGTTAGCCAATTCAGGCTACTCATAGGTACGGACCTTGGTCTAATGTCTCATCAGAGGACTGGTGAGTCTGAAAGTACTTGCAAGTTTCTCTGAAATTTCCTACTGCAAGACATAGGAACGAACCATAGAAAAAACAACAAAATGAAATAACGAAAATCCTGGACATTTTCAAAACAAAGACATTTGTATGATGGTTTTGGGTGTTTGTCATATATGAGAGTACAATGATTTCTTTGTACAGGATGCAACAAATGCTTGAATAATACTTGATGATGTCAATGCATATTGTGAAAAGAAACAAAAACAACAACAATAAAAGCAAACAAACAAAATAAACAACCAAAAGTTTAGTTGACAAGGTAGCGAACATTGGACGGTTTAGACCTAGTATGAAATAAGATTGAAGCAGCCGACACATGGAAAGCCGGATACCATTTTCTTACAAATTTCATTTAAATCCCTAAAGTACCAAAGATAAAACATACGAAAGAGATTTTAAGAGGGTTTTTCAAGAAACATGATGTGCTAACGTGCAATTATTTCGGAGGCATCACGTACAAAGAATATCCGAAATTATGAAATAAGAAATTACTTTTTAGAACATTCAAGAAAAACAATATTGTGAAGAAACCAGAGGCCTATTTTTAATCAGTGCCAATGATGCCAGATCCCGATTTTATCCGGGCCTGAAACTTGGGGTTAATGCGGTTAATGTTTTCATGACGCCTCAATCCCACAAATGCTCTGATGCACGTGCTACAGGATACTTGAAGAATTTTCTTTGATAAACGGATAAATTGCTCCTGTTTGTGATCTGTTTTTTTGTCATAATGGCTCCAACCATCTTATCAAAATGTATAAGATGAGTTTTAGCCCTCGTTGTTTTTGTCGTCTGTTGTTATTTCAATATCTAGCTGATCTGAGCACATTTAAGACGAAGTGATTAATTAACCCTTATAGTAATTGAACCGACTTTATGCTTGAGCAAACAGGTTACATCCAGGCCAGCCGCTAAGTAAGTTGGCGATTATGTTTCATCATAGATATTAAAGGTTTTGGAAAGCAGTGGCCACAAAAATCTATTTTTAGAAAATTGACCAGCATTCTAAGGGATAACGAGCAATGAATGTTTGAATAATCCATCTACCATCTAGGCTGAAAATCACTCTTCTGTTAATTCGTATTAACCTTAACATGTTAATGTATAATGTTTCACACATAAAACGAAGCTAATATATTGGATTTTTATACGTTTATTTATGGTCAGTCGGGAGACTTGTCTTCCATTCACGAGTTTTAACCTGTACGTCTGCGGTGGTACAGTGGTTAGTGTCATGGATTTGCGGTAGGATAACCAGGATTCTCGATGGCCAACACATATTCTAACCTTGAACTCGTATGCTATCCGGAAAATAAAGTACGTTGTAGCACGATAATGCTCAAGAACGAGCCCTGGACATTAAAAAGGCTGACCATAAGAGACACGATCACATCCGATGAGTGAAAAACGCTTTCATCAATTGATCAACTGTTCTTTCCATGGAGGACAGGGGTTCAGAGGTGGAGAGTCGGCCTACGGACACGAGGGTTGTCGGTTGGATTCCGCGTGAGTAGCAGGACCGGCCTTGCAACCTTTCATTAATCCACATTCGGCGCAAGTATACTGGTTCAGTATCCAAGATGAATCTTAGTTGTTAAACTTACTTGTTTCACAATCGATGTAAAATCAATGAATAAAATAGCAAAATGAAAAATCCATAAAATGCTCTGATTATGTTATATATAATATATTTCGATAATTTTCACCTGTTTAGACCTGATTTCACGAAAAAAAATGTGACACGCAAGTTACTTGGTCAAATATGCATATATGCATATCGAGGGTTTCACGGCAAAAGGATTTGCAAAATATTTTTTACGCACGTGAAATATTTTTTACGCACGTGCACACGTGTATAAGTCTACATGCCTGATCGTCTTGTATCGGGTAGAACTGTTGGTATTTATGTAAGTCTGTCGAGAGGGTTCCTCATTTAAAAGTCCAAAATCACTCATTCCGGGTTGACGACTCTCTTTCTCTGATGCTGCGAAAGCAGCCTATCAAACTTTTCCTTTTTTCCTAATTTTTACTACATGATCCAACATTATCGTGTCCACTTCTCTTTTTACTTTCCTGTCATTTCACTTTGCCTTTAAACCCTTTACAAAGCGCCAAATTTTCGATTGTCCCAAATTTAAAGAGTTTGCAGACGACCTTTCAAAATGTGATAGGATTGAACAATAATCTTCTGGTAGGGCAGAAAACATTGTGGGAAAAGGAGAAATAGTAGTAGAATATCTAGGTACTGAAGGCTAAAAAAAGAACTGTGGGTATTTGATAGAAGACTCAAGTAACGTTTGAAAAAAAGAACTTAACAGAGAGCTTTTGTTCATTACGCGAGTTACACTGATTTCTCAAATGAACCCTCTCATGTTGAAATTTTAGTCCAAAATAGAAAAACTAGAAAATGATAATATGGCAAAATACTTGGCAAAATGGAAACCATTTTGGAAGGAAACGGTTAAAACTTCTGTATATAATCAGAGACATAGATGTTATCTATGTCTCTGATATAATTACGAATTACGGACAATTCATTCTTTGTCAAATTGGATTCTAGGTTAAAGTCAATCCAGCCAATAGAGGTAACATACAAGCGTAAGATTTCGTTATTTATGAGTTTATTAGGTAAACGGGTTAAATGTCCTTCACAGAAGTGAGGACATTTTGTAGATCTAAGTTAAAAATCAATTTCTTTAACAATGCGAAACAGTTAACTGATATTTTTACCTCTTCTTCACTGATACGTTGTGTTGTCAGAACCAAATATTGATGAAACGAACTCAAGAATAGGCAACGGAAGCAACATTAGATTATTTTAATTCTTTAAAGTGGTCATACAAGGAATTAACATGTGTTTTAATTCAAAAGCGTGGCCGTATTTTTGTGATATGCCGTATATAAACTGTAGGCCTACATACTTAGATAAATTGACGCTTCTTGAAATAATTATGATTTCTATAGCTTCATTTAATTGTATATTAAACAACAGTACAATCATTACATATTGTTTCAACAATATTTTCATTTTGAACTTCAAATTTTTCTTTCTGCGAACGAAGACATAGAGAAAATATCTATGTCTCTGCTCTTTGTCGAGTTCTGTGAACAATTATAGAAATAGAAAGCCTGAAATGTTTTGTATGCGAAATAGCTATGAAAAGCAGTGAGACCCTAAAACAATTTAACACATTGATGAATATTGTTACCCTTTTTAATTGTGATTGTATGTCTACAGGTAATTCGTTTTTGATAAAGTCCGGGTCCAAACTTACTGGCGGGGCTATTTCTTTTCAAAGCTATTTGGTGTTTCAATTCATTACCTCTTTAGGAAATTAGATGTCCGAGCACGCTCAACTTTCGTCTTGAATTTTGCCATTTCTACACCAAAAAGAAGACTGACTTGGACAAACACACATGCAAGAACAAATGAATTCGGGTATTTTGTGTCCGCGGTGCAAGTTAGCATATCATGTCAACGGTAAGTTTATTCTCTTTTTTGTGTTTATAAATGCAAAGTGAAAATTGAAAAGTCCGCCATGTGCTGCGTTATCCTACAGTCAACTTGACAGTTTCGGATCATCGACAGTTCCGGATCATCTTATTTTTGTTGTCAAATTTCTATGAATGCGAAGAAATTCTGGCCTTACAAACTTAACAGTCATTCAGCATATTCATTAAGCTGTTGACAAAACCAATATGACTTTTCCACGTCTGGTAAAGCGATCAAAATCAATTTGGAACGGTTAATTGAGACTGAGACAAGTCACCGGAAGTTGACCTAATTTCAACGATATTTTTTTTCGGCGATTTAGACGCTCATTTAAAAAGATAATATGCACTAAACATTGCTATCATTTGTAAGAAAAATTATAATAGATTGTATTTATGCAGAACTTTCACGCTTAAACGGGTCTGGGATTTTGAAATTGCATGATGAACGAAGGCAGGTGAACTCGACAGTTTCGGATCACCCATTTAATTTTATAGGGGTCGTCTCAACATTACTTCCGGTCATTCTCGTACCCTCTTTAATGGAAAAAGTAAAATAATTCTTTAAAGGGAAATCGCACAAGCCATGTGTTTGATGAAAATAAAGTATTAAATGATGATTTTATTTTCTATTCATATTGTCTCTTTGTGAAATTAACCCTTTTTACCATAAATGATATGACAATTTACGTGATTCGGAACTGTCACATTTGATCCGAAACTGTCGCGATGACCCCGATCTTGTTTTCTTCAAAAACTGAAAAATGGTAAATACAAGCGGTAAATCATTGGTATTAATGGACAGAGGAAGAATTTTTCGTTAAATTCATATGTTGATTTCTACAGTAAATTGGTTAATACAAGAAAAATCGATCTTTTATCTATTAGTGATCCGGAACTGTCGAGTTGACTGTATGTTGATGCTTTACGGACCAGTTTGTGCAAAATGAAAAGCTGCCGTCTGCGATTAATTGTCATATGAATATCTCCATAACATGAACATTCAAAAATTGTGTCAATATTTACATGATATAGGTAGACAAGTGATGAATTTTGTTGTACTTGGCATATATCAAGTTTAGTTTCACTTTCATGATCAATGGTTTTAGCATTGTTACCAGTTTGTCACTGCAATAAACTTTTATGTATGTCTCTTTCAGAGACGTTAACTTTGCTTTAAAAGAAGAGTATTTGCTTTAAGTTGATGTTTTGTATATCTACAAACAAAGATTCTAATCCGCAAGTGGTGGTGTAAAACCGCAAACTGTGGTCTAACAGAAACACAGGGTTTTCATTCCAGGTTGAGATGTAACCGATTCAGCCAGACAACCATCTTTTATCAGACTTTATTACTGGGCATAAAGTTACTGATTCACGAAGGATATCAACTGATGGTTTGTTTCAGCTATCGGTTCCTAATGAAAACCCTGCAAACACCTTGTAATCTGCCAAGAGTATTTGTTTGATTTGTTTTACCTTTTTGGTGAAGGAAGCTTGATTAGGTCAAACCTATCAAAGTTACTCTTGATGACTGTTTTATGGATACTACACCATTACTTGTGCTTGTTTGTTGGTTAATCCCAGCAATTTTTTTACCTTGCCTAGCGAGGATTCGAACCCCATACTCAGTACAAGAGGCCAACGCTCTATCACTGTTCCATTGTCGCCCACAATATATTGGTACCCTTACTTTTAATCAGCAGCCTGAACAGCTTCAAGACCAACCTGTCAAGTGTCTCCTCAAAATAAATACACTGCAGACTCATTATAAGGCGGTCGTCGGGAGCCATGATGCTAGATCCGCGTTAATAGTGGGGTTGACAAATATAACGCGAGGTCCCTTACGCGCTATATGCCAGACCATAACCACTTAAGAAACAATTTAAGATTCAAGAAGTAGTCTATTCATATTTCAAGATTGTGTTGAGTTACGGACTTATCATTGAATTTATTGTGAATAAAAGAAAAGCAAATAAAAAACATAATCAAAACTTACATGTTTAACTATATATTCCTTTTTATTTGTTTCATTACGATTCAAGTTAAGGATCATTGATAGAGGCACGTGCAGTTTAAATACACACTACAGAAAAAGGAGGGTGGATTCAGTTAACCCATGTTCTATTTATAGATTTAAACTCCAAGTTAGGAGTGAGTAAATTTTATCGAAGTTCTCCCAGCATGTGTACCTAATGCTTTACCATTTAAACTAGGTGTAAAACACTCCCCTGAATAAGCGTGTACAAACTAATGATATTATGTAATTTATCAACACTATGTACACATAGATTTAAATCTTCCCTCGGGTCACGGATTGTGTACGTATAAAGGCCACGCGCTTTGTTTAAAAGACCGTGACAAACAATGGGGATTACCCAGGGAGTTATTGATTTTCACGCCTTCGGAGTGCAATTTGTAGGTAGACTTTCTATTTAGGATGCCGACCGCGTCATTTTGCAGAAAGGGGGAGATTTAGGCTATTGTTTAAGCCCTAATGTGCTTGAAATTTTGGGAGCCATAGGAGACCCGCGTTATAATGAGTATCGCGTTATAACGGGTCGCGGTATAATGAGTCTGCAGTGTACAGAGATCTTTTTTTTCACCTTGTTTTTAATGACCTGTTCAATGGATTATCTTAATTTAATGCCTGCAAAGTGTGGAAATATTTAGGTGGTTAGTGCACTGAATCAGGAGAAGAAGAATAATAGTGTCAAATGACCATGTGAATCTCCCTATGATAAAAAAGGAAAGCCCCCTTGTATCTTACACAATCAATGTCTCAATACAGTTTGAAAATGGTAAGAAACAGTAAACATTTCCTTGAACATACTCATCTTTTTTGTCAAAATGATCCATAATCCCTAATTCTATTTCATATGCTGCAAAGATTTCATTTCTTTCTTTTCTATTTTAGATGGAAAATACAACAGAAAGTCACTGCTGCTTAACTGCGGACACACATTCTGTGAAGTGTGTCTTACGCAGCTTGCAAAGGAAAGAAAGACAAGTATTGTGTGCCCAACTTGTTTTGTAAGTGCAATTCTTTTTAACCCTTTACCGAATGCCAAATTTTTGACGGTTCCAAATCAAAAGAGTTTGCAGACGACATTTCAAAATGTGATGAAATTGAAAAATGATCTTCTGATAGGGCAGAAAACTGTGCGAAAAGGTGAAATTGCTCGTTAAAAGCAATTTCCCTTTTTTCCACACAATGTTTTCCAGAGTCGTCTACAACAAACTGGTCAAAGGTCATTATTGTTTGGTAATGAATTAACCTATTCCTCTAGTCTATGTACTTGGGGTTTGTAATGACAGGCATTTTACTTTCTTAATATCATACTATCTCATACAACATTTTGACATATCTTCTGCAGGACAATCGAGAAAACATTGTGACAAATGGATACTTTTCTCCTTGAGCAATTGTCCTTTTTGTCACAATTGTTTCTGACCAATGTAATAAAAGAAATTGTATAATATTCATGACATTTCTTGTGGTCTGTTAGTGTTTCTTTCAATTTTGACCATCATTATTTTCTACATAAGGGAATTCCATTGGTAAGTCAGGATAAATCCTCAGCCAGCGGATTACTCAGCCAGGGGATTATTTAAGACTTAAATTGCTGAATTATTAAATGCATGAATTCAAAGTGCTTTCAAATGGGGAGGGGTGTTTTTGCAGGCAACTTGGCAGTGTTTTACTTAGGGACTTATAGAAAATGTTTTAGTAAGTTAGTTGGTACTCAATAAACTAATAGGCCTTGAAATACAGAATATATGGATCTAGTAGATTAGCAGGCTGATGTGTATTATAAACCTATGATAAGCCTCCATATGGAAATTTCTGTTGAAGTATTTTGAATCAATTTTCAGGGGGATACCCCTTTGCCAGAAGGGGAAGCTGGTGTGCATTCTTTAGACTTGGACAGATACATGGTTGGTCGAGTCATACACAAACAAAAACACATATTAGAAAGGTAAGGTGAAAACAGGACAAAAGAAGAGGTGTTCTCCCTTTGCTGACTTCTGTTTGCTTCTGTTAACCCTCTATTGTTTGTACTCATTAGATCACCTCAATGTCATGATTGTAATGAGTATTTTTTATTCAATATTTTTGTTGTTTTTTGAAAAACTTTGTGTCAGGGATTTTTCTGGTTTTATAATAGATGCCTATAAAAGGCACTTTCCCTATTGGAGGTTTCTTTAAAATCATACAGTTTTCCCAAAAATTTAAAATCACATCTGCTTTTTGTTTTTTCGAATTTAGAAATGTCAAACATTTTCCCCAAATCAACAGACGTACGGCTCTACCCAATTTCAGGAAAAAATTCCAAGTGTATTAAAGACATGAGGCATTAGGCGACAAATAAAACCAGAGGTATTGAACACATTTCATCAAAGCAATGAAATTGTTCAAACTTTCTTATGATGACCCAATTTCCCTTTTATTTGTATATTCCTAGATGTCCTTATCTGCAGTTACCTTACACGTCTTTTGCTTTCAGGGATGGGTAATGAATTAATGTTTTTGTGATTTATCTTTTATTTTCTCTATTTTCAGTGAAATCCAGCAAACAGCATCCGTAACAATGGTTCACAGAAGGAAAGAAACATCAGGTTACATTATAATAACCTTTTCTATCTCTACTAAGGAGGCTTTGTCTTAATGTATTTTCTATGGAAAACATCTAGAATCGATAGCTTCAGTGATACTCTTTAACCTTTTACTATATGAAATACCACAATTTGATACATCTGTAGCAGTTAGCTTATGAAACCAGTGTAACAAAAGAATAAATTGCTCATGCAGATCAATTTATCTTTTTGTAACAATGGTTTCTTTCAACTTTCTTGAAGAAAACATATTTTATATTTTTTCATAATATTTTTGGTAATTTCATGTTTCTTTTCAATTTGGACCAGTCACAAAATCCCATATTTGAGAAAAGGTTAAACATAAAATGAGTAGCCAAGTTTTTAAATGATTTATGGATTATGGAGTGGAAAGTCTCATGACATCCTTGAACATGAATTATCAAATATCATATAGAACTTATTAGAGATCTAGAGACTTCAGCCTGATCTTTAAAAAAAGCGATGAACTTGTACAGTGTAGGTCTGGGGCTTGAGCCCAACTGACACCATTGGATTCGTTGGAGTGTCCTTTGGCAAGACATTTTAAGGTCCCAGCTTAGTACTATTGAATGAATGTCAGTATTCCTGAAAAAGTGTTGACACATCGTTAAACCCTTTACAAACTAAATAATTAAGTCTTTTCTCAAAAATGTTTGTTTTTAATTATTTTTTGTAGATAAGGATTGTCGAGAATGCTTAAAGAAGAATGCTACCACTTACTGTGCTAAATGTGATAGTAACTTGTGTGGAAGTTGCTTTCAAAAGGTTAGTGGAATGGAACTGTAGAAATCTTGTAGAAAACACTCTTTTTACTGACTACACTTCAATTGTAGTGAAATGTTTAAGGAACTACTGTGACCAAAAAAATTTGATTGTAACGTAAGAATGTATCGCCAAAATTATTGTCATTGTTCAAACTGAATGTTTGTTGTCATAATTTTTACTAATACTTGTGACATTTTCTTATGATTTTCCTAAAATACGGTTTGAATAGCTTCACACTAGATGACTTGAAATTGTTTCGATAGAGAATTTGCTCATGATAGGCAAACTCTTCTTGCGCAATGGTTTTAAAATCCTTTATTTCTTTTTCCTTCTTAAAAGAAATATACTAGAAGTAAACAAAAGTATATAATTTGATCATTTGCAAGTTAAGTATATTGGCAATTTTGTTAATACATGTACTGATCCTTTTGAACTACAAGTTGATTTTGGCAAAAAAACTTATTTTTAATGCTTTTTGAATTATAGATTAAAGTAATTAATGTTAATTAAGATTAATATATTAAATAATCAATTATGCATTCTTTGATTGATTGGCTTTATCACTTACTGATTACTAGTTACCATGTTTTCTGTTACAGCTTAAAGACATACGCACTCAAATGAAATTTAAATAAGAAGTCTTTGAAATTTGGCAGAAATGTAGATTAAACCTTTACAAATACCATGGCAAATTAAAAAAAGTACCTTACCATACTAAAATATTTACTAGAAGGTCTAGAAAATATGTATCTTAGGCATATTTCGGCCATTTTGAGTGGTCAATCTCTGAGAATTTCTATTATTGTTTGTATATCAGTTATTTTACACAAATAAAGTTTTTTTTTTCTATTTTTAGACTAATAGTTTAGTTATATTGCACTAATGAAGGAATAAAACTAGTAAAAATGAAAATTATATGCACTTTCAGTGAATTTTTATTCAATAATGTAAGGTGGTTCGATAAATTGTCCATTATCAGCATATTTTGTGTAAAAAAATAGATATTTTGGAAAAAGTATCAATAAGAAATACTTCAAAATTAATATACATGTAGTTTATCATATACTGAATGTAAATATACAAAAAAATTGATTGGTCACCATGCATTTAACAAAACTACAGCACAAAATGTATGTACACTATAGATAACGTTTCATCGGCCTATGTAGCAGGTTGGTCAACATTATTGAATACAGAAGTTCACAGACAATGTTATCCTTCACACACATCATATCACTAACTTTGCCTATTAAACCAACTATAACAACTGTCTACATGTCATCTGATGTGGATTCAAAGAACTCACATAGTTTTTCAAGCACGAGCGAGTGTTCGAGAGTATTCAAAAAAGCTCTAGAAGCTTTCTTTGCAATCAAACTAAAACATATCGGTGTAAAATAAACTACAAAGGATTAAAGTACAAAGTTAATAAAATAAATACCTAGAACTGATTTTGTATTGATGTCATAAACTGGCATCCCTTTGTTTGACTTGTCAGATGGACGGTGACTTTTCCCAGTAGTGATTTTGTTCAAATACCCACACTCACAATCTACATACAGCAGGCTAGCATAACCAATATGTTGTTCACTCTTGATATTATGGAGATGAAGCACATTGGTACAGTTTTTACAGGACTTCAACTGATCGGCAAGATAACCTAGTTCAACAATGCGTCGACCCACTCTCCACCCACTTTTTTTCGCCGTCTATCGGATCGTTTTCAAGCTCAGAAAGATTGTTTTCCGTCTCATTTATGTTTGATGATCGACTTTCGGATAAAATGTTCAACCTGGAGTGCTTTCCTTCCTTTATAAACCTCCCTTTCCATCGTCTTTTCATTTTTTCTGGTGATTTTGTTACGAAAATTTGCTTTTTTTTCCAAACCGGAAGTTAGAGAAAAATGCTAAGGGGAGTAACTCACAGTGAAAAATACCGTATACATTTTTGACAGAGTGACTGTTCTTGGTTTCAATAAGTCTTAGACGCTAGGTGTCGCATGAATTGCGCGAGTATGTCTTTAATAAACAAAGGAAAAGGTTAAAAAGAAAAAAATAATCCAAATATAAAAGCAAATTATTTCTTCTTTAAAGTGTTTGTTCACAGAAAAAAAACTGAAAGTCAAAATAAAATGTTATTGAAGCAATGTAGTTTTTGTATTGTAGCTTGACATACAACTAAATGTAGCTATTGAAAACATTATTAATTAAGGAAGCCTCAATTTATATAAGTATACATGTACAGTTTACATGCTGTAGATTTCAAAAGCAACATCACACTTTTGGATGTACATGGTACAGTTTACATGCAGTAGATTTCAAAAGCAATGTCACGCTTTTGGATGTACATGTTAGTTCACTGTGTACACACTTTAAAGATTTCAAAAGATCAAACTTTGCTTATACTTTGGTGCACATCATTATATAACAAATAGTACAGCGGATATTTGTTTTAAACAAATAGATTTTGAACTCCCAAATTTCCTCACATCCATAAACAAGCAACTTGATCTTTTTTTTTCTTGTTGTATTGCTTAAAGTTTCTTCTCATTGTTAGGTTCACAGTTTATCCAAATCATTGCGGGATCACAAGCCTTTTCCTCTCAAAGACGATGTGTAAGTTTGCAAAAGGTTAATGATTCATACTAAAGTTTCATTATTTTATAACTTTGAACATTGATTTAGAAACACATGAAGTTGTCACAACCTTTAATTAGGACCCTCTCTTCATAATACTTTACTTGACACATCTTTTACAGGAGTCTTTAGAAACCAATTGAGGCAAAGGAAATTTCACAAGATTAGAAAATATGTTTTGAATAACAATGACGTTTTACCATTTAGTTCAGAAAAAGGATTTGTCATGGTGGTTCAGATCTATACCTATGATGATTTGGAGAGGGGCTATGTGATTTCAAGTTCTGTTCTTTAACCACTAGACCCTTGCTTTGATTTTTGCATCTCTTGTTTGTGTAAGAATCCCAAGGATCATTGATTTTTAATCATTTCAGACACCTGGAAGTGTCACAGATGTGTAAAGAGCATGAGACCAGCCCCTTGAAATATTTCTGCGGAGATGACGAGACAATTATCTGCTCCAGATGCGTTATAGTGGGCACTCATAAAGGTCACAACATCTCATCCATTGAAGATAAGGTAATTTAGATAGAGGATAATCAACTCCTTTCGATTGATATAAAAAAATATTTCACAAGAATGGTTTGTTATCAGGTTAAAAGAACGAGTTCGAAGAACAATTTTTTTCTACATGATAACAACCCATTCAAGTGACACATTTTTATGTCAGTCAAATGGAGTTGATAATTCTTTTTATTTTATTCCACTTCATAAAATCCATCTGCCAAATTATCTCCTTTAATGCCAAATGGAATATAAAATGGGAGGAGCAAAGCAGTTAAACACCCCCATGATGTCATTCACGCATAAGGATACATTTGGTTATACACACTTTTTAGTAACATGTGCGCAAGTGCAGCCAATACTTTTAAGCAAAGGAATGGTTAAAAAAGTAGTTCCGTCAAAATTGATGTCATCACTAGTGATGATACAACTTTTTGATATCATCACTAGTGATGATATTCACTGTGACAAACTTGAAAATGATTACGCAGAGAAGTCCAAGTCTTTCACTGATAGGAATATTATAAAGATTTCTAATAGATATTGGTGCCAATAAACAAGACAATTTCTCATCCATTAAAGATAAGGTGATTGAAGAGTGCAAATAAATGATGATACCTACAAAGGACTCAATACCTCATCTTTTGATTCATTTTAGTTTTAAAGACCTAAAAGTGCCTCATGACAATTTTGATGTTCACTTATGGCAAATTTCCAAAGAAGGGGCTTGTCCATTCCACTTGCAGAGGTAATGCACATAGTTTTGACATGGGTATTTATAGTCATATGGAATACAAAAAAAAAAAAAAAATCAAACATGCAAGAAAAGATCAAACAATCACATACATGTATAAATACCATACAAACAAAAGTCTCATGTAAGATATGGAGTAGTCACAGAAAGCATTAAATGGCCAGAAAACAATGTGTGAGTGATTGTGATTGTTATTTTATTACAGAACAGATTGATAGTTAATGAGATGGAGCCGAATCTACAGATGGCAAATCATGTGTTCAGGCGACTGAAACGGATAGATAAGGTATTTCTCTACAGTAGAATGTCTTACCTCAAAATTTTGATTGTTGAAGTTCACCAAAGGTCAAAGTAAATATGAGGTTCTAGAACAATTGACTTGAAATTGTATGAATCTTCTAAAAACACTTTCATTTCTAAGGTAAGATCTGTTATATGGTTCAGGACCTAAGTGTCTTAGTGGTGAATATAGATCTTGAAATAATATAACCCTTTCTCTGTATGGGTTCTAATCGTGGTAGTGTGAGGGTATGATTTTTAGAGAGGTATTCTCCTGGCTGACATAGGGAATGTGGTTAATTCTAATATTCTTGACCAACCTTTGCCGGTAGTTTAACTTGAGCTGTTCCTCCATAGAGTATGTGCCAGGTATACGCAGGGTATTGCAATTGTACTGAAATATTGTTGACAGGATGTCAAATGCTGAAGAACATAGTGTGGAGGACCATGTTCAAGGGGTAGAGCGTCGGCCTCGGGACATAAGGATCATGGGTTCAAATCCCTTGAGTTACAGGATCTACCTTGTGACCTTTCATTAATCCACACTTGAATTGAGAGTGATTGTCTCAGTTGTAAGAGCTTTCTTTATAATCCATGTAAAATGAATTAGATAAAACTTAACTAACATAATGTTATATGGTCAAAAGAACCATGTTATCACAATCTAGATAAGACTGCATGGCCCAGTGGTTAGTTTGAACTTATTTATTTTACATCGATTGTGACAGAAGCTGGATGCTCATTTAATCCACTTTTGATGACTGCTTCCTGGATATGAAACCAGTACTTGGGTCAATTTGTGGGGTTATCCAGTAGTTTTCACCTTTGATTGAGGGGATCAAACTTGGGTCCTTCGATACAAGATGCCAAATTTCCTACCACAGTCGTCCATGGCTCAGTGGTTATGGTGGCGGACTTGTCAGAGGGTATTGATGCCCAGTTCAAGCGCCACAAGCATCTCTGGTTTCATGGGAGTGCCCTTTGACAGTGGTTATGGTGGCGGACTTGTCAGAGGGTATTGATGCCCAGTTCAAGCGCCAAAAGCATCTCTGGTTTCATGGGAGTGCCCTTTGACAGTGGTAATGGTGGCGGACTTGTCAGAGGGTGTTGATGCCCAGTTCAAGCGCCACAGACATCTCTGGTTTCATGGGAGTGCCCTTTGACAGTGGTTATGGTGGCGGACTTGTCAGATGGTATTGATGCCCAGTTCAAGCGCCACAAGCATCTCTGGTTTCATGGGAGTGCCCTTTGACAGTGGTTATGGTGGCGGACTTGTCAGAGGGTGTTGATGCCCAGTTCAAGCGCCACAAGCATCTCTGGTTTCATGGGAGTGCCCTTTGACAGGACACTTCAGAGCATTGGTCAAGTACTTGAAAGTTGCAGTAACACTGTGTTATATCTTACAAATTACTCACAAATTACTCACATATACAACACTTTACAACAAATAAGGCTGCATATCTAGGTTTTCTGCATGCAGTATTCCGAAACCTATTTTGCAAATCCTGTATTGTAGACACACATAAAACTTGTCTTTTTTTAATTAATTTTGACAAAAAATGGTAGGGGTGATGGAATCTGATATCTTTTTTACTTGTCCGTAAATGCAAAATCCTTTTTTGCACTTGTCCGTTTATAGCATAGTGGATATATAGTAAATTTCTGTATACATTCACTTGTCCGTTGAGACTTTTTGACAAGCTTGGCAGTATGAACAATTGATTTTGCCATTCCTGATAGGTTTGGTAGGTTTAAGTTTGGAAATACTCTTCTTTGTCTAGATTTACTTTACACTGCTTGATTGTGTTGCAGGAAATAGCAGCATATTTACCAGATGGGAAGAAAGAAGTGGGTCCAGTGTTAGATGAGATAAGTCAATATTTCCAGTATTTACACGGAGTGTTACAGGTCCGTGAGCATCAACTGCAACAAGAAGTCATGGATGTGTTGAAATCAGGCGTGGGTCCCATTGAAAAACTGGTAAGTTAAAGGAGTCTGGTATACCCATACAATTGTATCAAGGGTTTAATGCTAGACTACACTAGTAGATCCTTCACAAACATGAACCACTTAGTTTAGGCTTGCATCAATCCAAGAGCAGACAACCCAAAACAGCCTTAATTGGAAAGCTAAAATAATAAACATACAACATAGCAATCTGATTTTAATGTCTGAAAATGCCATTTTTTCTGCGCCTGTTTGTAGGATGGCTATATAGTTAATTTAAGGCAAATTCACTTGCCCATTTAAGCTTTCAGACAAACTCGGCAAAACGGACACTTGATTTTGCTACCTCTGCCTAGTCTAGTACTGGTGAATTCAGAGAAGGCGTAACATAACTGAAAAACTATTGACAGAGCTTTGAACCCAACAAGACAAAATTGACTCTTAAATTTTCTGCGGCATTTCCATTAAAGAGATTTTTGAGGAAGGGATTAATCGCACATCTGATAAGTACAAATCTTGTTTGTTTCTTCCTTTCTAGAGAGCAGACTTGCAGACAGAATATCGCCAGTTGGACCATACTATAAAAGGTAGGAATAAGCTTTATGTTCATACTTTGGAAGCAATAATGTCTTTCTTCCATTTTTCATTTGTGTTATGTCTTTAATTTTAGTTTAATCCTATTTGTGACAGAATCCTGGCGGCTCAATAATTTGACATGTTCTCACCAAATGTTTACTAGATTTCATTAGAGTGACTTCTGCCATGATATCTTACTCATGGTTGATATTCAGCAAGATCAACCTAAGAAATTTAAAGTTGAAGCCCTTGAATATTGAAGAATTGATTACCAATTGCACAAATGTAAGAGGGAGACATTTGTTTTTCTTAAAATCAAGCTCAAGTTATTATTTTTTTCATGAGTTTCACACTTTTTTAAAAATCTACATAACTTGGGTACCGTCTTACTAAACAAAGGAAAATATTTTGATAAGTCAAAATTGATAAACATGGATCGTATCTTGAATAAAAGTACAATATTGCAATGTGACACGTCCTTGGAAGTGTCTCGGAGAGACGATTCTGATGATGTGTTACTCAGCAATGTTGCTTAGCCAAATATTGAATAAAAGCGTCTGATGATTTGAACTTGTGCAAATTTTACGCATAAAATGTTAAGTAAAACAGTACCCTGTTGCATACTTTTTAACTCTCTCTCCGACTTAGAATGTTAAATATTGTTGCTCATCCAATTAAAAAACCAACCTTTTTTTTATCGAAAATTCTCAAATCATCTGCTGCAAATGAGACAAAGTGGTTAACTCAGGAGTTAGGGTTGAATTAAGTCTTCATTAAGTTAAGGGTTACCCCTATAGTTTAGTTTAAATTTATTTATTTTACATCAATTGTGTAACAAGTGCTTACAACCTAGATAAATCATTGATTCTGCTTCATGGATATATAACTAGTACTAGCTCCAAATTTTGCTTTATGAAAGGTCACGAGGCCGAACCCGCTCCTCACGGGATTCAAACTCATGACATTCATGTCCAGAGACCGGCACTCTTCCCCTGGACCACTGCCTCCATATGGTTAACCCTATACTAAAGCAGTTTGTTGCTTGGATGGAATCTTGCGCTGTAATGATGAAGAATTAACCATTTAAATGTACTCAGACAGTCATGATATGTCTGAAATACTGTTGAAAACAGCATTAACCCATTACCAAACAATAGCGACATTTGACCAGTTTGACTTCTTAAGAGCAATTTCTCCTTTTCCAACGATGTTTTCTGCCCTTTTATAGGGTTATTTTTCAATTTCACATTTTGCTATGTCATCTGCAAACTCTTTCGATTTAGGACTGTCAACATTTTTGCGTTTTGTAAAGGGTTAAGTCATTTAAAAATAATTTAGTAAATGATAAATCACCATGAAAAATTTCGATTTTGTCAAGAAATTGGATATTTGAATAAAAAGCAACATTATTTCTTAAATTTGTCAATTTCAGCTGCCCATAGAATTATGAATAACAATGACGAGGTAATTGTGAATGCTAAAGACATTTTGGACAAACTTGTACGCTCTAAAGACATACCATGTATAGTAGAACCTAGTGAAGAAGGGACAACCACAGAAAAAATAAGGTAATTCAGGGTTCTCTCTGGCTAAAATTTTCTTTGCGCCAACACTTGCGCCAAATTGAAAAAGTTGGAGCCAAATTAAAAAAATTGGAGCCAAATTCAATAAGTTGGAGCCAAAATAGTCTTTTGTAGAAGGGGAAATCCTTCATAAGGGTCACCTACGGTTCTAAAGAGGTTTGTTTGTTCTATCTATTTCTACGTGCTGTTTTCATTAGGTTCTATGGATTAAATCCTCTCTCACACTCAACATTTGAAACAGGACATAGCAGAAACATGACTTTCACCTTGGCGTCATATTATAACCAACTTTTTCCTGTCCTCCAGGCCTCCTTGTCAGATGTTTTTTTTTTATTTTTAGTGGGAGGCATATTCAACGACTGAGAAGATCGATTTATAGTCACTCTTGTGTTGGATCAGAATTAAGTGTCACTTAAAATCGCGGATTTTATATACCAAAACTTCGGTGCATAAAAGAGTTTCATTTATTTGTCATTCAACACAACTGACTTCGTCGATGTTTGATGTCATCTTCTTTAAAAGGAGCGCGAGGGCAAACATTTTGATTGAAAAGCAATTAAAGTAATCAAAGTCATAATTTCCATATAATTGAAGTTGTAAAGGCTGGCAAATGACTAAATGGTGTACACAAGAAAGTACACAAACTTGACAATCAACAGATAATGAACTGAACAAGTGTGAAAACAGGATTATCCCGTATCGGAAATCGCATTTGATAAACAAGCTGGTTCCCGAGTTCTAATTCAAAGTACTGCCATTACGGGAACCATCGATACATGGTTCTCGGCTCTACAGTAAAAACAAATCGATATTGACTCGAGATCGGCAACCATGCGGTAAACAAACATCAAATTCTCGCGGAAAATAGTCGGCGCCAGGCACTTTCGCCAAATTTGTTTTTCTTGCGCCAATTTCTTGATTTTGTCGCCAATGGCGCCATTTGCGAAGGCCAGCGTGAACCCTGTATTTATAGAATAACATAATAAGATGTATTGCATTATAAACATAACATGTTAAAGAGCAATTTTACAAACGTTTTTACAAAGACATGTATTTACAGAAGAGATTTTCGTTTAAAGGTGTTATTGAATTTCTATTTTGCTGAGCATAATATATATACTTTGATAGATTAAAAATGGTTTTCTTATTTTTATTTGATAATTGGAAACATGATAAGTTTAATGACCTTATAAATCCTTTTCATTTACATTTGTAACTGTTATGATTAAGGTATCACAATTATTGGTCGAAAGGATTCATTTTGTGTCCCATTAAGTTGGACAGCCCTCAATTTCTGAAGCTCTAGAATTTTGGATATGTTTTATTTGTGCGTATGTCTAATAATGCTTCCTCCTTATAAAATGATTAACTTTTTGAATTTTTTTTAACCCATTACCAAACAATAACCACATTTGACCACTTTATTGCAGACGTCTCTGGAAATCATTGTGGGAAATGGAGAAATTGCTCCTATCAAACAATTTCTCCTTTTCTGACAATATTTTCTGCCCTATCAGAATATTATTTTCCAATTTCATCACATTTTGAGTTGTCGTCTGCAAACTCTTTCAATTTGGGACAGCCGAAAAATTTGGCGTTTGGGAAAGGGTTATATAGATTTACAAAGGTCAGCTCAAACATGGTATTACTTTTTTCAGCTTCATAAAAGGTGGGAGCTTAGATTCTCTGCTGTTTGCACTTGGAGAGGTGTCTGGATTTATGCCCAAAAGGTAAGAACAGGAATTGTTAATAGTTAATCGTTTAAACTTAATTATCTAACATTGATGGTGGAACAAGTTCTTACAACTTAATATAAATTACTGTCAATTCTGCTGCCTGGAGACATAACCAGTTCTTGCACAGATTTGTGGGTTAGTCCAGACAATTTTCACCTATCCTATCAGGGATTGGAACCTCGGTACAAGAGGCCAACACTACCGCTGCACCAATGTCACCCACATCACTCATCATTAATGATATGGGTCGGGTCACCCGAAAAGGGGCACTCGGAAATAAATAAAAACCGCTGACTTTTTTAGTGCTATTATTCCAACATCTAGTCAAGACAGTTATCATTTGTATTTATTTAAAGGTAGAACTTGATATCTTCTAAGATGGCAAACAGTGTAACCCCAGACCAGCCGCCACGTCAGTGACGTGGCGGCTGGTCCGGGGCTACACTGTTTGCTGGGTCCGAGTGCCCATATGTCATATGTACGCGGCCCATATGTCAATCACCAATGGCACCTCTAGAGTGCATGTTTGTGGTTTTATTTGCAAGTCTGAGAAGAGGTCTTTTTTAAATTACCACAATCTTAATACAAAATAGTTTTCTTTTTTCTTTCTTTTTTTCTTTCTTATTTTTTACTGCAGATAAATTTTGTAACACCACTTCCATTTCAGGGGTTGTGAAATCAAATGTCCGAATTGCCCAACATCTCCAAAGGCCTTGACGGACAATTTTTTTACTGAAATTTACTATATTATATGGGCAAATGCAGAAAAGAATTTGGCATTTATGGACAAGTAAATAAAGAGCAGATTTCGCCATCCTGGATTTTTGTCTTTGTTTTCTTTTCATCACATTTCACATCAAAACATCAGAGGCATATTGATTTAGGCCTATGTGTTTGGGATTTTGTCTTTGTCAAAAATACATTTGTCACAAACCTCATAGTTCATATATGGAGGGTTCATTGCAAGACTATAGTAGATCCATTACTTGTGTTAAGAGACCAGGCTATGGAACTGAGAAAATTGGATGTTTAAGACAGGTTGGCTGCTTAACACAAATTGATGTGCACCATAAATCAAACAATGGGACTTTCTGTAATGGTTGTTTAAGGCAGGTTGGCTACTTCAAAGGATTGTTGCTTAACACAAGTTCGACTGTACTATAGTCTTGCATTGAACCCTAGCTATTCTTTCATTTTATAGTAAAATGTAACACTTTTCAGGTTTGACCTGTTTACCCTGCGAGACAGACCAGAGAAATTCATGGAAGACAAGGAGAGTTTGGGGACAGCCACATCAACTGAGATGCTGAGTAGAACTAGCACCCCATTTGATAGTAAAACAGGTACTCCGTTTGATAGGTGTAGTGTTGCTTCTACTTGTGGAAGTGAGGATGTTGTTATTGAGGGTAAGGTCTATGTAATATACAATTATGGCGAGGCCTTCAAACTGACAGCTTCCAATGTTATGAATAAGGATGAATTGACGATTCCCGCGCCACCTACACCGTGTGAAACTGTTGCAGAAGGACTTTCTGCTCACTTGCGCACGGCAACAGTGAGTAATTTTGTATCGAGAAATGACACTTTGCAGGCAGAAATTTTATGGACATCGCATACTGTAACCCAGCACTGCTCGTTCAAGTCAAATGATGACATATCAAAACTTTTTCCAATAATGTTCCCGGACAGCGAAATTGCAAAGAAATTTTCATGTGGCGAAAGAAAAACGTCATATATTGCACTTTTCGGGATAGCTGGTTATATTAAATGGAATTTATTTGACATGATTATAGGGAACTATTCCGTGTTGTTTGATGAGTCATTAAATATATGTAATCAGCGCAAGCAAATGGATATTCATGTCAGGTACTGGGACGACACAACACATATGGTCAGCACACGTTATTTCGGATTAGAATTTATGGGACATGCGACCGCTACCGACATGGTGGAGCATTTTGATACTGCTGGTATTACAGAGTGAATTGGATATACGCAAACTTGTACAAATTGGTATGGATGGTCCAAATGTAAACTGGATTGAAGGATTAAGAAGGATTTTGATAACACTATTTTAAGTGTAGGTTCATGTGGCCTTCATGTTTTACACAACAGTTTTTAAGCAGGTGGTGTTGCAAGTGATTGGAAAGTAGACCGTTTACTGAGCAGTATTTATTATCTGTATAAAGACTCTTCAACAAGACTTTTCTGAAATCTGTGTAAGTGGGAAGATGCCCCTTAAATTCTGCAACCATAGGTGGCTTGAAAATGTCCCTGTAGCTAAACGAACAATAGAAATTTGGCCAACATTGATTAAATATGTGGAGGAAGTAGAAACTAAAAAGAAGTCAAAGCCTACATGTAATTCTTACACTGTTCTAAAACAGTTTACAAAGGACAAACTAGTCATTGCCAAGCTGGAATTCTTTAAATTGGTAGCTAGTATTTCTACAACAATTTCTGACATTTTATCAGGCTGACAAGCCAGTGTTGCCCATGATGGCTAAAGACCTATCAGCTTTACTCAGGATTCTATTAAGATGATTTGTCAAACCAGAATGCTTAGCACAATGTGACAATTTAGAAAAACTGGCAGGCATTGATATTTCCAACAACGAAAATCTGCTCAACTACAAAAATGTTGACATTGGCATCGTTACAGACCAAGCTCTTAAAGCTGTTGGTCCCCTCTCAGACAGACAAATAATGGATTTTAGAATGGAAGCAAATGCTTTTCTCAGCAGCACCTGCAAGCTGATGTTGAACAAGTGCCCTTTGGGATACTCTCTGGTGAGAAACCTGTCAAGTTTGGATCCCAGAGAAATTGGCACTAATTCTACAGAATGTAAAGCTAATTTCAGAAAAGTTCTTGTTGTTCTTAGGAATGCAGGAAAAGTTAATGACACTTGTGACATCATACTAGACCAGTACAATGAATTCATTGATACAACTAGTTCAGATATTTTCTCCAGTTTTTCAAAACAGAATGACCGACATGATGTATTTTATAAGGAAAATATGTGCACCCCTAAGTATGAGCAACTCTTCAGTGTTGTTAAAATGCTTCTTGTGGTGTCACATGGTCAAGCAGTTGTAGAGAGGGGATTTTCTGTCAATAAAGAAATTGAAACTGTAAATTTGTTAGAACAGGCTATTATTGCACGCAGAATGATATGTGAGGAGTACTTAATGTACCTATTTCTAAAGAACTGGTAAATTGTGTAGCTAGTGCAAGGAGCAAGTATGACTTCTACCTTGAGACGGAAAGGAAAAAAAGGATGTCAGAGGATCAAAGCAGGAAAAGGAAAAGTGTTCTTGAGGAGATAGAAGTGTTGAAAACTCAGAAAAAGAGACTTCGAACTGATATTGATAGTTTAACTTCCAAAGCTAAGAAACTAGCTGAAGAAGCAGAACAAAAGGGGAAAATTTCTTTGATAACACAATCAAATTGCTTGAGAAAAAGGTCCAAGGAGAAAGAAGAGATGCTTCAGAAAGTAGGTGAGAACATTGTGAAGAAGGTTGATGCACTGAAACAATAACAGGTTAGAGAGTAATCTAAACTCAGGTTTTTTCAGTTTGTTTTATTTTTGAAATGATGACATGTTATAAGTCACATAAAAAATCAACATGCAGTGGACGAAGTTGGAGTTTATGGGCCTTAAATTTGTTTTGAAAGACCCTTGAAAAACCCTTAAATTTGACCTTGGCAGTTTTGTATGAACCATGAGTGATTCAACCCAGATTCTCCAAACTCTCCAGACAAAGGGTTTATATATTAAACTGCAGATGAGTATATTGCAGCTTGTTATCTCAGAAGGCTTTCTACACCCATAGTGCTGAAAAAAACATTCAACCATTTGTTATACACCTCTATATCGAGGGTTCAATGCAATACTGTAGTAAGGGCTTCATAACATATGCTCTATATGCTGTATGCTTGTTTTACTGTTGCTCACAAGCAAGGGGACTGTCAGTTTAATTATTGCCAGGCACCTGTATGTTTGGCACAAGTCTGCAATGTATGGTCCTGATTTTTTTATTTTTCACAATACAGAAGAACAAGACATCATACTAGATGATTCAGAACCAAAGAAATCGGAGCAAACAAAAGCAGAGCCACACCTACAGCAAAAGCAACTAAAGAAGAAATTTGCTGTCTTGAAAACAAGAACTCCCAGTAAGAGATTTTCTTCTAATAGTTTTTTGACACTCCTTCAACTTTGAAGTTTATGTGCCAGCACCAACAAAAAAACCCAAAAAACAAGAACAAGTGAAACATAGGAAACAAGCAAACAAATGATTAAAAGTATTTACAATTTAGTATCTCAGATTAGAGTAAGGGGATTAATACAGACACAGGTATAAGTTGCATGGGTGAAAGTGTTCAGGATTATTCCTGAATTTCAGGGTTTTTAGACTTTTTGTCCCTTTATAGTGCTATAGCAAACATGCCTTTTCAGGATAAGGAACTGCAAATTTCAGGTTTTTGAAATTCTTCAACATTTACCCATGAAGTTGTTTGAAAGAATCCACTGTGTCAGCTGATTTTATATACAGTCAAATTTGTCCTTGTGGCCACCTGCAATAACCTGTTCCCTTTGTTTATTGACCATTTTGAAGTCCTCTTGAAAAACAATGCCTCTTTGAGTATCTTGAAACAAGGCTCCCTGTCTGATGGGGCTGATTAATCCAATTAACTTTAAATGTGCTTGATCACATATGAGAGGAAATTTGATATAAAAAATAAATTTGTTGATGACTACACACAACAGCTGCAGCCAAGGATCAGGAAAATGCCATGAAGAGGTATGAAGGGTTTTCGGCAGATTCTCGGACAAATTGGTATTTGGAGATTTCCTGATCCCTGGCAGCAGCTTTACTTTTATATGATAAGCACTGTAGAATTGTCATTGGACGCAGAATGATATCATTTCTAATTCTTTCAAGTGTGTGCAAAGTGAATTTACATGTATTTTAATCCAAAAACATAACATTGCTTTTGGGATCTACCACATGTTAACTTTTTTTAGAAACTTTCTATCTACTATCGTTCATTCATTACAAATTTGTATTTATTTTTCTTTAACCTAATACATTGTAACCTGTAAATAACTCAATATACATTTATCTACATCATCATAATGCACGTTAAATGACCTTAGCTGTTGATGCGCCTTAAAACACCATTCATTCATTCATTCATTCATTACCACATGTAAACTGTACATCGATTAACTGATGCTTCCTTAATTGATTATGCTTTCAATAGCTACCTTTAATCATAAATCGAACAACAATATAAAAACTGTATTGTTTCATGGAAATTTTATTTTGGCTTTCAAATATCCTCTTCTGTGAGCAACCACCCATAAATCTATTGTCATTTGGGTTTCTTTTTTACTGATAATATTGCTTTTTTAAAAATTTATTTCTAAATATCCTGGTTATGATTATTGGTTAACCCATTACCAGATAATAACGACATTTGACCAGATTGTTGCAGACAACTCTGGAAAACATTGCGGAAAAAGAAGAAATTGCTCATGACGAGCAATTTCTCCTTCACCCACTATGTTTCCTGCCCTATTAAGAGATCGTCTTTCAATTTCATTACATTTTAAAATGTCATCTGCAAACTCTTTCAATTTGAGACAGTAGAAAATTTGGCATTTGGTAAAGGGTGTAATAAAAGATGTAATTTTATCATGTAGATAAGGTAGAAGAAGTTAAAGTGACATACATTGTAAATCCTCGCCATTTCTGGGTCCAGTTACATCGAGACACTGGAAAGTTGACGTCCCTTTCCTCCAGCCTACAACAATGGTGTTCTAGTCCAGCAGCAAACAAACACAAACTTACTGCTGTGGATGTCGGTAAGGCTGAATCGTTAAGATTTTTAGCTCCCCTTAGCATTTTTTGGCAAGGTCAGGATTATTTGCAATAGAACTTGCAGGGCTTCACCTAGTTATTTAGAAAGCTTCTAAGCCCATTACCAAACAATAACAACATTGGACCAGTGTGTTGCAGACAATTATGGAAAACATTGTGGGAAAAGGAGAAATTGCTTGTTAAGAGTAATTTCTCCTTTTATCACAATGTTTTCTGTGCTATCAGAAGATTACTTTTCAATTTCATCACATTCTGCAATGTCGTCTGCAAACTCGTTCAATTTGGGACTGTCGAGAATTTGGTGTTTGATAAAGGGTAATTAGACACACAACTTTGGGGCCTCTAAGGTGAGAGTACCATACTTGGATTCACATTGCCCTGCTTCACGTGGTTCAAATCACAGTTTTGATTTTGCATTTCCATGAGGGCTAGTCTCCTTGCTTTCAAACAGAATGCTAAAGGCTTTTCCTGACTTGAGCAGCCTCATCAGAACCATTTTCTATCTCTAATGAACAGGGGCCCTTTTTACTAAACAGTTTACGCTTAAGATTTGCGTAAGTCTTAAACAACAAGTCCTTTTATTTCAATATTTGGCAAAGCAATATTGCAAAGTAACACATCATTGGAATCGACTCTCCAAGACGCTTCCAATGACGTGTCGCATTGCAATATTGTACTTTCATTGAAAATATTATCCATGTTAATCAATTATGACTTACGCAAACTTTTTCAGTAAGTTGTTTTAGTAAAACTGACCCCTGGGCACCACAATATAACTGAAAAACTGTTGATGCTTCATATGTGAAATTCTAGCAAACAATTTTTTCAAGTTTTAATGAATTTGCTGATATCTAATTTAATTTGACCGATTAAATGCTGGAACATGAAACCAGTAACATATGTGATGAAAGAAAAATTGGTTTTAAAGAGTGGTTTAAAACCTGTTATGATGTCTTCCTTTTTTATGAAACCATCCTATTTTAACTGACCCTTTTTTGTTTGTTAGTCAGGGCTTCTTTTTTTATGTTATACATCTTGGACCTGTAGTAGGCATATTTCTGTGAAGATTATTTTAACCTGTTACCAAACAATATCAACATTTAACCACTTTAATGCAGAAGATTCAGGAAATTCTCTTAATGAGCAATTTCTCCTTTTCCCACAATGTTTTCTTCCCTATCAAATGATTATTTTCCAATTTCATAACATTTTGAAATGTCAAACTCTTTCAATTTGGGACAGTCGAAAATTTGATGTTTGGTAAAGGGTTAAAGCAGGCTTCTTAACCCGAAATCATTCTAACAATCACTTGTAAACAGTTTTTAATATTTTTCTATTGAAGATGATATTGTGTTGGCCCAGTACAGTGCAGATAAACAGTGGTACCGGAGCATTGTTAAACAGGTTATTCCCCAAATGGAAGGGGAACCATTTGAAAAGACTGTTGTGGAGGTGTTGTACTTTGATTTCGGAAACAGTGAGAGGGTCCCAGTCAAAAGGTATGACACATTCTTTACCAAGCGCCAAATTTTAGACTGTCCCAAATTGAAAGAGTTTGCAGGCGACATCTCCAAATGTAATGAAATTGGAAAATAATCTTCTGATGGGATAGAAAAAATTATAGATAAAAGGAAAAATTGCTCGTCATTGAGCAATTTCTCCTTTTCCCACAATGTTTTCCAGGGTCGTCTGCAACAAAGTGGTTAAATGTTGTTATTGCTTGGTAATGGGCTAACCGCCTTATTCTTTCCGTTAAACTAGAAGTCTTTAACCCATTTCCTAATATGGGGTTTGAGGACTGATCTAAAGGGCTTTCATGGTCTAGTGTTCAGAGAACAGGGTACCGTTTTACTAAACAACTTATGTAAAATATTTGCGTAAGTCATAATTGATAAACATGGATAGTATCTTCAATGAAAGTACAATATTGCAATGTGACACGTCATTGGAAGTGTCTCGGAGAGACGATTCCAATGATGTGTTACTTTGCAATATTGCTTAGCCAAATATTGATAAAAAAGGAATTGTTGTTTTAGACTTACGGAAGTCTTAAGCGTAAACTGTTTAGTAAAACGGTACCCAGAACTTGAAATCACATTACCCTTTTCTCAGGGTTGGTCCAAATTTGATGGTGATTGAATTGGATTTTCATGAAAGGTGGATTTCCGGTTGTCTTATAGGATGCTTGTGGTTCTGCCCAGCTTGAACAGCCCTAGTCAAGTTTGGGGTCTTCCTCTATCATTATAAGCTAGGCATTGTAATATAAATGAGCTATTAGCATATTCAGCCTGCTGTATTCAAACAAATTTTCTTTGGAATATAAGTTATTATGCTGCTGTATTTGGGTAAGACCTGACATCACAGTTGTTTGTTGTTTGATAATCCCATACCTTCAAATTTAATTTGGTTGTTTTACAACATTTAAAGCAACAGAAGAATGCAATGATAATAGAGAATGAAAAATTTCAGTTTTCTTGCAATGTATATTAGAAACCACTTGGACTATGTAAGAAAATGATTTTTTGAGGAAATTCTTTTGAGTTTCTTGAGTCATCTGTAATATGCATTAAAATACACTTCTATGCAGTGTTAGGATTGGTCACTTGATTAGAATTTGACTGTTTATGCTTTCAATTGTTAACAGTATCAATTCATTTAACTGCCATTTCAGCTTAAGAAACATGCAGAACGGATTCATGAAATATTCAGTGTTTTCATTTGAATGTTGCCTGGTGGAGATAGTACCAAGAAACAGGGTATTTTCTAGTTACTTTGATGTTTCTGTATTTTGGCTGTCATTATCAATTATTTCCTCTATATCAAGTTTTGTGACAGATCTAAATTTTAAAAAGTAGCAGTTGACACTTTTTGTTTTGGTTTGGAAAAAAAGGTACCTATTTAAGTTACAAAAAACTTACCTAACTTTATATTACCTTAAACACTACCTATAGCTACCTACTTTCGCTCAATAATGGATTTGTCCATTTATCATAGATAGGTAAACGACCAGGGCTCACACTGGTCGGTGCCAAATGCAGGGATTTTAACAATCTGGTGACAAATTCCCAATTTGGCGATTTGTGGTTGGCGCATATTTTTTCCATTCAACCTTGCCTTATTACAACAGATATCACAGACAGATATGTCTTTTGACAAGCTTAACAGTATCTTCAACTCAAAATAATCCGCTAATTGTTATTAGGACCACCAGGTTCTTTAGTTGAAGATGTACTTGTATCTTTGCTAGATGTATGACAATTCCAAGTCTGAAGACTTCATCAATCATCTTTTTTTTTATGATAGAATTTCGTCTATTTTTTGTATTTATATATTTATCAATCTGCTCATGATAGACTGTGAGTATGATACTTGTTAATCCTTATAGCACTGGACTCGACTTCATGCTTATGCAAACAGGTTAGATCAAGGCTAGCTGCCAAGTTAATTGGCGACTGGCCTGTGTTCTAACCTATATGCTTCTCTGAGTATCTTTCCTCATCAAAATTAAGCAGATATTTAAGGTTTTAGAAAGCAGATGACACACACATTTATTTTAAGGTCATTACCCAGCATTCTAGAGGTTGATAATAAATGCAGAAAAAAGATATCGCCATGCTTGAAAGCTAAAAAAAACTATCTATCTTTCTACAGGATGGCGTTTGGTCGTTAGATGCTGCAAAAACGTTTGCTCAAATTGTGGAAGACAAAGTATTACTGATGCTTGTAAGTATGATGTCTCCAGTATTATGATGAAATTGGTTGATTGACTTCAAAAGCAAAAGGAAAGGGTTTCTTATCAGTTTTGAAAGAAAGAATGAATTTAACCCTTTACCAAACACAAAACTTTCGACTGTCCCAAATTGAAAGAGTTTGCTGACCACATTTCAAAATGTGATGATATTGAAAAATAATATTGATAGAGCACAAAACCTTGTGAGAAAAGGTGAAATTGATCTTAACAAGCAATTTCTCCTTTTCACACAATGTTTTCCAAAGTCGTCTGCAACAAACTTGCCAAATGTCGTTACTTTTTGTTAATGGGTTAAGATAGAATACCCCTAATCTGCCATTTTAAAATTCCTTCTTTCGTTGTGCTCAGTATACATACAGTTGGCTTTAAACAGAATAGTACTGGCCAGGACCTATGTATACTGAAGACAACTAAAGTAATACGAGGAAAGAATTTCAAAATGATGGTTTATTGGTAGTCTACTTTAAGTAAGAAATTGGGACTTGCCTGTCTGTTTTGGAAATTAGACTAAAGCTCCTTACGTACCTCCTGTAGGTTCAAATTTGGGATGGGGTTTTATAAAATCACCAGTGAACACGGATAGGCATGGATATTATCTAAAACAAAAGTACAATATTGTAATTTGACACATCATTGGAGGCATTAAAAAGAGACAATTTCAATGACATGTTACTTGGCAATATTGTTTATATCAATATTAAAATAAGGGAGAATAATGTTTTGAATGCACACATATTCTTAGCACAAAATGTTTAGTGAAACACTACCCTGGTACTTTTAGTTTATATTTTTTTTTAAATTTGAGCTAGTTTCCCAGACAACTTATGAATTGCTATAGTTCGGCAAGGACGTTACTGATATTTGAGTTTGGGGGTCGTCCTTCATCAGTATTGGAACATAACATCCTAAGTTTGCTAAAATACTGTTGACACTAAAGTGACTATGTGAAAACCAAACAAAAATTTCAAGAAGAGTCATCAGTTAAATAACGTCACACAGGTAGAAAGTAAAATGTGTTACACCTTACATTATTTGAAATCATTGATACAAAATAACCAAAAACACAAGAGGGCTCTGAAATGTCTTACTAAGTTCCTTACCCAGTTGCAGATCTTTCGGGGACCTGGGTGAGCACGCTGTCTACACGCCACTACACTGAAGAACTACATTAAAACCACTTTACGATCTACGGCTTTGTCTTAAGTTACTTCACTACAACAAAGTAATAACCTAACAAACCATCATTTCTTCACTTACAGGTGATCAAGGAAGAGAACAATATTCTACAGGTGGATCTATGCAAGCCTGCTGATACTGACATTATGGACGATTGCCCTGCCTCAGTCAGAGATGCTCTGGTCTTCCTGGAACTGGCAAATCTGGAATGTCCTAACTCCCTTCCAAATCCAAGAGGTATGTGGTTTTAATTGCACTTTGGAATGGAACTGATTAGGGAATGAAAGTCTAACCCTTATGACTGACTTCATGCTTATGCAAACAGGTTAGATCACAGGCCAGCTGCCAAGGAAATTGGAGGCTGGCCTGAGATCCAACCTGTTTGATACTCTGAGTATTTTTCCTCATCAAAGTTAGGCTGATTTATGAGGTTTTGGAAAGCAGATAACACAAATATCTATTTATAGAAAAATTAGACAGCATTCTAAGGGAAATAGGATGGTTATACCAAGGCTTCAGTGCAATAATATGGGCCGCGTCACGTGAAAAGGGGCACTCGGACATAAATAAAAACCGCTGACTCAGCTCTTTCTTAGCGCTATTATTCCAGCATCTAGTCACGACAGTTATCATTTGTATTTATTTAAAGGTAGAACTTGATGTCCTCTAAGATGGCAAACCGTTTAACCCCAGACCAACCGCCACGTCAATGACGTGGCGGCTGGTCTGGGGCTTCACTGTTTGCTATGTCAGAGTGCCCCTTTTCCCGTGACGTGGCCCATATAGTAAGTGCTTCACATTCAATAAATGATTATTAAGGGTCCTGCTTGACCCAGTGGTTAAGGTTGCAGACTTAAAACTCGGGGGTTCAAGGTTTGTCGGTAACATAACTGATAAATTGTTGATAATGCATTACACACTATACAAATAAAATAGATAAGTATGACTTAAAGGCACATCAAAGGAGAGGAGAACTAATAAAATAGTGAAAAGATTTATGGAGTTAATTCATTATATTCATAAAAGTCATGAGAATTAATTTACGAATGCATTGAGACCCTATTAAATAGACTCATTTAAAATAAGTTATTTTGTGCTTGAAATATAGTTGTCTCCAATTCAATAATGTTTATCAACAACCTGTTTGTTTACATATTCAAAATAACGAATTCTGATTGGTCGGTTCAAAAATGTGTGTATCAACTGTCAAGGTCAGAGGTGAAGAATCAGGAAATCTGAATTATAAAACTTGCTAATCTGGGTTATTTCTGGTTTATTTTCACATTTTAGTTGTTCTGATGGTGTTTTCTGGGGATAACTATTTGAATCAGTCTAAAAAATTACCAAATAATACAGTTTGATATAGCATTAATCTCCTTTAATGGTCCTTTAAGGACAAAAGGCTTTTAATGAGCCATGTATCCTTTTGACAGTCTCCGAACAAAACCATTTCCGAAATGATTTTTTTATTTCAATGTATTTTTTGTCACCTACTGTTATATGGTTTTTGTGTGACAGTCAACTTGTAAGTAGCTTGTTTTTTTTCTCAAATGTACCTTAATATATTTGTACATTATACTGTACTCTTCACAGATAAATAGTTGGATATCCTCTGTGTATGAATTTAGTTTAACCGTTTACCAAACACCAAATTTATGACTGTCCCGAATTATGTTTGCAGATAACCTTTCCAAATGTGATGAAATTGAAAAAAAAATCTTCTGATAGCACAGGAAACACTGTGGAAAAGGGAGAAATTACTTGGTAAGAGCAATTTCTCCTTTTCCCACAATATTTTCCAGTCGTCTGCAACAAACTGGTCAAATGACGTCATTGTAAAAGTCCAACATGTAAGACTAATCTCTATGTGAACCCACAGGAGCACCTGCCCCAAGCAGAAATTTTATCTGTCCAGAGACACTAGATGAGGGAATTACATATGATATACAAGTCAGCTTTTCTGGGACTCCAGACTGCTTCTTTGTCCAAGAAGTAAGGGTATTTCTTTTTTTATCAGTAGTTAACCCGTTACCAAAAAGCCAAATTTTTAATCAGTCCCAAATCTAAAGAGCTTGCAGATGAAATTTCAAAATGTCATGAAATTGAGAAATATTCATCTGATAGGGCAGAAAACATTTGTGGGAAAAGGAGAAATTGCTTGTTAAGAGCAATTTTTTCTTTACTCACAATATATTCCAGAGTAACCTGCAACAAACTGGTCAAATTCCATAATTGGGATATCAACAACAAAAATTGGTTTTTAAACGAGTTTATTCTTATCTCAAAAGAGTCGTAGACATTTTATTTTAAGTACCTAGGACCCAGCCCATTATACAGATTTACCAAATTTACAGAATTTGAATGGATAGTGAGTAAATGCACATATACACATGGAACAAAAAATTAAAACAATTCTTCTAGAACCCGCTCTCTAAGTTGGAAAGATTGCACTAAGAAAATTGAAATGTTGTGAAAATGAAATAAAGAAAGAAACAAATTGTCATCGAATGAAAAGATAGAATAAGAAAGATTGAATACAAGAGAGACAGAAGTTTCTGCGTCGACCACAAACTCAAGTCAGTAACAGGAGACACTGATATTTATGTTTATATTGTTTTGCTAGCTTGGTGAAGGATACGAATATTTACAAAGTCTGACCTCTGACCTCCAAACAACATATTCCTGCAGAGTGAAAGATTCCTGGCAGATCCTGTGTCCATTTATAGGTATGTAAGAATAACAGATATGAAGTGATGTTGGCCATTTGTTTTAAAACATTGCCTTCATATATATGCTACAGTAGTGCTAGCGTATGAATTTCAACTGTTTGTGCTGAAACCCTTTGGGTTATGGGATTTACAATGTTTGATAGGGTGGCTGTCTTACATTTCTGATTTGATGCATTATGATACAATACGTCCGATTTACGATATCTGATCTGTGATATAAGTTAAGCGATTTACAATGCACATTAGGAAGTGCGGACAAATACAGTCAAACTTGTGTTAAGAGGCCAGCCTATGGAACTGAGAAAATTGGCTGTTTAAGACAGGTTGGCTGCTTAACACAAATTGAAGTACACTATAAATTCAACAATGAGACTTTCTGTAGTGGTTGTTTAAGGCAGGTTGGCTGCTTCCAAAGATGGTTGCTTAACACAAGTTGGACTGCAACATGTATCATTTACGTACCAACAATAAAAATGGCGTGCCCTTAAAACGGATAATGGCATGTAATGTTCTCAGGCCCACAATAAAATAGCCTCTCCAGCCTTTTTCAAATAACCAAAAATTATATGTATGTAGGGAAGATATAACTTTATAACCAGTAAATATCTAATTTATGAATTGAAGAACTTCTTTTCTCGATCATTGTTTACTGGAAATTGATCGCGGTATTCAAGATCAAACCAAATCAATGTTAATTATTGTCTTGATAGATATATCCTGTCTTCCTGTATTTGTTAACAGCTATAAGGATTCCTTGTCTGAAACAAACAACACCATTTTGTCTTTTTATGCAGTTAATTATCTTTTGATATTGTTGCGTAACCGCCGCACTCTCTACAGCATAGCAACAATCAATAAGGACAAAATGTAACCTCTGCGTTACTGAGACAACTCTTTAGCTCAGTGGTTATGGTCTTGGACCGTCATCCCGGAGAACCGGGATCGAATCCCCACAGTGGACTAAAAATCTTAAGTGGATTTTTCTAGCTATGCTTTGTTGCTGACATTGTTCGTAAGAATATGAATATCTCTGTCTGTCCAATGCCACAATCAAATTCAACATTTCAAGCACCACACAGGACCCCTTTACGGGAATGTGGAAAAAAAAGCAAATACTATAAAGATAATTGACTTTCAAATTTTTTAGGTATGATCTGCGTTGCACAGTTCTCTGGAGACGAGATGTGGTATCGTGCAAGAATTATTGGTTTCCTGGGTAACAGAGAGGTCCAGGTTTACTATGTGGATTATGGGAACATTGAGAACACAAGCATCTTCAAGATTCGGAAAATCCTCGACTCTTTCCGCATTCTTCCGTCTCAGGTATGAAAAAGATGCGTTTAATCAATTTTCCCGTATAAAACACGTTTTCATGTACTTGAAGCAGATGACTCAAGAAATGATTTGGACAAAAGATGAAATTGTGTGTAACATGCAATTTCTTCTTTTGTCACAGGTGAAGTTTTCCCTTTACTTTACTTAATCCTGATTTCATCTGCTGTAGATGTCCCAATGGGCAGCAAGTGGCTGGATGTTCTGATACTGAATCTCCAGTTAATTCTGTTAACACTGATGAGGTTGCATTCCTTCCTCTCAGAAACAATGTAGTCCCCCAATATTACAGATGATAATTTGTTTTTCATATTGTTTGACTATCATCTGCTGTTATAAAAAATCCATGCTGCTGATTTCCTTGTAATTATTTTGTTTGAGTGTATTGATATAGCCCTCCCTCTGTTTGAAGATGTCAAGATTTTGATGAAAGGCACTTTTTTGGTTGACTTATACAATGCATGCCAATGCAACCTGTCTAAATCAGCCCTTATTCGACAGTCAAGTTTTGGGTGTTCCTTTATCATAATGCGCTGAGCATGGTCACATAACTGAAATACTGATGATGCGATGTTAAACCTATTTTATTAAATAGATTGATATTGATAAGCCTATTCATATTTGCAAGCCATTATCTGTCAGTTGATAAATGTGAAACCTGTATCAAATGAATTGATAAGCCTGTTTAGGGGTCCTGCATGGCCCAGTGGTTATGCTGGCAGACTTAGAACTCGGGGGTCCAGGGTTCGAACCACACCGACACCTCTGGTTTCTTGGGAGTGACTTTTGGCATGTCACTTTAGAGCCCTAGCCTAGTACAGGCCGATCCAGGAAAGCTGTAACATAATTTAAAAATTGTTGATACGGTGTTAAACACCATTAAAACAAATAATGCTGTTTATAATTTTCAGGCCATTGTCTGTAAACTGATAGATGTGGAGCCCAACAATGTGAATGAAGGATGGTTGGATGAGGTAATTATGACACATTCTGCTTGCTTTAACTTAACTCCTTTCTAAATTTTCCTCCATGTTACCCTGGATAATCAGCATCACAATGACTGATAAGCTTTTTTCAGGTTAAAAAAGGTAGTGCCGGTTTATAAAATAGGGAGCTTTATTACGGGAACTAGGATCCTGGGTGGCCCAGTAGTTAAGGTGGTGGACTAAGAACTCGGAGGGTCCCAGGTTCGAGCCTCCGGATATCTGTGGTTTGGTGGGAGTGACCTTTGGCAAGTCACTTTAGAGCCCTAGCCTAGTACTTGCAAATCCAGGGAAGCCTTTACATCACTGAAAAATGTTTGATATGTCGTTAAACAAAATACAAGAAGAAGTAGGAGACCTGTTGCAACTGAAAGATAAAAATAATCTGCCTAGTCATCTAAACACATCTTTAAGCTGGAGGAATAGAATACAGCGTCACTATTTGAATATAAGATAGCGGAGATACAAGATTTCTGTTCTACAGCAACAGTATATTTCTATGGACACATGTATGAAAGGAAAAGAAAATCAACAAAAGTTTTTATCATAATGCATTTCAATATATTCAATGTAAATTGTAAACACCATATCAAGGGTTCAGTGCAATACTGTAATAAATGGGTCAGGTTGTTGAAGAATTGTCTATAATCTTGTTTTGAACCCTTGAAATACCACGAGACTATTCTAAATTATTCAAACATTTTTCCAAACAGAAAGATTAGATGGATTGAAACTTGTAAGCAAGATTTAAGACAGTATCATATAGTAAAACAATGTTTAAACATTTTTTGTTACTCACAAGCTTTAACCCATTACCAAACAATAGCAACATTTCAACAGTTTGTTGCAGATGACTCTGGAATACATAGTGGGAAAAAGAGAAATTTCTCTTCAAGAGCAATTTCTCCTTTTCCCACAACGTTTTCTGCCCTATGACGAGATTATTTTCCAAATTTCATCAATTTGAAATGTCGTCTGCAAACTCTTTCAGTTTGGTGCAGTCGAAAATTTGGCATTTGGTAAAGGGTTAAACATTTTTCCAAACAGAAAGAAGTAGATCGATGGGTATTTGTAAATAAGTGTTGAAAAAGTATCATGTAAACATTGTCTTTTACTTAAAGTTTATGATATGTTAACACTATCTTGAACAATGAATTCACCATCACAGCTTATGAATCTGATTTTAATGTTTCTCCTAGAGCCTAAGGTGGTGGTCTGAAATGGTCACTATGCACAGGTTTGCCATGAAGATCATCAGCATTGACGAGAGCTTCCAGGTCGTGCTGAGGCAGTGGGAATGGGCCCAGTCGGATTCTGTCAACCTTAAAATGGTGATTGAGGGAATGGGGAGGACTGTGGGAAAATGGTATGTACAGTAGCTTAATCTTTGTGTGTATGTGTGTGTGTGTTAGGACGGCTGCCTCCATGGCTTAGTGGTAAGAACTTCAACCTTTTACCAAAAGCCAAATTTTCGACTGTCCCAAATTGAAACAGCGTGCAGACGATATTTCAAAATTTGATGGAATTGAAAAATAATCATCTATTTTGGCAGAAAACATTGTGGGAAAAGAAGAAATTGCTTGGTAAGACCAATTTCTCCTTTTCCCACAATGTTTTCCAGAGTTGTCTATTGTTTGGTAATGGGTTAATTCAAAAAGCCCTACTTTTCTTGGGTTGGTATGTACAGTAGATGTATTATTTTTCAATTGTTATAACATGTGACAAACTAACGCCACATTTTTTGCATCTTGCAGCAGACGACTTTAAAAAAGCATTGTGGCAAAAGGAGAAACTGTTTGTGACAAGCAATTTGTCCTTTTGCCACAATGCTTTTTCAATCTATTTGGGTATCATAACAGCAGAACTGAAAGGTTATTTCTGATAACATTTCCCATTCAAAGACACAAACCATCTAATCTCGTTTTACAATATTCTCTATTTAAATTGTTGTCTAAGGTCGGAGCCTCCCGATGTTCAAGTAGAATCGTCCCTCTCTGAGTATGTACCACGACTATCATACAGGACTGGGGAAGGATCCTTCCCTGAACCTAGTGTAAGTTAAACTTCTTCAATGATATAAACATGTTGTAAACTCTTATCCTTATTATTTCACTGATGCATTCTCTTTAATCATGTTTACATGTATTAGGAGAGGGATATGGGTTTTCATGAGAGGCAGTCCCCCGACTGACTTAAGGAATGCTAATGAGTTCTGTCAGGCTTGACCAGGCCATTTGAGTGTGGTGACTGCTTCCATCATTAAGAGTCGAGCATTGCAACATAATGGAGATAATGTTGAAGCAATGTAATACTCATATATAAATCATCATCATCATATATATATATATATATATCAAAGAGGTGATGTTCAATTCAATTAAAAAAACATTTTATTACTCAAATTGTGATATAATGCATTAGCAAATATAATAATATATATAAAAATCTGTGAGGCCTCCGTGGCCTAGTGGTTAGAGTACAGAACTTGAAATCACATGGCCCCTCTCCGCGTGGGTTCAAATCCTGAGAGGGATATGGATTTTCATGAGAGGCAGTCTCCCGACTGACTTACGGAATGCCGATGGTTCTACCCGCCTTGACCAGCCCTTATGGGCAGTTGAGTATGGGGTCTTCCTCCATCCTTAAGAGTCGGGCATCGCTACATAACTGAAATAATGCTGATGTGATGTAAAACCCATATAAAAAAAAAAAATAAAAATAAAAATCTGTACTTATTTCTAACATGTGATAAACAATTGTAGTCTAGAAGAGTTGATTGATGTTATAAAAAGAGAGTGTAATATATTTCTCGACCCTCAAGCTCAGAAAGAGCAAACTGAAATAGTCTTATGGTTACTATCCTTTAGTACAAGAGTGGCGATGAACATGGTTCTGTTAACAAAATTCTTTTTGATTAAGCCATCACTCCACATTGAGTTTTGTGATTGCTAAAAATTAAAAAATGCGAGATCACAACTACTTTTGCAGTATTAATTAGACAGCAGTGTGGCAAAAGAGAAAAAGTTTGTTATGAGCAATTTTTTTGACTGTTTTTAAAAACATTTGAATGAATTTGACTACAGGACACTGATGCCCAGCCTGTCTACTGGAAATCCAGAAATCAAGTGGCAACCAGGAAATACCAGGAGACCGTCCTTACCCCACCCTCTTCCCCTATATTGAAAAGAAAGCCTCCAGGGGACCAGTGTTTGGATGATCCTGATCTCTCGGAAGCTGTGCCATTGTCAAAACAAACCCCTGAGAGAAAGGGGGAAAAACCGACCAGTTTAAAGGGTTCCCCTGAAAAACCCATGGATATATCCCCCGCACATACTTCTGATGAACGTGAGGGTAAACATTTTTAATATTGTGTTTTACGCCCTTACTCAATTATTTCTGATTTTGCCTCATCTGTTGAAAAAGAATTAAAAAGCCACTATGGTAAAAGGATGAATTGCTCCTTATGAGCGATCAAACTTTTGTGAAAGTTGCTTTTGTCCAATTTCTTGTAAAAAGTCCTCTTTTCTTTTCCTTTTCTTTTTTCTTTTTTTAAAATTTTGAGGCCCTTGGGAGCTCATGAAGTAAACAATAACATAGGGGTCCTTGGTTCAAGCTCCTATAGCTCTACTGGTTTCCATTAATTGTCCTTTGGTGAGGCATGCACGATTGGTGAATCTAATTGTGACAAAATGCTTCAGAGATCAATCAAACAGTTACCATTTCTCTACAGATAAAAGAGCAGAGCATATAGATGAGGTTGACAAAAGAACTATGAGTCCGTCCAAGAAGTCCCCCAAGGAGAAACATAAGAAGAAGAAATCGGAGGAGGTGGAGGTGGTTGTCAGCCATTATGTAGCTCCCTCGGAATTTTACTTGCAAATTTCTCATGCTGGCAGAGCTGGGCTAGATGGGTAAGCTTTTCTTTCTTTTCCAATCGAATCCCTTATGTTGGATTTAACCCTTTACCAAATGCCAAACTTTGGACTGTCCCAAATTGAAAGAGTTTGCAGACGACATTTCAAAATGTGATCAAATTGAAAAGTTATCTTCTGTTTGGGCAGAAAAAATTGTGGAATAAGGAGATACCGGTATTGCTTCTTAAGACTCGTTGTAATTTGTTCAAATCTAAATATTTAAGAACAAGGATATGTCAAGAACAATAAAAATGTACTAAACAAGTTAACACAACTTTGAAGATCTGTTTCTCATTTAAAATCGCATTTTCCCCTCTTATAATAGACTAATGCGCGAGATGGAAGAGGCCTACAGAAACAGTGAAGTGGAGATGATCTCATTTAAACAGGGCAACTATTGTGCAGTTCTCTCCCCTACTGATGGACGTTGGTATAGGGGAGAGATCAAGAAAGTGCTGCAGAAAAATCTGATGGAGGTATATTGATCTATCTATATAGTCTCTTTATTTTTCACTTTTTTCTTTCATGTATATATACGCTAAAGCTAATCATGCTTACAATAGCTATTTTTAAAGGTATATTGAACATCAATACAAAACCTGGATTGTTTCAACAACATTTTATCTCGACTTTCACATTTTCTCTTCTGTAAACTTGCATCAGTAACCCTTACAGTGCTGGAACTGACTTCATGTAAATTGGCAAATTGTGAATTGTGATCTTACCTGTTTGATACTCTGAGTATTATTCCTCATCAAAATTAAGCAGCATTCTAAGGGATAAAAGCAACAGCATACCAGTAAGTTAAGCATTGAAAAATAACTTTTTCTTCTTGATATTTGTTTAAAGAATACTGTGACAAAAACGATACCTATCTTTGAAGCAGTTTCTCCTTTTATCACAACTTTCTCTAAAGATATGTGCAACAGAGGCATCAAAATGAGATTAAAGGTGCTTGTTCACAGATTTGAGGAAATTTGGGAGTAAAGAATAATTTCTTTAAAACTGCACTAAGGCTGAACTGTTATATGATACACCCTTGGGAATAGTCATTGGAAAAACTGCACAACAACTGTACTGTTAAATGATACACACTGAAGAATAGACATTTAAAGCAATATTTGATCATAATAATTTATTTAAAGTTTGCATTCAGTGAATAAACATGTACATTTATTTTAATCCAAATGTGTGGCATTTCTTTAAAATCTATGGCATATAGAGCATACATGTACGTACTTAGATGAATAGCCCTTTTCTGAATTAATTATGCTTTCAATAGCTACTTTTAATTGTATATTGAACAACAATACAAAAAACTGTATTATGTCAACAATTTATTTTTACTTTCAAATGTTCTCTTCTGTGGAAGAGGACCTTTTACCCATTATCAAACAATAAAGACATTTGACACGTTTGTAGCAGTCCACTCTGGAAAACATTGTGGGAAAAGGAGGAATTACTCTTAATGAGCAATTTCTCCTTTTCCCACAATGTTTTCTGCCCTATCAGTAGATTAATTTTCAAATTCGTCACATTTTGAAATGTCTTTAACCTCTTTCAATTTGTGACAGTCAAAATTTTAGCTTTTGGTAAAGGTTTAAGACATTAGATCTGATTCTATTTAGGTGTTGATGTTAGACTATGGATTCACGGAGATTGTCACCTTGACGAGCTTACGCAACATTCTACGCCAGTTCAGGAAAGACAGATCATTCTCATTCTGTTGTCACTTGGCGGATCTAATACCTGCGGGCGGAATGAACGAGTGGTCCAAGATGGCTATAGACCTAATGAGGAAGGAGATACATAATAAGAGGCTATATCTGCATAAACGGGTAAGAACTTACTGTTGAATTGGGTATTAAATGCTTTATTTTTAACAGATAGAAATTAACTGATCAATTAGCATTAACTGCTCTATCTATGTAAACAGATGAAACGTAATGATAAGTCAGTTTTACATGCTTTTATCTGCATGAAGGGTAAAAATATACTGATAAATTGGGTATTAAATGCTCTATCTAGGCGAGGCTTTATGATAGCTTTTGCATTGGAGTCCTTAACTGTTAGCGTGTTGTCAACTTTTTTTACACACAACTTCTCCTCTTTAACCAATTTTGGACCTTGAACAAACTTTGCAGGAATGATCCTTGTGAAGTCATCTTCAAAAAGTCACAATGCTACAAAATGGGAGCCATCAGGTTACTATTTTATTAAGCAAATTTAGCAAAATATTTGCAAGTCAAAACTGACATTGAAACAAGATGAGCATCTTAAACTAAATACCAATATTGCAATGTGACACGTCATTGGTAGCGTCTCAGAGAGACGATTCCAATGATGTATCACTTTCCAATATTTCTTAGCCCAAAAATGAAATTAAGGGGAATGCTGTTTTGAACTTGCTCAAATTTTAAGCATAAAATGATAAGTAAAATCTGTTTGAAAAAAACTGGACTAATATTTTTATGATATTGCAGTATTTTACAACTGAAATAGATCCTAATCCTTGCCAGGGAATCTGTGTCAAACTTTAAATTTGTCATAAACATTAAAAATTACAAATGAAATACAAACAAACAAATCAAAAATTACTTTATTGTAATATTTTTGTTTGCTTTGACAGGGAGATGTGGTGGACAATTCATTGCCTGTGGACCTAGTGATTGAGAGTTACGTTGAGGAGTCGGCCTTGGAACCAGGCAGGAGAACCTTCGTGTCCTTGATAGAACTAATGAAGGAGCAGGGCCTTGCCATCAGGAAAACAAAGTAAGAGGGATAAGTCAATTTTGTTTTAACCCTTAGAATGCTGGGTAATTTTCTAGAAAATAGATTTGTGTGGCCTGCTTCCAAAGTCATAAATATCTACCTATTTTTGTTGAGGAAAGATACTCAGAGAAGCAAACCGGTTAGAACACAGGCCAGCTGCCATTTCATTGGCGCTGGCCTGGATATAACTTGTTTGCATAAGCATGAACTTGGTTCCAGCCCTATAACGGTTAAAGATGCTTGTTTACATATGACAAAATGTGAAAGTCAAGATAAAATGTGGTTGAAACAATCCAGCTTTTGTATTGTTGTTTAATATTGAAAGCATGATTAGTTCAGGAAATGTCATTTTATCCAAGTATAAAAGGATTGTATGTGGTAGATTTTGAAAGTGATTTATTTCATGCTTTTGGATTGAAATACATGTTAATTCTTTTGATTGTTTAACCTACATTTTCATCCAATGACAATGCATCAATTTGAAGAATCAGTTAGAATGATAGTTTGTTTTTGGTAGGAGTGAATGCATATGGAAAGTTTGTTGTTGTGGAAGTGTTTTTCAACAAAAATGTTATAAGACTGATACTTTGGTTTCAGAAAAGACAAAGAAAAGGTGAAGGTAGCAAACAGTTTCCCACCCCTTTATTACAAGAAAGCAGAAGCTGTTGTCCAAAACGGAGACAAAGTTATGCCTGTATATGTTGACTTTGATGCAGTTATCCATTGTTATACAATGGAAGGAGGTAATGCAGTTTTCTTAGATGTCCCTGAATGCATTCCATGTTAAACATCCTTTACCATCAAACATATATTTCTTGAATGCATTGCTTTTTAAAGAATTCGTGCAAAATATTTCAATGTCGACACTCTTCAAGAGCTTTTAAGACTGTAAGGATGGAATTAATTCTTTCCTTTCTAAATGAGATTGGAATTTACAATAAATTGTGATTCCTTACTCATTTAAAATTTCGTTTCAAATTCATGACATTTTGTGATTGGTCGAAAACTCCAAGAAGAGCAAATAAAGTTCTCAATGATTAGAAGTGAACTTCTTTATGGTATGGTGAGGAAACCATTGAGAAAATAGTAGAAATTGCCAATTTCAAGCTGCCAATTTGTAAAAGTGATTCACTGTGTAAAATGTATCTTGTTTAAGGCAGACTGAATTGTGGTTTAATAGACAGTTAAGAGCTTAATAGTGACGCCAGTCATTCAAAAAGGAGCTTTCTGAACAGCATGGCTCCTGTATTTAATTGAGGGATATTCAGACTACACGACCCATTAAGCAGTGCTCAAGAATGGCCACTTAATAAAGTATCGACAGTTCTTAAAAATAAAAGTTTTATTTTTTAATATAATAATAGTAATGATGTTTTATTTATAGAGGGTGAAACTATTTACATTTACAGTAGCTCAAAATCTGCTGCTAATCTCCCTGGGGGCCCTCTGTAAAAGAAACAAATGTTATTAAGAGCTAACATTCTTGATCAATCCATAGAAAATAAGAACATTAAAAGAAGGCAAAGTAATTCAAGGCTGTTAGTGATTAAACAAATTTTGACGTGCATAATAAGTGTAGTATTCATCTTTCCATATCCCAGATGACCAATTCCAGAACATGTGTGACATGTTAGACCAGAAGTTCCGCAACAGTGAGCCTCATGGGAGTGAACAGGTCTGGGAGAAAGGTCAAGGTTGCGCAGCGTTCTACGAGAAGGATGAGCAATGGCACAGAGCCTCTATACTAGCGTTGGAGCCCACCAAAGTACAGGTAATCTTAACTGATGTTGTCTTTGTGGCCCAGTGGTTTAGACGTTTGTTTTAGACTTGGGAGTCCTGGATTTGAGCCCCACTGTAACCTCTTGTTACGTTAGAGTGTCCTTTTGTTGAAATGGCATCGATGGCCTATAACAAACAAACCTATTTGGATGCTAGGAAACAACTTTGATATCACTTATTTTAATCTCAACTTTTCATAGAAGTCGAGCTATACCATTCCCGATGGTGTTGAGGTAGGCGTCACACCTTGGATAGATTTTAACATGCATGTCATTCACTTCATTATTGAATTGGTTGATAATTCGGACATGTTAACAGGGTTATTATTTCATGACATAAGAAAGAAGCAACAACATTACCTTTTACCATATTTATGCAAATACGCTTCTCAATCCATATATAGAGTAACAACCTGCTGACCTTTTAAGAACATCAAAAAAGTGGAGTATTTGATCACATGTGTTTCCATTCCTGTAGGGTTTGCCATACTAGGAATGGATTGGAAAATTCAGGATAGGAGCACCCACGCCACTCAACCTGCAATAAGCTTTATCCTCACCATCCTTTGGTGTTTTCCCTTGCTTTAAGCTCCCGTCACATCCTGCTTGTGACCTCCTCTGTTGCTGTCACTTTTAAGTGACCAATAGCCTTCCATTGCTGCCGTCACCTGCCAACGGTGAACATAATTGCTGCCGTCACCTGCAAACGGTGAACTTAATTGCTGCCGTCACCTGCTAACGGTGAACTTAATTGCCGCCGTCATCTGCCAATGATGACAAAATTTGTTTGCTGCCTAACTTAAGAAGCCAAAAAATTAGGGGATACACGGGAAAACCAAGTGTTTTGACACTGCTCCGGGCTTATCCCTGGCCCCTAATTTACATTATAATAAATTTTGAATATAGTAAATTGGATTGTTGATAATTTGAATTTGTTACTTTCCCTACCCAGGATAATGCCATGGTCAAGGGAAAGACCTATGATAAAATATTTTTGCATATATCCCTTTGCTGGTCAGTATCTGAGCGCCCCATCCAGAATTTTCCGCTACACTGTGACTTTGACTATAGATTAAGCCTTTAGCATTCTGAAAAAATTGTCACCATTTCCAAAAAACAATATTGTTTCTGGTCAATAATTGATTCTAAAGAATCAAGAATCATACACAACTGTTATATTAGGATGTAAACCGATTGAGTCTGCTTCCGAGGCAGACATTGACTATTCATAGTTCAGCTTAAAAATCCATTTTGTCTATTAACATATTTCAAAAATTGGTCCATTTTACAGTCACTGATCTTCTGCACACTTGTAGCTTTATCTTTGACAGGCACACACTGTATGAATCTGGCATCTGAGTTCTTTGTGTGGCAATCAGAAGACATGTTGGATAGGCCATTGGTCTTGCTTCCTGCTTTACTGTCAACCTGCAAGTATATAAAATGGCGGCAGCATCATTTATTCTATATATATATGTTCCAGTTGAAAAAATTTTGGGGTGTGGTGGGTGGGTTGACAAAATTTTTGAGCAGCTGGTCTGCTGAGATGATTTCTAAAAGAGGAAGTGCCAAGCATGCTGGTTCCCTGCTGCATGTTGGAAAACCCCTAAGTTTGGTTCCCAATCTAAAAATAGCTCAAGCATGCTGGCTCCTCTAGTACATGTACATAAAGGGGAGGATAACTGGTACCCTTCCTGCTATTGATTCATCCCATGCTTTTTTGCTCTCTGCCAATATTCATCCCCATTATAAAAACAAAAACAAGACCTCCAACACATCTTATGCAAAAATAAATGTGATTATGAATTAAATCATAATCAGTATTATTTCATGACATAAGAAAGAAGCAACAACATTACCTTTTACCATATTTATGCAAATACGCTTCTCAATCCATATATAGAGTAACAACCTGCTGACCTTCTAAGAACATCAAAAAAGTGGAGTATTTGATCACATGTGTTTCCATTCCTGTAGGGTTTGCCATACTAGGAATGGATTGGAAAATTCAGGATAGGAGCACCCACGCCACTCAACCTGCAATAAGCTTTATCCTCACCATCCTTTGGTGTTTGCCCTTGCTTTAAGCTCCCGTCACATCCTGCTTGTGACCTCCTCTGTTGCTGTCACTTTTAAGTGACCAATAGCCTTCCATTGCTGCCGTCACCTGCCGGTGAACATAATTGCTGCCGTCACCTGCAAACGGTGAACTTAATTGCTGCCGTCACCTGCTAACGGTGAACTTAATTGCCGCCGTCATCTGCCAATGATGACAAAATTTGTTTGCTGCCTAACTTAAGAAGCCAAAAAATTAGGGGATACACGGGAAAACCAAGTGTTTTGACACTGCTCCGGGCTTATCCCTGGCCCCTAATTTACATTATAATAAATTTTGAATATAGTAAATTGGATTGTTGATAATTTGAATTTGTTACTTTCCCTACCCAGGATAATGCCATGGTCAAGGGAAAGACCTATGATAAAATATTTTTGCATATATCCCTTTGCTGGTCAGTATCTGAGCGCCCCATCCAGAATTTTCCGCCACATGAATCTCAATGTTCCATTGAGATTTCACCCAAAATTCTGTCTTTTTATATATACATGTTTTGATATGTTAATCTTGCTGTACATAGTATAAAACTCTTATCATCAATAAATGAAACCATTGTTTCCTGTAAGATTAGTAAATACATCTTTACACCAACTAAGGACAGGTGCACCCCACCTGGACTGAAGAAAAACAAGGGACATGCCTATTTATGTTTGTGGCGATAAAGTTCCCCCTGCCAGATAAACAAACTGCTTGTCGGCCCTATCTTTTAACCTCACTTCCTCTTTAGGTCTAGCGGCTTTGCTGGTTCGCCACCAGCCCCCTTTCATTGAAGACGGGAAATGATGTCGAACCAAACAAAGTGTGTATTTGGTAGGATATCTGCCATTAATTGAATATCAGTCATGTTTTTGGATTTCAAATTGGCTTGCTCACATTGCACACTATTTTAACCTCCTAGGTGGATAATTACAAATTCTAGGGTTGTACCTCCTAACATTCTGAGCTGTAAAACAGGTCCCAGGCCTTGCCAATTCATGCCAGACTAACTTTGCCACATCACATGATACTCCCTACTTTCCAGTCCAAGATGAGGCCCAACTGACTGAGCTGCCTGCTGTGCTCTGTTAACAAGGGAATCCCCAAAGAACCAGATTTCTGTATCATACTTTAGTTTTTCTAATGCATTTATAGTATGTCACTGATTTCCATCCTCCCTTACTCAAATATTTTCCGCTGGAATGCCTTCCAATGCTAGTTGAGATGCCCTACCAATCCGCAAACTATGTGTTTTAAAATGTCCAGAGGAGACACCAAAGAAAATTACTAGGCCATGGAGGCCCCTGCATAATATTCATTTACATCAATGCGCTCAGTACATCGATCCTCGAATCCTCGTTTATTTGGGTTGACTTATATTTTACGCCCTTTTAATCATATTTCAGTTATATCAAGGTGCTCAGTGCACCAATCTATGTATCATGGGTGATTTGATTTTGGAATTTATGCCCCCTTCAACAGTATTTCACTTATATCACTGCAGTCAATTTTTAGATTTCTGGCTCTACCTATACAGTTTTACACAGCATTCTATCTAAGCCAAAAAATGTTTCCCACATACAAAATGTCCAGTGGTGAGAGACGAATACATGCTGTCACAATGACTCCCAATAAACATTGGATATAATCTTTTGTTTAGTCAGGATTCGAACCCGTGTGAACTTGCACCTTAAGTCGGCATCGATACCAATAAGCTACGAAAGCTAGGCACCGATATCACAGTGTCTATTCTAAAAATCCAAAAAGGGGGGAAAATTTGCCCCTTACTTTAAAATAAGGGGGGGGGGATTAAATTAGAAGGGCGATTATTAAATGCAATTATCAAACTCATCACTCAAAGGTACTATTAACCACGAATCCTTGGGTATAAGCCTATATATAATATGCCCCAAACCCAGTTTACAGTTAATGACTGTTAAATCATATCAATTATCTTAGTTATGTTAGTATCAAAAGATGTTTGCTGAGGGTTCAGGTTATTTATAGGAGTCCGTTATCTGCTTCCTCGACATGTTTGATTAAGGATGTATGCACTACGTACACAAAGTGTTTTCTTTGAAGATTTACCTCCCTTAATAAATTTAGACGAAATTTATTTAACCGTAAATGTCTGTCAAAAGTTGGCCCCTTAAGTTTTTTCAACCGTATCAGAAAACTAACACTTTTTATTTCGAGCGTTCTGTCACAAATACGCTGAGCACATTTTAACAACTGAGCGAATGTTTAACAATCAAAATGTTTATTAGTCATATGTATACAGGATGCGCGACTGTTTCGCTTGCATGTAGAAAATGAGCCCTGAAAAAATAGTGTAACATGGTCTTGAATAGACACTGTATCACAGTTTTTCCAACCAGTACTAAATTGTAAACACTGCTTTTTTGCAGCAGATGACATTATAAACAAATTTGCCTTTTTGTCACAATGATTGCATTTTGTTAGCTTAACCTATACAACGGTTCGTCACAAATATTTCAGTTACTTCAAAAAGACAATTGCAGTTCTTTTTTTTTTTTATATATATATATAAATAAAAACAGCGAAAGGAATATTTCTCAATAATATAAGGCTCAAAAAGTAATTGAACTAAATAATACTCAAGTAATATGTATAATGGATTAACGTCCGTCCGTCCGTCTGTCAGTAGTCTGCGGATGCAATTACCAAAATGTAATTTCACACAAATATTCAATACAATAATGACCTGTTGCCTATTAAATATTTTTTGGATGCCGCCAGGTGGGGGTATCAATCACATTCAGTGATAGCTCTTAGTCAAAATGATTCGATGTGAAGATTGCTTTGTTCGAAATTTTGAATGATCCAAACAGTGGAGGAAAAAAATCCAAATCAGATTTTCGGTTTTAAAGCACAAGATGGCCAATCAAAGACAATTGATAAGACAAGATGTAAACTTATATAACACCAAATAATGGCATCAATTGCTAACGCTTAATTAGGTTTTTCACACTTCAGCACGCATGTGCAATAGAAGTTTATTGGGAGCTGAAAAATCATCACCTAGTGTCAATTAAACCATTCTTACAAAGTAAATATGAAGAATATCAACAAGTTTTGTGATTGGATCGATTGCAATGGAATTAATTAATAAGTGTGAGCAATGCCATTTGATATTCAACTGTAATGATGGAAATATTGGTCTACAAACATTAAATGAATGGTTCGAAAATTTAACGTGATTGATTTGGCTAGATTGAGTGGACTATATCTCTGTAACTCCTGTTCTAATATTGTCAAAATAATTGGTGATCTAGCTCGTGTAAAAAACATTGGCTCTCAATTTCGTTGTATGGCATCTGTCCAGTGCCCCTGCCCCTTGGCCCATGAAAAACCCAGCTCCGTTTGATTGCTCTATTGCAAACTTTGCCCTCATGCATATGCATTTTCCATGCTCCCCAGATCGCCTGCAATACACTTATGGACAAATTTACAGCTTCCGCAACTGCAGGCTCCCTTCTTAAATCAAAACAGCATGCATTTCAGCCTCCTTCACAATTGATGTTAAACAAATACAGTGAATTATACAGTGAATTATCACTCATATATTCTTGATTAGAACTCTTCCTTATTTGTGCTGCAGGGGGGGGGGGATGGGACCGGACAGAGTGTTTACTTTCAGCCAAAGTTCTGAGTGCCTCAAGCAAAATTGTTCATTATATATCAGCCAACCATTGTCAGTATGAGCATAAGGTGCCTCACGGATGAGTGCCATGTAGCCCAAAAGCTCTTGTGCCTTGTTTGGATACTTTCAAAGATATAAATTGCATTCCAATAAACATGATAAAAGCATCAGTCCATTTTCCTATTAATAAAGCCTCACGGATGAGTGCCATGTAGCCCAACAGCTCTTGTGCCTTGTTTGGATACTTCCAAAGATATACATTGCATTCCAATAAACATGATAAAAGCATCAGTCCATTTTCCTATTAATGAATTTTTTCCCAGACTGGCCTTTTCTTGCGAAACAATTTCATCATGTTCATTAACCACAACAGGCCCCCATTTTCATACATTTGCTGAAAGTTCAATTCCACCCTTAAGTAAGCAAGCAAGATTTATCTATTTGCTTTACCAAATTTTCTCACAGAGCTGTTGAGGCACATTTCAAAAACAATAAAATAACCAAAGTTATCCCACCTCTTGCTCCTGTGCTCTGTGCTGGCTCTCACATAGAGGCCAAACACACCGCTTCCAACACCTCCTGGTTTTCTCTGCTATCATCCCCTTTCTTCTTCTTTTCTTCTCTCTGTTGCCTTGCAGAGGGGTTTGCCTGCCTTTTCTTTCCCCTTTTTCTACCAAGCATCTTCTTTTTTCAAGTGGATTGAGTTGGATTTTTTATGACAAAATTTTTGAGCAGCTGGTCTGCTGAGATGATTTCTAAAAGAGGAAGTGCCAAGCATGCTGGTTCCCTGCTGCATGTTGGAAAACCCCTAAGTTTGGTTCCCAATCTAAAAATAGCTCAAGCATGCTGGCTCCTCTAGTACATGTACATAAAGGGGAGGATAACTGGTACCCTTCCTGCTATTGATTCATCCCATGCTTTTTTGCTCTCTGCCAATATTCATCCCCATTATAAAAACAAAAACAAGACCTCCAACACATCTTATGCAAAAATAAATGTGATTATGAATTAAATCATAATCAGTATTATCTTAGATCTCTGATCAAATTTCATAAGTCTTGTTTTGATTTTAAGCAAATTATGCCACATTTTTGTGCATCTCATATTTCAGAAACAATTTATTGTTCACTTACCTATATCCCTCTCAAACATTTATTAAAAAGTGGAGCATGCTCTCTTATGGAAAGTTCTTGTCTGTTTTACAACAACTCCATTTGCTTTTCTTTGTAGATACACTTCATAGATTACGGGAACAAGGAATGGGTAGACTATGATCTTTTGAGAGCTGACATTGAGGATTTCTTGGACGTTCCGCAGCAAACTTTTCTCTGTTTGCTGCATGATATAAAACCTGTAAGTATCACTTATGCATTGTCTTTTATGCTCACATGGACACAGTTAAATCATCAAGATGATTTAAACAAGATCAATTCAAAAACAGGACTTAATTCTCTTAATGCATTCTGTAAAATAAGTGAAATACTGTTGACATGGCTTTAAATCCCATATAAACAAACAAACAATAAATTTGACGTGAGGATGAATACTCTATTCAAATCTCTTGTAGAGTGATGCAAACCAGGGTAGCGTTTTACAAAGTTTTGCATGGAAAAATATTTGAGTAAGTGAAACTGACATATCTAAGAGACAACTCCAACAATGCCTTTCTTTGCAAAATCACTTTTCTTCAAATTGAAGTATGAGGGAATGTTGTTTTTACCTTTGTGAGATTTCTTCTACTTATTAATGAGCAGGGCTCACTCTTATAGCATGAATGAACATGTTCCTGGGATGATCTACCAGTATAAGACTAGGATATGTGTCTTGACTCTGAGTATCTTTCCTCATCAAAATTTAGCAGATATTTTAGGTTTTGGAAGGTATACTTCACAAAAAATCTATTTTTAGAACAATTACCCAGCATTCTAAGGGTTAAGCTGTTGTTTACAACTTGTAACAGGGTTTTACGGTTGTTATTCCAGGTGAATGACAGTGAGCATTGGGATGTAAAAGTGTTGGACTTCATGCATAAGGAAATGGTCAATAAATACTGCATAATTACAGTCATAGTAAGTAATAATCACAATTCTTCAAAGATCCATATAAGAATGCTTATCAAAGGCTTTTACATGTTATCTTTCATGAACTACTATAGAATAACCCGATGTAAAGAGATCATAGGGGGCCTCCGTGGCCTAGTGGTTATAGTACAAAACTTGAAATCACATGGCCCCTCTCCGCGTGGGTTCAAATCCTGAGAGGGATATGGATTTTCATGAGAGGCAGTCTCCCGACTGACTAACGGAATGCCGATGGTTCTACCCGCCTTGACCAGCCCTTATGGGTAGTTTAGTATGGGGTCTTCCTCCATCATTAATAGTTGGGCATCACTACATAACTGAAATAATGTTGATGTGATGTAAAAACCCATCCAAAAAAAAAAAAAAAAAAAAGAGATCATACTTTTAATAAAGGTTTCACCAAAAGGACTCTTATAAAAATTCCACAATATCAGGTTTAGACAAACTCCTAATTGGGGAATGCTTTAAAGGCTCATGAAGAGAGACGTAAATGCTTTATCAAACTTTTTTTTGGTTAACTTTGTTGGATTCAAATAGTTGTCACCAACCAAAAAACATCAGCTAAACTAAGATGTGAAAGTCAACGAAAAATAACCTAGATCAGCCAGTTTAATAATAATTCGGATTTCCTGATTCTTTACCTCTGACCTGGTCATGTGATACACAAATTTTTGAACCGACCAATCAGAATTTGTTATTTTAAATATGTAAACAAACAGATTGTTGATAAACATGATTGAATTGGAGACAACTATATTTCAAGCACAAAATAACTTATCTTTAAGGAGTTTATTTGATGGAGTCTCACCATATTCATTAATCAATTTTCATGACTTTATGAACATACATGTAATAAAAGAAGTCCATATATTTTTTCAGTGATTTACTTGTACTCTTATCCTTTTATGTGCCTTTAACACTTTCTGTTGATGTGATGTAAAACCCATATAAAATAAATGAATAAATTAACACTTTCTCAGCCATATTTCTTAACAAACAGACTCATCTAGAATCACACTCTTTCTCCCAAGTGACTTACGGAATGCTGATGGGTATACCCAACTTGTCAAGCCTTAATAAGAAGTTGAGTATGTGGGTCTTCCTCCATCATTAAGAGTTGGGTATCTCATATGATGTTGACCCAATATAAAAACCAATATGAAGTGAATAAAATTGATAAAGTAAGTGGCACACTCTTGTGTCTTGTAGGCTGAAAAGTCAGTGTCAGTGTCCTTTTTGAGCATTTGGTGATAATGATAATGAAAGAATTAAGTGAACATTGTCTTTTCTTATACTTTTGCTAGGATAAGAATGGGTATGAGAATGAACACATGACTGTTAACTTGGAGTTGAACGGGAAGGATATGGGAGCTGTCCTGGTGCAGTATGGGATGGCAAAGAGAGGGTCCTACATCACAGATCAACAACAGCAGAGTGACCAGATTGAAAAGGTCTTAAATGTAGGTATTGTCAGGGTTGTCATTAATTCTTGGAGTAAGAGGCCACATCGAGGGTTCAGTGCAAGACTATAGTAAGTGCTTCATGTATGTGAAGCACTTACTAAAGTATTGCACTGAGCCCTCGACATTTGCATTTGAGCATGCCAATGAAGCAAACAACCAACACAATAATAAGCTGTTACTTATGAGTCATGATCACCTATCATAGTTTTTCTGATTTGAGCCGCCTAAAAAGTCATTTGAAGCGGTCAAATTAGCCAACAGCCGGCTCTTAATGACAGCCTTTATTGTAATAACTTTCATTCTCAACTTATACTGGAGGACAGTGATCCAGGGATAGAGTGTTGGCTTCTGGACACGAGGGTTGTGTGTTTGAATCCTGTAAGAAACAGGATCTGCCTTGCAACCATTCATTCATCCACATTTGGTGCAAGTACTAGTTATATATCCAGGAAGCAGAATTGCGAGTGATTAATCTAAGTTGTAAGCAGGGATCAGGAAAATGCCGGTTTTGTCGGTTTTTGACTGATTTCTGTTAAACTGGACCGGTTACAAATTGAGATTTGATAAAAAAAATCGGTCCCGATAATAGACGGATATGACACTCTACACAACTAACAATACATCCAGAATCATATAATGAATCCGTTAATTGTTATCCCCATGTCAAACAATGCCTGAGGCGTGTATTAGTGGGGGATTAATTGTAAACAGACAGGCACGCTTGATTGAGAAGAACATGTGACGCCCTTATTTCTCGAAAACCGATCAATTTATGCACATTTGTTCCTAAGTGTAAAGTTACTTGTTAGATTGCTAGATATCAAAGAGTTTTAATGTGTAAAGTGTGATGATATTGAAAACTTTCTTCCCACGCCGACGCAACGCAATTTTTAAACATTGAATAACTTTATAGAACATCAGGGGAATCGCCAAAGGGACTCTTGAAGAGTTTAAAACAAATGGACCTCAGATCATGTTTACCTTTCATTTCAAATGGACAATTTTGATATGATTATTGGAACAAAGATTTCATAATCATTAAGTTTATACTTAATGTTAACCCTAATTAAAAGGTTTGTTTAAATCTTTTACTAGTCTATGGTTAGATGCATAAAAGGATTGTGGATAGAATAACAAGTTCCTATACTGTATATTGATTAATGAAGTCACAAGGAAAATCCTGACTGAAAAAAGTTTGCTCAAAAGCATTTGCCAGATGACATATAAGGAGCCAAATTTAATTAATAGGAGCCGAATTCTGAGTAAATGGCTCCAATTAAAATTTATTGATTTTGAACACTTTACATATTCTGAGTAAATGGCTCCAATTACAATTTATTGATTTTGAACACTTTACATATTACATGTGTTAAATGAATGTCAAGCGTCAGTTTACCCTCTTTTAATTCTCACAATTTACCATGCATCATAACACATTGGACTGGATGCAGTTAATATTAATCCGTGTTTGAGGAACAACCACGTCACATCTATCAATCAAGCATGCCAAATAGTTCAATCATAATTAAGACTCAATCAATATATGCCTCAGGCATTGTTTGACACAGGGATAACAGTGAAATATTTTTGCCAGAATGAAAAGATATTTGAATCTAACACACGGCAGCTTAAGCTCTGCTATGAAATGTGCAAGATTGACCTCCAAACAATTAAACATTTTGCCCCTCTCCGCGTGGGTTCAAATCCTGAGAAGGATATGGATTTTCATGAGAGGCAGTCTCCCGACTGACTTACGGAATGCCGATGGTTCTTCCCGCCTTGACCAGCCCTTATGGGCAGTTGAGTATGGGGTTTTCCTCCATCATTAATAGTCGGGCATCGCTACATAACTGAAATAATGTTGATGTGATGTAAAACCCATATAAAAAAAAAAAAAAAAAATTAAACATTTTACAAGTTTGATGCAGACAACTCTAGAAAACATTGTGGGAAAATGAGAAATTGCTCGTTAAGATCTTAACAAGCAATTTCTCCTTTTCCCACTATATTTTCTGCCCTTTTAGAAGATTATTTTTCAATTTCATCACATTTGGAAATGTTGTCTGCAAACTCTTTCAATTAGGGACAGTCGAAAATTTTGCATTTTGGTAAAGGGTTGAGGGAAAGCAGACTCTCTACCTTCCTACCACTGCCATCCACTATTATCTATTTATCAACTTATTGATATTATTTAATCTTTAACAAACAACTAATTTTAGATTGTCTCCAATGAAATAGTTTTAGGTTTTAATAAAGATAGTTGTGCAATGCTATTATTTATGTTGTTTTTAGGTTGTTAGGTTGTTATAATTATTATGATTTTTTTTTTTTCATTTTTAATTTTTGTTTGAATGTGTTCTGTTTGAGATTACATAAGGTATAACAATTTGTTTAAATACTTTTAAAAGGAAAAGAGCAATATTTGTAGGAACAGCAAAAAAAAAAATTGAGTGATAAACATTTTCAAACTCTTCTTTGGTCACAATGCTTTCAAATGATGTGTTTTTTAAAAGTTGTTACACTCAAAGGAAACATTCACTGTTATACATCCTTTTGTAAACCATAGGTCCAAATCCAAGTTAAATGTATTCAATTATAAATTTTGATGGGCCTCAGAGATCTAGTGGTTAGAGTACAGAACTTGAAATCACATGGCCCATCTCTGCGTGGGTTCAGATCCTGTCGAGGGCATTCAAATTTTCATAAGAGGCAGTCTCCTGACTGACTTACGGAATGCCGATGGTTCTACCCGCCTTGACCAGCCCTTGGTTGAGTATGGGGTCTTCCTCCATCATTATGAGTCGGGCATCGCAACATAACTTAGATAATGTTGATGTGATGTAAAACACATATAAAAAGAAAATGAATAAATTGTTAATACATTTCTATCTTATTGATTTATATTTCAGGAGTTTAATCCATTTAAGACGATGCCTGATGTAATTGTAGGAGGTGTAATAGCTGTATTAGTCACGCATGTGGAGTTACCAAATGTTGTAAGTATTGAAACAAATCTACATACTATGTGGGCTTTTTACAGGAGCTCCATGATGACCTGTGGTCCCCAAAGGGCATTGGAATTTTAATGGGAGTGTCCTTTGGATAGCCTATGTAGAGCCCTGCCTAGAACTGGTCGAGTCCATTAAAGTCATATCTGGATTGGTGGGAGTGACTTTTGGCAAGTCACCTCGGAGCCCTGCCTAATACTGGTTGATCCAGGAAAGCAGTTACTTAACTGAAAAATTGTGGATATGGTGTTTAACACCATATAAACAAATGGAAAGTCGTAACACAACTGAAGTACAGTTGATATGGCGTTAAACCTCATAGTCTAACTATCCATGGTGAGCCAAAACCAAAAATATAGCATTTTAGTCATTACTGTTATTTTGTAAAAAATGTTTGCAATTTATGTTAATAAATAACACCTCCAAATCTATTGAGTTTAATTGAAACATGATTTTAAGCAATTGATTCTTACAATATTGTTACTTATCTGCACCACAATTGAGCAGTTGATTCTTCTGTTGTTATGGTTTCTACACAATGCAATAGAAACAGCTTGACCCTGCATTGCCTAGTGTCAGTAGATTACTGTACTGAACTTCAAGGCCCCTTTCCACATGGGTTCAATACTTGGCAGAAATCCCATCTAGTGCGCCTTGCTAAGAACACATGCCAAGATTGGTCAAACATTTTAGAAGACCCACATGACAAAGGTATCTAAAAAAGCACACCCTATCCTAGGTTTAGCTTGTTGTCTACTAAATAAACCTGTTTGAATGGTTTGCATTATCTGCAATACAAATGATGTATATCTTTTTAAAACGGTGTTGGGAAGCTGTCAGAATATATATAGCCTTATGTTTCTTCAGAAATTTATGCTCTCACTTTAAGTGTAGAAGGCAGTTTATTCAAATAAGTTAAAATACCAATATGTTTGATTGTCCTTTTAAAAGACAATACACAAGTATAAGTGAGGTAAATAATCAGAGAGTTTGGGTTGATTGTACAGTATGCTCTTCCTCATTTCTTGTGCTTTATTTCTTTTTTCAAGGTTTATTTACAAAACACTACTGTTGATATTGATGAGGAAATGACAGCTGCTGAGAAGAAACATGTTACCCTTACCAATGAATATCTTGCAAGATTGGAACAACTGTCTATTGAACTGAACAAAGCAGCACCTCGCTTACCTGTTATATTCTCACCAAAAATTGGTAGGTTGGTGGAATTACTTAAGTTTTTTAGCTGTGAATTATAAAAGTTAGTTGGCCGTAAATTAGATTGACTCATTAAAACAACGTTGGGCGAATTGTTATTGCTTTGTGGTGAATTGTGATCATTTGTGGCCAGTTGTTAACTGCATTCATGTAATTTTACATGTGAAAATTTAATATTATGGGGATGTAAATAATATGATATAAATAGCATGACGCTAGGGGTGGAATAACTTTAAATCCAACCTACGAAGTGCCAGTAGTTTCCACTAAATCCTTATCAAATTGAGCAAGAATCAATTCATTAACATTTTTGGCTGTTTGTTTTTCTCCTTGCTCAATGCAGCTCCACTTGACAGAAATGATGTGTACATGGGAATGTGTATCTGAACATACAATCTCTTAGTCTTAGTTAGATCCTTGTTTACAAAATAAATCCGTTTCAACTGTCTGCAATATCTGCGATTTTAGTTTTCTTTATCTTTTCCGTACTGTTATGAGCAGGGCTGTGAAGCTGTCAATAATCTAGTTCTATGTAACTTAAGAAATGTTTGTTGTTGTTTTTACGGGACAAGACAATTTATTTCAAAAAGTTAAAATCCCAATCTCTGAGAGAGTCTCTTTAAAGACTGTCATAAGAGGCAGTCGCCCTACTGACCTGAAATGCCATGATTTCAGGTTTACCGTGCTGTGCCCAGTTTGGGTTTGATAACTGCTACTACAGGGCTGTTATAATTGACATCTATCCAGAGACTGACCAACTTCTCGTGCTGTATGTGGACTATGGGAACTCAGAGATTATCACCCCACAAAAGTGAGTACTGGAGCACTGGAGAATTGTCATGAGGGGCAGTCTCATGACCTACTTATCGAGTGTCGATGGTTCTACCTGACTGGACCAGTAGTTAGGAGCAGTTGATTATAGGGTCTTCCTCTATCATCATGAGTCATATACTAAAAAGATTTGATATTAACAAACAAGAAAACAGAATTCAAAGTATGAAAGCCTGTCTCTACTGGGATCTAAATCCATGGGTGCATTTTGATTTTCATGAGAGTTAGTTTCCTGACTGGTAAATGGAATGCTTATGGCTCTACCAGGCTTGACATGTTAAAGTCAAGATAAAATACTGTTGAAACAAAACAATTTGTGGAAAGCGCTCATTCCATTCGAATTCCACTCTTGTAATAATCAGGATTATGTAATTTACCATAACCTGCTTTGGTTTGGGTTCAACAATCATACTTTGATGGACAGAATGATGCTATTCAGCTGTTTATTTCTGTGATTTGCAAATTTTTCTATTGATTGACTCAGGCACAATTGTTAACACTTAATTAAGACTGCAGCTTTTCTATGCCTGTTGGGAGGCACTTGGTCTACCAAGGTTATCGCTAGTTAAAATCCGCATCGTATCAGTCACAGCTTCAATTCTTAGAGAGAATAATTTTCAAAATATTTCGTAATGGATGTTTTATAATGACTAAATCCAACAAGCATAAAAAACGTTCTGATTAAAGGATAGATTTCAAATTAGTATCACCGGTGGAAATTGTTCTGCTGCAGATTGGTCAAAGTAAGGCATCATGATATGAGGTGTTTAATGTTCTGTGATACCATATGTTACAGAATGCGGGCTCTACCGCCCAAATACCTTGCCCTACCCTGTCAGAGTATCCGATGCCACCTACTGGATATAGTACAACCCACAGATACTGTCAGCTGGACCAAAACAGCTCTGCTGGAGATGATGAAAGTCCTGGCCAACAAACCACTCCTTGCCAAAATTGCTGTAAGGTTTTTCTTTTGTTGTTTGTTCTTATACTAAACACACAGGATCATGAAAGTCCTGGCCAACAAACCACTCCTTGCCAAAATTGCTGTAAGTTTTTTTTTCTGTTCTTCTCTTATACTTTACTCACAAGAGATCATGAAAATCTTGGCCAACAAACCACTCTTTGCAAAAGAATTGCTGTAAGGTTTTTGTTTTCGTTGGTTCTTTTCTTCCCCTCCTCTATGCATGAGATGATGAAAGTACTGGCCAACAAAGTGCTAAGTGTCAATAGTTTTTTCTTTCGTTCTTCTCTTCCTCTACAAAACACTAAAGAGGATGATAGTCCTGGCCAACAACAAACCATGTTGCATGAAAATTCAGAAAGGTTTTCTTTTTTTTATTCTTCTTTTTTTGACAGATACTTTTTGAATGGTTGGCTTTTTAACACATTGCTTAATTTATTGTTGTTTAAACCATGCTCCTGTATGGAATTTTGGAAGTTGTCAAAGTTGAACAAAGCTCAGACTGTCAAACACTTATAATGCTGAAACCTTCTTCATGGTTATGCAAACAGGTTGGATCCAGGCCAGCGGCCAATTAAATTGGCAGCAGCTGGCCTGTGATCTAACCTGTTTGCTACTCTGAGTATCTTTCCCTATCAAAATTAAGCAGATACTTAATGTTCTTTATTTTATTCTTATTTTTTTTTTCTGTGGCTGTGTGTGTGTGTGTGTGTGGGGGGGGGGTGTTATTGGATAAAAGCCTTTATGACAAAATGATAAACTTCATGTTGTTGTGACAAAATTATAAATTTTATATTGTTGTGACAAAATGATTAACTTCTTATTGTTGTATTCAACCAATGACAGAGCCAGAAGCCCTTGACTGTGGAGCTGTTTGACCCGAGTGAGGATGGAGAGGACATGTTAGTGTACCAGTCTGTGATTGATGATGGTCATGTGATGTTGGCCCTTAAACAAGAAGTGTCGCCAAGGTAACACTTTCTGTTGAAAGTTATTCACAGCAGACGCCATTTAAATTGATTTACTTTACAACATATAGTTAAGTAAATCAAATCAAAATTCACAGGTTCAATGTAAGATTATATATAGCAAGTGCTTCACAAACATAAAGTTTTTACTAAAGTCTTGCATTGAACCCTCAAACTGACAAATAAGCAATGAAATCACCTGCAAAATGAGATTTTGCTTATCTTGAGGAATTTATCTCTTAACTTTCACTGATGAAGAAATGTTCTGTTTTGGAATTGTTTGTATAGCACATTGTGTATGATGTTGTCTTCTGTTATTTGGCTGGAACTAGAAAAAAAGAAAAAAAACTATGAATGTGTTTTCTCTTATCCTCAATCATCGAGAGAAAAACATTCAGTGGGCGAATTAAAGCTTTGATAAAGGTATTCTACATGTTGGATGCAAAATTTGTTAAAGCTATTTCTACATATGGAGTTTTGTGGCTGGTCAAAATTGGAAGCAAATTTTCGCATTGATGATTTTAGTACAGTGTTGGTTTTTATGATGGGGTGGGCTGTCTGTGATTTTCTCATGTAATCAGCAGCAAACAAATAAGATCTAGCATTATAAACATTGTGTAAATAGTGTTTATGTTATCAAACAAAACCCAAGACCCCAAGTTTAAGTGGGTGTTAAAATTTTGCCATTTTTGATAACTGTTCTGATGGAGTTCAAGGACGCTTCTTCTTATGAAAGCTTCTGTTTTGATTTTCAGATCTCTAGAGCCAGAAGTTGAAACTAAAACACATGGTACTTCTGTGGAGATTGTAAGTGACAGTAAAGTGACGAAACAAACTCCAAATACCAAAGACAATATTTTTGAAGAAGAAAATCAAACTGGAGAAGGCTCTGTCATTTCATCAAGGGAGACCACTGTTAAATCCTGGGTAGAAATGGCCGAGGAGGGTACCTCGTTGGACTTGACTGAGTTACCCAGCTTTGATGATGTAAGCACAGAAACTGGTGGCCAGGTGGGAAAGCAGCGCCGTAAGAAGGCGGTGGACAAGAACAAGAGAAAAGAAAGGAAAGTGGAAGTGATTAATCATGACGATGAGTGCTTTGATTGAGACAAGATCCAACTGAAGCAATCATACCAGGGCCTTTATGTGCATTATTTTGATTTGAATAGGTTCATCCCTATTTTGTTGATAGCCATTAGATTTGTCTCATGAAGACGGTTCCAATGCATACCAACAATATTGGGTATAGAGAAGATATAAAGTAATTAGTGCCTTGTTACCAAAAATACTCTTCTTGCCATGTCCTCTGTTGGATGGTAAGCCATTTATTTGAAGAATCAAAGTGAAGACTCTATGATAGGTTCTTTAACCCTTTCCCAAACAATAACGACATTTGACTACTGTGTTGCAGACGACTTTAGAAAACATCATGGGAAAAGGAGAAATTGCTCGTATGGAGCAATTTCTCCTTTTCCCACAATATTTTTTAGCCTATGAATGGATTAGTTTTTCAATTTCATCACATTTTGAAATGTCGTCTGCAAACTCTTTTTATTTGGAACAAGCGAAAATTTGGCGTTCGGTAAAGGGTTAAAGCAGTTTTCACCCTTATGCACACAAAGGAAAAAGAGAAATTATGATAAATTAAGTGCTATTACAATTAAGTGCATAAGAATTAAGCTATAACTATAACTATAACATTTGATTTTATGGGTTTAGTGCTGACAAGGTTTTGATTGATTGAAGAATGTGAAAATGGTCAAATATTTTACATACCTATGATCGGTAATATGCTACTTAAGTTTCCATATCGAAATCCAGAAAAGAAAAATTTGCTCATTTTTGTTGTTTTAAACCTTATGTTTAACATAATCATCAGAAAAAGATTGTAAAGATAATTCTGAAATGTTTATTTAAGCCAGGAAAAGATTAAATTTAGATCTGAAAAAAATTAAGAAATCAGAAATCCCCCTTAAAATGAAGTGAATGTTGGTCATAAAAGTGTCAATAATTTCATTTAAGAACATGACTGTTTAAGTGTTTAACAATTTCATTCAAGATTGTGAAACTTGGAAATAGAAATTAGAACTATTTCATTGAAGAATGTGGATGTTGGTGTTTAAATTATGAAAGTTTTCATGGAAGTATGTGAATGTTGGCCATTAAAATGGGAAAGTTTCTTCTTTTTTTTTTAAGAATGTGTAGGTTGTCCATTAAAATATGAACAATTTAAAATATGAATGTGAATGCTGGTGATTAAGATGGGAATAGCATCTTCTAATACACAATGTTGTTCACAAAGGAAAGTGCTTATTGCTCTTTAAAAACAAAGGTTTGTCATTAACCCTTATAATGCTGGATATTTTTCTTTGAACAGATTTTTGTGTCATCGACTTTCCAAAAACCTTAGATATCTGCTTAGTTTTGATGAGGAGAGATACACAGAGTAGCAAACAGGTTAGATCACAGGGCAGCCGCCAATTTACATGGCGGCTGGCCTGGATCTAACCTGTTTGCATAAGCATGAAGTTGGTTTCATTACTATAAGGGTTAAAATATACTGATGTTACTCGATGAAAGATGTGACTGTTGTGTATAAGATGAATGTTATTCATTTCCATAGAAAGTGTGAATGCTAGTCTCTGAAGAAATGTTACTGTTTGTTATTGAAAAAGTGGTTGCCATACGTAGAAAAAAACAAAAAAGAATATCATCATAGGCATTATGATATGCACCATTGTAAAATGCAAATAATTGATTATCGCTTTCATTAAAAACGCAAATATCTGACTAAATATTGTCTTCATTTAGAAAGTAAATGTTTAAAAAAAAAAATGTGAATATCCCTTTTTCAAAAATATGAATGTTTCTCACTGAAGAACCTTGATGTTTAATCATTGATTCTTTGTTGATATTTTTGTGAAATTTGTTTGTCAATCAAAATTAAGTAACGTGTTTATTTCCCCAGATTTATTCCTCCTGAATTCTGTACTTAACAACTTAAGTTCAATGTTACATAACCCTATTAGCTTTAATAATTTTCTGGTTTAAAAAGACACGATTTCTTTCAAATAAGTTTGATTTATGAGTTGAAATATTTTATTTTGTAAATGACCCTCATACACTGTATTTTTTTTCTACCATGTTCATTTTCTTCATGCTTGATACAGTTTTTTTGTACTTTGTAGTGTTGGGTACTATGTATCTACAGGCAAATTTTCATTTATCTAAATGTGTCTGGTTGTTGAGTATTTGAAAAGTTGTTGAGTATTTGAAAAATGGAAAGATTTACTTTAATTTCAACTAGTTAAGGCAACGATTTTCACAGAAAAGAATGACCGCCAAGAGATTTTCCTATTTTACTCGGTCCATAATGATAAAGTCTTTGAAACAAGTTCTTGTGTGATCATTAAGTAGCGTTATCTCCCCCTTTCTCTGTTTTAACCATTTACATTCCATTATCAGATTACCACCTACTACCACATGTTTGCGTCTTGTAGCAAACGGTTTGAAGCCTTTCAAAAAGCATTGTGACAAAAGGAGAAATTGCTTGTCACAAAATTTTTCCAAAATTCTTTTTCAATATATTCACTTATCACAACAGCAGACCTGAGAGGTTTTTGACATGTTAACAAAGCTTTCCTAAAGTCGTCTGCTTCAAGTAAAATAATGTAGTCTGCAGGTAGTAAAGACTTAAGGGGAGACATCAGTTATACACAAAAGAAAATCATTATGATAGAGGAAGAATTTGCTCACTATAAGGGGAAATGGGTTAAGGAAAGGGTTCAGGAGAATATTCTGTTTATGTTCTTTACCACCTCTTTGGTTTATTGTTTGAGTTATCTTTTTGTTTTGTATATAGATATTCAAGGTATTTGAAGTTGTTTTAATGTTATTAAAAATGTTTTCTCACACATCAATCTTTTCTTATTAACCCAATGAAAGATTTTGTACCTTTTAAAGGAGATATGATAAGTGTTGTTTTATGAACATTGCCTTTGAAAGACAAGTTTACGCTAGCAATATTATTTATTGAATATGTTAAACAAGAACAGCAGAAATTGGCCATGGTAGATAAACACATATTAAGTCTTTACCAAACACCAAATTTTCGACAGTCTCCAAATTGAAAGAGTTTGCAGGTAACATTTCAAAATGTAATGAAATTTGAAAAAAAATATAATAGGGTAGTAAACATTGTGGAAAAAGGAGAAATGGCTTGTCATGAGTATGTTTGTTTTAAACTCTTCAAGATTCTATTTTAGGATACCCTCTGATGTCCCAATAAATTGTTCACTGTTTAATTAAAAATCGCGTAGGAAGCAAGTTTTTGATATTATCATATCATACTTAACATTTAAACTTTGTTGATGTCTCGCCATTTAACATGTGACTCTACACGTCAGACCAAATGTGCTTAACCTAATATAATCTTTTTTTTGCGAAATAAGGGTGTGATGTGTATTTTTTAATCAAGCATGCCTGATTGTTTCCATTTAAACTCCCAATTCATACACCCCTTTGGCTTTGTTCGACATGGGGATAACAATTAATGGATTAATTATGTGATTCTGGAGGTATTGTTGGGTGTGTAAAGTGTCATATCCGTCTTTTATCCAGACCGATTTTTTCATCAAAGCTCAATTTGTAATCGGTCCAGTACAAAAAGAATTGGTCCAAAAGTGGCATTTTCCTGATCCCTGAGTTATGAGGATGAATTGCTCCCACATGTTATAAGCAATTTCTACTTTTGCCACAATGGTTCTAACCAGCTTTAAACAAAACATTTTTCTTTCATGCTTTATTGGTGTCATCTGCTGTTGTTTTGAATTTGGACCAGTCGTAAATTCTCATACGAAGCTATGTATTTTGGAATGTGTTATTAGGGTAGTTCCCTTCAATTCAAACTTATTCATTTTTGCATTAATTGTGAAACTTAGATAAATCAATCTTGATTCTGCTACCTGAATCTCGCTACTCGCGGTATTTCCATTATGGCAGACAATCACTCCAATTCAACCCTTTTCCAAACAATAACGACATTTGACTACTTTGTTGCAGACGACTTTAGAAAACATTGTGGGAAAAGGAGAAATTGCTCGTAATGAGCAATTTCTCCTTTTCCCACAAGGTTTTCTGCTCTATCTGAAGAATATTTTTCAATTTCATCACATTTTGAAATGTCGTGTGCAAACTCTTTCAATTTGGGACAGTCTAAAAAATTTTATTTGGGAAAGGGTTAAGTGACTGACCAATTGTAATCAGAGATTGTCTCATTTGATGCATTTGAACTCCATTTTAAAGCAAACATTATTAAGAATGGTCAACTCCTTAGCTTTAATATTTGCAGGTTAACGAGATCTATATCTCTTTCTGCAGAGCAATAAATAACTACAAGCATATGTTATTATTTAACAAATTTATTTCACATCATTTATACATAATTTTTTTTTTCAAACCTGAACACATGTTATTGAATAGAAATGAACATGATTTAAAATCACAAATGGAGGTGAAAATATAATCAATCAGTTATTCTTTCGGAAGACAACTGAATCCTTTTCTTTAATTAATCACTTAATCAAAATATATTTCTTTTGGATCATTTGCAGCAGAAGTCTAAGCTGTGTATTGAAATACCTCACTTCACCGCATTTTGTGCAGAAGGTTTATCAAATCATTATGACATTCAAAGGATTTGCCTCAAATCACTTGTATTAAGAATTTTGTTCCTTTTCTCGCTATGGGTACGCAATAGTACAAAGAAAAGAAATATTTCTATACTAGATATTTTGTTGTCTGTTGATGTTTTCATTTTGGATTGGACTACAAGTCCAATATTGAGTCAAAAATGGTTCAGGCAAAAGATTCTTGTTACATGAATATTTTGGTTGACGTCTTAACAATTACTTCTCAGTTCGATAAAGGTAAATAGTATTTATTCTATCCTATCACCTCTGCCATTTTCGGACTGATAATTAGTTGCCATCTAACATTTCGAGGGTTCAATGCAAGACTATAGTAAGTGCTTCATTTTAATGAAGCACTTACCATAGTCTTGCATTGAACCCTTGATTTGTGATATACCATACAACACACTGTCACATGACGAAATAAGAGGGCATGTGTGACGTCATGTATACATCATTCTTTTATTATTTATCGTCACTTAATATTAGTTTTCAGATTTTCCTGTCTTACACGTTTTATCTTAATTTTTGTCTGTTTATTTTAATTCATGTAGGTAACAGGATAAATAGAATTGGTGGTTGGTGTCTTTGAATAGTTATCTACCTCGAATTTGAGTAATTATCCGATTCGCTTTTTGCTTATGCCTTTGGTGATAACAATTCTGGTTCAAACCATCAACCACTTATTCTCTGTGATCCTGCTGAAAGATCTTATTTTGATTGGTAATAACAAACTATATGGGAGGAATGACTTAAAAAAAAAAATCCAAGTATTTACTTACATTAACTTTACTCTATTCCAACTTTCTCAACCTTTTCCCTCATACAGACAACTTAAAACATCCTTGCTGTAGAAATGTCACAAAGATTTATTTCTTTGAAAATCTGGAATAATCCTGAACACTTTCACTCATGCAATACACATTGTTTTTATTACTGGCGTCTGTTGATGTAATTTGATCACAATTAACACATTTTCCTATTGGTACAAACAAGTTATGTGTGCTAAAAAAGAAATACTGGTATGTTCCATGTTTAACCCTATAATCCATTGTACTTCCTTTTAACACATCTGCTGCAGAAGTCTTTGGAAACCACTGTGATAAAAGGATAAATTGCTCTCAATGAGTAATTTATCATTTTGTCACAATTTCTACCTGAAACTTTTATTTTCATTTTTATAAGTCTTTATAATGGCTGTCTGTCTGCTGTTGCTTTCAATTCGGACTTGTCCAAAGAATTTTTGGAATGGTTTAAAATGATCCGCAATCAGAAGGAAAGCATTTAAACTTATTATTGCGGTTATAATGTTTAGTTTATTACTGTATTGAATAGTGTATCAGTAGAAAGAAAACGTCATTGGAAGTTCACATGACATTTTTTTTTTATCTATGGCTAACAATTCGGAACCTTACTCAATAATGCCTTACTTTGACATCTACCCGGTATTTGAGGGTTCAATGCAAGACTATAGTAAGTGCTTCACAATTATGAAGCACTTACCATAGTATTGCACTGAACCTTCGCATATTTGTACAATACTTTCGAAGCCACTTTGATAAAAGGATAAACTACTCCTCATAAGCAATTTATCCTTTTCTCATAATTGGTTCTACGCAATATCCTTATTCATACTTTTTTATATGGCTACTTTTTTACGTCTGCTGTTGCTTCAAATTTGGACCGCTCACAAATTCCCACAATAGGGAACGATTTAACCCTTTCCCAAACAATGACGACATTTAACCACTTTGTTGGGGACGACCCTGGAAAACATTGTTGGAAAAGGAGAAATTGCTCGCTTAGAGCAATTTCTCCTTTCCCCTCAAGGTTTTCTGCTTTATCAGAAGAATATTTTTCAATTTCATCACATTTTGAAATGTCATCTGCAAACTCTTTCAATTTGGGACAGTCGAAAATTTGTTGTTTGGGAAAGGGTTTAAATATTTCTCATGATTTGATCTGGCGGGGTCAACATAAAAAAAATATCAAAATGCACAAAGGTAAAAAAAGTATATACAGGCTATAATATCTTCACACTAAATGAAAATAAACTTTGTTCAAACGTTTAACAGGTACAAACAATTGGAATCAGGTACATACAAGGGAAATTTCTCCTCACTCAACAGATATTTCTTCACACCTTTATATACAGATGTTGTACATGTACAACCTATTTTTTCATATATAATCATTAACCACACTTTTAGAAAAAATATTTTAGAAACCAATGTGACAAAAGAAGAAATTGCTCATCATAAGCAAATTCTCCTTTTGTTACATTGGTTTCTTCCTAACGTCTCAAGAAAATAATAGTTTTAATCTTCCTTATTTGTCATCTGCTGTTGCTTTCAATTTCAACCAATACTAAAGTCAAACATTTGGGAATGCACTAACTCTAGACAAAATGACGAATTAGAAAACCACCTCAAATTGAAAGAGTTTGCAGAAAATGATTCAAGAGTTTTCACTAAAAAAGAACCATTTTACAGATTATCCAGGGCCCCTGTTGTACAGAGGTTAGATGACTGAACACTAAAACGCAAAGTCCCTCTGCACATGGGTTCAAAACCCAGTTTCAGATTTTAATATTCATCAGGGTAAAATGTCTCACTAATAATATGACAAGGAATTTTTCAGCTTCTACTGCATGTGACATGGTTCATATTTCAAAATTGTTGACTGCATTAGCTTCCAATCTGAAACTGAAAGAGTTTGCAGACGGCATTTCAAGATGTAATGAAATTGAAAAATAATCTCCTTATAGGGCAGAAAACATTGTGGAATAAGGAGAAATTGCTCTTTAAGAGCAATTATTCCTTTTCCCTCAATGTTTCCAAGAGTCGTCTGCGACAAACTGGTCAAATGTCGTTAGTGTTTGGTAATGGGTTAAGGTGTTCCACCGCTGATGGAAAACTTGTATTTGCTTTGGTTAAGAAATAAATTGAAATGTAATTATGAAAATACCTATGATATATGAAGGCATTCACAAAGCCACTTTTCCAAATTTGTCTGATTTTAAATTAACATTAACAAAATGAATATCAATGAATTCTGTTATTAAATCTATAATAATTACCTCCCCTTAATAAATTTCTACATCGAAATTGAAATTACTTGAATGAAAGGTGGCAAACAAAATTCAATCCATAAAACATTCTTATAATATAAAACTTGATTTTATAGTGGCATTAAATTTTGTTCTATTAAATCTTTGACTTTGTTATTTTGACTTCTGATTTTTATCCATCAGGGGTGGAATACCTTACCAAAAGACGATTTCTTCTTAGAAATTGATGCATGTTACAAAAGCGACTGGGTTTCACAGAAAAAAGATAACACATAAACAACAATTATAGCATTTGTTCATTCAGGAATTTCTTGATTGGAATATCAAGAATCAAAGGGAATACAAAAGTATATAAGTATTTAGAATGTCAAGAAACTCGTAATTTACATGACTGTCTTGATAGAATTTTAATAATCCATAACGCTAAGCTAAATCATTGGAAATGATTTCACACTCTTCAAGTCTTGTTTATATTTCAGTTATACACATAACACTAGCTTTGACATCAGTTCCTAAATGGTCTCTCTCCAAGTCTTGGTAATATATCAGTTATTCATTACACTAGCACTTAACTGTTTACCAAAGGCAAATTTTTGACTATCCAAAATTGAAAGAGTTTGCAGACGACATTTCAAAATGAGATGCAATCGAAAAATAATCTTCTAATAGGGCAGAAAACGTGGGAAGAGGAGAAATTGCTTAATAAATGCCATTTCTCATTTCTCCCACAATGATTTCTAGAGTCGTCTGCAACAAACTGGTCAAAAGTCATTATTGTTTGGTAATGGGTTAAAAGTCTTCACAATCAGCAATACATATAGTAATATATGTACATTGTATTTAATTAATATTATTTCAGTTGTTGTATTTTTCAGTCATCAAATACACTAATTTAGTTTGGAAAAGATTTCACAATATTTGAGTATTTATAAATTTCAGTAATCAATTACACTAAACTAGCTTGGACAATATCATAGCCGTTAGGAATTGTTTCTGGATAAACCTGTGACCTTTTTCCAAGATTGCAGTAATCAATAAGCCCTTTGACCTCTGAATGACCTTTCGATCCAGCATTGTTTTTATTACTAGCCCAGTATTGAATCGCTTCTTCGTCTATACTCGGCTCTTGTCCATTGGTCATGGCTGGGATTTCGTTTATACACTCGGAAATGTTTGACACTGAATAGTTTGATTTTGATGAGGATGACGAATAAAGTTTGTTACGATAATTGTTGAAGTCGGAATACGCAGGTTCAGTTTGTACAGAATCAAACGACATGATGGAATTACTCGAGTCCAGTCTATGCTTGCGGAATCGACCAGCCATGTGGCCGTTACTGGGGACCATGTGAGCGTAGGCGATGCTGGAATCACTCTGCTTCCTCCCATTCTCTGAGCAAGGATTGTTTGAGCAAACCGCGGTGGTTTCGTTCTCTCCGACGCAAGCTGATGGAATATTTTCGATGGTTTTCATTATGACCGAGTCGTCGCTACGTGCTTGGTGCGTTATTTTCCTGTAGGTCTCCGCACACTGATCCTTCGATTTGTGATTCTGCTGGAGATATTTCATGTACTCTTCGGTGACTGGGTAAAAGTTTTCTTTAACGGTCGTCTGTACATAGGATGGCTCTCTGGGAGTCGGTACGTTTTCGGCATCTCTGACTCGTTCTCCACTCGCGCTGTATACATAATTCTGTGTTCTTGAATCCGGCAGAAATTCTATGTAAGGAGGGATATTATGTGACTTGGGTTCTAAATAATTACTCGAATCCGTCCTAATGCGCTGAGTTGCATCCATGGGTTCCGGAGAATCAAAAGATGTTGCTCTCTGTATTTTACCGTAATTTCTGTGTGCCCCGTAATTATTCTGAAATGATTAAATATAAAATTATTCTATGATGATCGTGAAAATTTGCCTTTTTTTTATCTTCAAATCTCCATGATAAAGAAAATTATAGTATTGGAACTACTTTTACTTTGATTCAGCCATACTCTTTGTGATACCATTTACCATCGCGTACAGGACAAAGGCCTAAGCCTGTGATTCCTAAAACCACAAGAACTAGAATACGGGTCTGAAGTTACCTTCTTAAGGCCACTCAGACGAAACAAGAGGTGTTGTTGGGGCTCTAACCCGGGACCTCAGAGTTGTATAAAAGTGTTAATCTGTAACAGTATGTATATGTTGATGTGGTAACCTATACTGACTCTGTTGAAGACTTATTTGTATGTTGCTATGGTAACCTATATTTAAGACTTACATGGTGTATAGATCTGTAATCAGGTCCATCGGATGAGGTCGACGTCAGCCTCCTGCTTCTCTGTGTCAGGTATCTGGACCCATCCGCTGTTACAGAGAAACAGACAGAGAGATAAGTTAGTTAACCCTTGGAATGCTGGGTAATTTTCTAAAAATAGATTTTTGTGACGTCTGCTTTCAAAAACCTTGAATATCTGCTGAATTCTGTTGAGGAAAGATTTTTAGAGTAGCAAACAGCAAAATGTTTGATATAAACTGTTTGCATAAGCAAAGTTAGTTCCTGTACTATAAGGGCTTGTTAAGTCCCAGACTTGCTCACATATTTCCCAAAATAAAACAATATAGTCATAATACTCATTCTATTATTAGAGGATAATTAGGGATTTTTGTTTGTTTTAAATCAGCAACAACAAATGACAAATTAAAATCATGAACAATAAGATTCCATCAGTATTCATTTATGAAGAAATTATTGTGACAAAAGTAGAAAGAATTCTTGCTATTGGCAATTCTACTTATCAACATTGTGGATTCTTGAACAGTCTGTTGTAGTTGTCACAAAGTGTGTTAAAAACTTTGTACAGAGAAAACTGTTAAAAATTAGTAAAAAATACTGTAACATTTTCTAACACGTTTCCAAAAGCATCAACAAAACAAGCTTTCCATCTTTGTATCAAAGATCTAAATAGTAGGGGTATTCCCCTGGCTTACTTCTATTTTGCTTTTCTTAACTCTTTATTTTTGGCACTTATTTGAACTGCATTAAACCATTACCAAACAATAACGACTTTTGAACAGTTTGTTGCAGACGACTCTAAAAAACATTGCGGGAAAGGAATTTCTCCTTTTCCCACGATGTTTTCTGCCCTATCAGAAGATTATTTTTCAATTTCATCACATTTTGAATTGTTGTTGTCTGCAAACTCAATTTGGGACAGATTTTGAATTGTTCTTGTCTGCAAACTCAATTTGGGACAGTCGAAAGTTTGACATATGGTATATGTTTTAAAGGCTTCAAATAAGTTCACATAAAAAAAATAATTTGTAAAACATGTAAATTTTAAGCTATATATGAAAAAAACAACAGCATTTCTTGGCCCTGAAAAAGCTCTTTGTGCTGATAAGATTGTCATAACGCTGTCACAGAACGAAACAAGTCATACAACAGATATCAAATAAATTGAAAGTCAAAAATTTCTCGATGGATAGAATAAATCCTTTGCCTCACAAGACATGTAGCACACAGCTTGAAAGAAACCACTGTGACACAAAGAAAATTTGCTCACAGAAGTTTCATTCTTATGTAGAAAGAAAACACTTCAGAGATTTTTATGCCGTCTGCAATTGCCTTCGATTAGGGACATTCAAAATAGTCTGTATAATGGAATGGGTTAAATAAGTCATCATGCATATCATGACCCTTTACCTTTGTAAGATATTTCAAATAACCATGCACGAAAAATTATTTAACTTATTATCAAACACTTACGACATTTGACCAGTTTGTTTCAGACGACTCTGGAAAACATTGTTGGAAAAGGGGAAATTGCTCTTAACAAGCAATTTCACCTTTTCCCACAATGTTTTCTGCTCTATCAGATGATTTTTCGATTTCGTCACATTTTGAAATGTCGCCTGCAAACCTTTTTAATTTGTTAAGGTTAAACGAAAAACTCTTCAAACAAAAATAGTCTTGTAGATCGAAATTGACATAGGATTCCCGAAAATAGTAATTATCTCCATAACTGTTTTTTTCAACAATTCGCGCATCACATTCCAACTTGAATTTCTCTTGTAACAGAAAATGGGGGTCAAAATTCAAGGTCAATAACAAAATATAAAGGTAAAGACACAACAAGGTTAAAACAAAGCAAAGGTCATATCAAAATATAACTTCAAACAAAAACAAGTTTTTAAAACATTTCTTGCTTTAACTGTCACAAGAATCATAAAAAAAGACATATCAATTTCTTCAAAACTCAACATCAAAAAAGTCAAGGTCACAAAAGAATGCAAACATTTCATTGTAACTCAAAAAGGAGTCAAAGTTCAAGGTCAAACAACAAAAATAATGAAGGTCACACAACTCAACAACTGGTAAACAACATGGAAAATCCACAACAGCAGCTTTGTTCTACCTTTCTTCGCTTATCTTTGGTTCAGACGGATGAACCTCCTGACCAGCCCATTTGGCTGGGTGATGGCCGTCTGCTCGACCTAGAAGACCTTCAAATAGGAGTGATGCAAAGTTTCATTACTGTCTTGCTTAACACTGAGTTTGACAGTTATCAAGTCGCCTGTGTCAATATAACAAGCAGAAAACTTGTCAACATTGCCAATTTTGGTCCAAAAAAGGTGCAATACAACTCTTGTAATACCAGGCATTAACCATTTATAGCAAGCATTAATCCTGTTGCCATTGCCAATTTTGGACCGAAAATGGTGTCATATAACGTTTTTGATATTCACCAGTATCCATATATGGACGAGCAGTTATCCTGTCATGAGTGCTGATTTTGGACCAATAAGATACAGGCATAAAGGATTTGCACTAACCAGTAGTAACAACACAGTGAACAGTTAGCCACTCAATTATTCACTCAGATTCTAAAAAAGAAATTCATACTGTAGCTAATATTTAACTATTCAAAATTCATAGTTTTAAACTTTAACTTGAAATCAGCAAATTTGAAAGCTTTTTTTTTCAATTCTAATGATACAGCTAAGCAGTTTTCTAAAATATGTTTTGCTACTTGGTGAAAGAAACTCTTAACCACATGCAGACAACATTTTTTTGCACATATTTTTTATTCGAAGCAAATGTCTTAGAAAAGCTTTGTAAACATGTGAAAAATCTTTTCCTTTCTGCTGTTATGATATGTGAATAGATTGAAAAATCATTGTGGCAAAAGGAGAAATTGCTTGTGACAAGTAATTTCCCCCTTTTACCACAATGATTTTTTGAAAGTTCTCTGCTGCAAGACACAAAAATGTGCAATTACGTGGTAATTGTGTTATCTTAATTACCAAATCGGGACTTGAATAGCAAGCATCAGCACAAGACAAATGCTAAGTATGAAAATAAGTGTCATTTCTTTTTTAATTAAATTGGGTAATAAAAATCAAGACTTTATAAGAAACTACTCACATTGTGCAATTTCTTTTGTCAAAATTGTTTATTCAGACGACTGTCTGTTAAAACCTGTACACAAATTAAAACCAACATATAAGGGAAAGATTAAGATCAACAGTTTTCTGTCAGAAATTTTAAGAAATTTATACATCTGGTTACCTGTATTGATGGGTCCATTGTGCGTTCGAATGGGAACCAGGTACTCCGAGACACTGGCACAAGTCTCCTCAAACTTTTCTAGTTGCTGCAGCAGAAAAGCGAAAGATGGGCGGTCTTCGGGAGCAAAACTCCAACACTTGCACATCAGTTGGTAGCTAAAGGGTAAAAGATGAAATATATCTTGTTTTTATGTAACAATCAAGACCATCAGAAGTGGCAATAATGTAGCACTTACATGTTTAGTTTCCCTTCACTGCAGAAGTTTTAGATTAGATCCATATAAGACGATTCTAATGTGTACCTACAGTCAAACTTGTCTACAGCAGCCACTCTTAAACATAGAATACATATGACTGCATAGTAACATTGAAGCTCAATACAGCAGGCAAGACATGCAGAAAGCTCCTCAGGAGCTTTCTGCATGTCTTGCCTGCTGTATTAAGCTGTCAACGGTCTCAAAAAACCAGATCTGATGGCATTTTTGTTGGCTGCTTAAGACAGGTTTTACTGTATATTATAAATTAATTGAAATGCTGGATACATTCTTTCATCTCCACCCCTGTGCACAAAAAAAATAATTGTATCGAGGGTCCCGCGTTCAAATCCCCGTTAGGCGAGGTGAAAATTACTGGGACTAAACCCATAAATCGGCGAAAATACTGGTTAAGTTTCCAGGAAGCGGTCATCAAGAGTGACTTTGAACAAGCTTAAAGCTGCTTTCACAATCGATGTTAAACAAATAAGGTAAATATAAATATAAAATCAAAATGGGTATAAGATAATTTATTGCTAACTGCTGCATTTTTTGGATTGAATGTCCAGATCTAATTTAAACTTACAAGTCATCTGGACAGTTGTCATGGCGATCTAGCCTTCCCCCTGACCGGACGTAATGTAGCACTTCAATATTGGTTCTGGCAGGGTATGGCTGCTGACCAAACGTTACCACCTCCCACATTAACACACCAAACGCCCTGACAAACAAACAGCAACCAGATTGAAACAGCTTAACAATTAATTAACAAATAGTTTGAAACAGCTTAACAAACAAATTGACAACATGACAAACAAATAGCCAACAGGTTAAAAAAACAATTAATAAACAGATTGAAATGGCTTAACAAACAAACTTTGACCAGAAACCCCGGCTTCTTTGCTCAGTTTTATGATAAATCTACTAATGAGTCCTTCCAAATCCTACTTTTGCACCCTCCTACTCCAAATATTAATGAAAAATTATAGAATCTTTTTCTTTTATTTTAAAGTTATACAAAAGACCTTTTGGCTACAACAAAGCCATTTGTTTGAAATAAATGACCTTTAGGAGATCAGTAAAGCAATCTTTATGAAACCCCTGCAAAAGCCTCTGTTACATGACATGAATAACATGAAAACCTTGAATACCCACCATATATCTGACTGAGTGGTGAAGACCCCGTCTTCCAGCGACTCTGGGGACATCCATCTGACTGGTAACAGCCCCTCCCCCTCCTTTCTGTAGTAATCGTTCTTGTATATATCCCTCGCGAGCCCAAAATCTCCGATCTTTACCACCATGCTGGAGGGATTGTACGAGGATACGAGACAATTTCTCGCAGCCAAGTCTCTGTGGAAGGACGAATGGAAAATCAAAGTACCGAACAATATCAATGTTCTTGTCATTTTTCGTTTAAGCATGAACATGATATTGATGTCTTAGAGTAACACAAAACTTAGTCCTTCATAAACAACATCCTTTATCAATTCATATTGTTAAAAAATATTTAATCATGATGTGCTTGCATGTTTAAGTCAACAATTTGTCAAAGATTATTTATTCTCTTGTCAGGATGACTCATTATAGATCTGATTTGATATGTGATGTTTTTCATTTAATTCCAATGAGTATAAAATGGGCCACGTCACGGGAAAAGGGGCACTCAGACATAGCAAACAGTGTAGCCCCAGACCAACCGCCACATCACTGACGTGGCAGCTGGTCTGGGGTTACACTGTTTGCCATCTTAGAGGACATCAAGTTCTACCTTTAAATAAATACAAATGATAACTGTCGCGACTAGATGCTGGAATAATAGCGCTAAGAAAGAGCTGAGTCAGTGGTTTCTATTTATGTCCGAGTGCCCCTTTTTGCGTGACGCGGCCCAAATGCTTTTGATTACTGGATGGTTTGAGAGGTGACTCATAAGGTTACATTTTGAAAGACACATTTTGAACATAGGTGGGAGTATTACGTACAGCTTTTGACAATTGACCATCAACTGTTAGAACATTTACATGTATCATAATTATGTGAGGTATGTTTGGCATGTTGGTTTTTTTTTCTTTTTAATAAGCTAATCATTTATGTTAATATTATAAATTCAACTCTCAGTACCATATAAAATCTTGCTACCTGGTCTAATTGAAAGTTTAAGTAAATCAACGTTTTTAAGTAAGTCAGATAACATGCATCCTTTTAAAATGTACAGACATTATTGTGACAAAAGGAGAAGTTCGCTTTAATCAAGGCATACAACATATTAAGCCATTACCAAACAATTACCAAACATTTAACCAGTTTGTTGCAGACAACTCTGGAAAACATTGTGGGAAAATTTCATCTCACACTGGAATGTCGTCTGCAAACTCTTTCAATTTGGGACAGTCAAATATTTGGCGTCTGGTAAAGGTTTAAGACTGGTTGGTATTGCAAGCTTACCTGTGTACAAAATGCATGTCTTCTAAATATTTACATCCTCTTGCGACGTGAACACAAATCTTAACAATATCTGTCAATGATAATTCTGCCCTATTCTGTATCTGAAACAAATAAAAATATAAAGAGATGACCTATTTAGTACAAACTTATGTTAGGATTCAAATGTCGACAGAAATGGTTAGTTCTATCCTATCGTCAAGATAATACAGTTTTTGTATTGGTGTTTGATATACAATTAAAAGTAGATATTGAAAGCACAATTAAAAGTAGATATTGAAAGCACAATTAATTCAGGAAGCATCAGGTATTAACAGTCTGTTGAGGGTGAATCTCATCATCATCGATATATAGAAGATAATTATGAACCCTATATGCACAATCTAGGATTTATTCTTACATTGTTGGTAGTTATATATGACGCTTAATACCACAGCCACGATAACTTTAACTATTATGGACATTCCATTGTAGACCACATCACTTTAAAAGAAACCATTCCTAAATTCGAGGGTTCAGTGCAAGACTATAGTAAGTGCTTCACAAACATGAAGCACTTACTACAGTCTTGCACTAAACCCTCGAAATGTAGTGCACAAGTCATGCTGTATGTACAAGCCTTTACAAAACTGAAAAGTGTTGGTATGATTCTGACGAATGGACCCATACGGGACCTGTATCAGTAATTTACTATAACTAAACTACTATAACTTTAACTATACCAGTATATTCAATGCATACACTTTTTAAACAAAGCAGATTTTTCCATCCATTTGTTTTCCAAAAATATATCAAAAATCACTTCTTTCGGGCCGTGCAAACCTCTTTTGATGCATTTCTGAAGCAATTTTGTACTTGTATACTTACTGAAGAAAGCCTGCAAGCTCTCATGAAAGACAAAAGGTCCCCTCCCTCCATCAGTTCGAGTATAATGAACTGAGGGTCGTTATCCAGACATACACCCAGTAGGCTGAGGATGTGCTGATGGCGGAAATTACTCATCAGCAGTGCTTCCTTCAAAAACTCCTCCTTCTCCTGGTCAGAAGCACTCTTTCTGAGGGTCTGAAAAAATAAAGGACAGTCTGGTTTGAAAAGTTAAAAATAGGATTTGTTCCGGAAAAAATCTTTTTGAAAATATACTTGCTTTGTTTACAATGTCATTACTTGACCCTTGACTAAGGGTAACCTTGGCCTAGATCCAAGCAAGATTTAATGTTGTGATAGAGAAAAACTGACCATACAAAAACAATTTACCTCAAATTATGCAATCAATAAATGTATTCCATTCTGAGATTTTAATAAAAAAAATAGGAGTTATCAATATGTATAAAAACAATAACTGTTTAAAAATAACATAAAAGAAAGGGTTGAAGTTTAAGTACAAAGTCAAACTTTTCTTTTGAGAACATAGATCCTGAATGTCTTTATTGAACTGCCATGGGAAATCGTTTTCCAATCCAACCTACCTTTACTGCACACCTGGTCTCACCCGAGTGTTCATTAAGTATGTTTTTAGCCACACCCTCGAAAACCTCACCGAAAGCCCCGCTACCGAGGAACTTACAGAGAACCAGCTGGTCCCGACGGAAATGAGGTAGAGCTGCAATCTCATCGTCGGTTGGGATGAGACTGAAACAGCAAACAAGCACAACTATAGACATCAATGGACGTTCTTTCACAAAAGGATCTTATTGTTTACGTGTTTAATTTAGTTTCTATTAAAGGCTCATGAAAGGAGACTGATGTTTCATCAATCAACTTTATTTAGTAAACTTTTGGTCAGATTCAAACAGTTATCGCAAAAAAAAAAAAAAATTCAGCAAAACTTTTTTTGAGTAATTTATTTGAACTCATATCCTTTCATGTGCCTTTAATAATGTCAATGTTCATAGGAAATAAAGTGGGGGGAGAAATGGTAGCAATTTTTTAATCATCAAATATCTAATTAAGATACGAAAACTTACTTGATAGCATAGAGTGTGTTATTCTGGTGGACTCCAGTAAGAGGTAATTCTCGTAAAGTGGCCAGTTCTAAATCGGGCCCGCGTGCCACTGCTATAAAGTCGGACGTCTTCCGTTTTTCTTCCTTCCCTTTCTTGCATACTGCTGCTTGTATTGAGTAATAGAAATAGTTATTTTGACAATTAACCCATTACCAAACAATAACGACATTTGACCAGTTTGTTGCAGACGACTCTGGAAAACATTGTGGGAAAAGGAGAAATTGCTCTTTACGAGCAATTTCTCCTGTTCCCACAACGTTTTCTGCCCTATCAGACGATCATTTTTCAATTTCATCACATTTTGAAATGTTGTCTGCAAACTCTTTTAATTCGGAACAGTTGACCATTTTCTGTTTGGTAAAATGATAATATTTATTCTAAATAGATGTTTAACATTCTAATATTTCTTTTAATACTTCTGATTTAAACAATTGAAATCAGTATTTGAGAATGTTATGAATATTGGAAGGTGTACAATCTTAAAAAATATAAACAATTGTCATCGAAAGAACTATGTTACTCATTCCTTGAAATCTTCACCTAAAGATTTATACTTTTTCTCGTGACTCTTTTTAAATCAAATGTTTGTAATATAAAATTTGAATAAAATATTCAAACTGCATGTAAAATGATAGAAGTACTAATGAAAGAAAAGTTTGAGTTGAAGCTTAAAACATTTGTCAGTGAAAAGAGGATTTTCGTGATGGACAAATCTTTATTTGGTAACAATATTTACAGACGTAGTTTAATCTACAAGCATAATAAATTATGCACTTAATAAATGGGGAAAAGTTTATACAACATAATCTTTATACTTACAGAAATAAATGACAATGAAGATTACAATTATAACAACAAACACGAAGGCGCAACCAACAGCAATGACCGTAACCATCCCTTTCTCTTCTTCTGCAACTTTAACTGAAATGAACAATAACGAAATAATACTGTCATGTAAGAGATAAGCCAACATACAATATAGATTTGTTCAAATCTAGCAGTATTGTTTGAGATTCGACACACAAAAGCGGTCTGACTATTTCAAGATTTGAATGCTAACATCTCAAAGTTTCAGGGCAATGCTTCACATTTCTGGAGGAATTACTATAACCTTGCATTGAATTCTTCACAAATAGAGTGTTCAGTGCAATATTATAGTAAGTGCCTCACCTTTGTGAAGAAATAACTAGAGTCTTGAATTGAATTCTTCACAAATAGAGTGTTCAGTGCAATACTATAGAAAGTGCCTCACCTTTGTGAAGAAATAACTAGAGTCTTGAATTGAATTCTTCACAAATAGAGTGTTCAGTGCAATACTATAGAAAGTGCCTCACCTTTGTGAAGAAATAACAAGAGTCTTGAATTGAATTCTTCACAAAAAGAGTGTTCAGTGCAATACTATAGAAAGTGCCTCACCTTTGTGAAGAAATAACTAGAGTCTTGAATTGAATTCTTCACAAATAGAGTGTTCAGTGCAATACTATAGTAAGTGCCTCACCTTTGTGAAGAAATAACTAGAGTCTTGAATTGAATTCTTCACAAATAGTGTTCAGTGCAATACTGATGTAAGTGCCTCACCTTTGTGAAGAAATAACTAGAGTCTTGAATTGAACTCTTCACAAATAGAGAGTTCAGTGCAATACTATAGTAAGTGATTCAAATTTGTGAAGGAATTACTATAACCTTGCATTGAATTCTCCAAAAAAAGAGGGCTCAGTGCAATACTATAGAAAGTGCCTCACCTTTGTGAAGAAATAACTATAGTCTTGAATTGAATTCTTCACAAATAGAGAGTTCAGTGCAATACTATAGTAAGTGCCGCACCTTTGTGAAGAAATAACTATAGTCTTGAATTGAATTCTTCACAAATAGAGAGTTCAGTGCAATACTATAGTAAGTGCCGCACCTTTGTGAAGAAATAACTATAGTCTTGAATTGAATTCTTCACAAATAGAGAGTTCAGTGCAATACTATAGTAAGTGCCGCACCTTTGTGAAGAAATAACTATAGTCTTGAATTGAATTCTTCACAAATAGAGAGTTCAGTGCAATACTATAGTAAGTGCCGCACCTTTGTGAAGAAATAACTATAGTCTTGAATTGAATTCTTCACAAATAGAGAGTTCAGTGCAATACTATAGTAAGTGCCGCACCTTTGTGAAGAAATAACTATAGTCTTGAATTGAATTCTTCACAAATAGAGAGTTCAGTGCAATACTATAGTAAGTGCCGCACCTTTGTGAAGAAATAACTATAGTCTTGAATTGAATTCTTCACAAATAGAGAGTTCAGTGCAATACTATAGTAAGTGCCGCACCTTTGTGAAGAAATAACTATAGTCTTGAATTGAATTCTTCACAAATAGAGAGTTCAGTGCAATACTATAGTAAGTGATTCAAATTTGTGAAGAATTACTACAGTATTGCATTGAATTCTCCAAAAAAAGAGGGCTCAGTGCAATACTATAGAAAGTGCTTCACGATTGTATATAGTATTGCATTGAAGTCTTCACAAATAGATCTACAAATAGCTCTTACTGTAGTCTTGCAGTGAACCCCAAACCTATGCAATGGTAAAAGTATAGAGCCCTTACCAGTTGGATATGAAAACATGGCACTATTTTCACTGTACTCCCCCATGCCGTTCTTGTTTTCCGCCAAAACACGAAACACGAAAGTGAAGCCTCGCTGTAGGACACTGTCATCAATTACCCATCTCATATCACTGGTGTTGTAGGCAAACGACCAGTTCTCCCGATCTATTAACCTGAAAAGGGTTTAGTTATTACCCATTAACAAACAGTTTTGACAATTGACCAGTTTGTTGCAAACAACTCTGCCTAAGACTAGTTATGATGAACAAGGTGTATTTTTACCAGATGCATACTGAAAAGTAACAAGGATATTTTTGTAATTTATAAAGTCCAAATAGATATTGTAGACATCATTGGGTAGGGAAAAGACAAAATTGGAAACAAAAAAAGCAGGAACCAGCTTAGAAGCTCACCTATACTGTAACATGTAATGTGAAACCGGTTCCCCGCGATCGTCTGGAACTTTCCAGGTAACCTCAAACTCTCCCTCTTTAAACTCTTGAACAATCGGTGGATCTGGCTGATCAGGGATACCAGCTGTGAATAGGAAATATATATAATGTTAACCCATTCCTTTACATGGCAGGATGCACATTCAACACAAGAGCCTCTAAGATGAGGGCATCTATGGCTTAATAAGCTTGTCCAAAAGCCTTAACCCCTTCCAAAACAATAACGACATTTGACCACTTTGTTGCAGAAAAGTTTAGAAAACATTGTGGGAGGAGGAAAAATTGTTCATAAAGAGCAATTTTTCCTTTTCCCACAATGTTTTCTGCCCTATCAGAGGATTATTTTCCAATTTCATCACATTTTGAAATGTCGTCTGCAAATTCAAGACAGTCAGAAATTTGTTGTTTGGGAAAGGGTTAATAGACAGCTGAATCTTTACTGCAATTTACTTTCTAACAATTATATGGACAATTGCAGAACCTGATTTGGCATTTATGGAAAAGTGACTCAAAATCAAATTTAGCCACTAGAGAAAACTGGGTTTCTTTTTGGAATAAAATGAAGGAAACATGATCAAAACTTTGCAATAAAATAAATAAGTTATTTGGTTTCTTGGCACACAACATTAGATTCTTGTCACTCCTTTGTCATCAGATAACTCTTTTGTATCAGCATCTCTGTCATAAATGGTTTGGACTAAAACCATATTTAATATAGGATAAACAAATTCTAAAGAAAATAAACTCTCATAATGCCTTACTGAGCGTCCTGTAAACATATTGGAGCTGGGTCTCGTCCTCGGGTAGATGATAAATCGTGTTTGACGTGAGATAAATGATGTCGAGACGGAAACTGTACGCTGTGTCGGGTTTTAGGTTGTAGAATGAGTCGTTGTACTCGGTGTAATTCTCCACCATCACAATATTACCTTGGATACTGTCTGCACTCAAACTGCCATCTATTACCTGTAAGGGATGATGCTAATGTTGAATATTGAAATGGAACACCTTTCTTTTAATTCTGTTCTATTATAAATACATGTACTGTCTTCAATACATTTATGTGTGACCCAGTGGTTCTTAGAACTTGGGGGTTCCGGGTTCTTCTCCCACCGAGACACTTCAGAGACTTGCCCAAGTACTGACGAATCCAGGAAAGCCGTAACATAGTTGAACATTTATTGACAAGGTATTCATTTCGATAACAAAAATTGCGTTGAATTAATTGAACGTGTGCCACAGTGGTGCAGTGGTAGCGTGTCAGCCTCTTGTACTGAGGGTCCAGGGTTTGAATCCGTTAGGCGAAGTGAAAATTGCAGGGACTAAACCAAAAATCGGTGGGAGTACTGGTGTAGTATCCAGGAAGCAGTCATCGAGAATGAATTAAATAATCTTCAAGCTTCCATCACAATCAATGTAAAATAAATAAGTTTAAATAGAACAAAATAGGTAAGTATTCAGAAAGATACATTTTTCTTCAAGCTTTGCTAATATTTCTATTCAAACACATAATGAAGTCAATGTCATGTGATCTTTTCGACTCTTACCAGTGCTTACTCATCAACATGTGAGAAGGCAGCCAGTAGCTTAGGAATATCAGCATACATGCTGGTGAGGAGTAAGAATGGATAAGTGTTTCTGACTACCAGGATATGACAGAAATACTCTTACAAGCAAGGTAAAACAAGCATAGCAACTCTTTACTCAATGACATCTCAATTTCCCACACCTGCTTTCAAAGGCTTTTAAAACCATTTTGACAAAAAGAAAAAGTTACTCCAAATGAACAATTGATCCTTTTTGTCACATAGGTTTTACCATATATTGAAAGAACTAATCGTCTTTTGCTTTCCTTTTTTTTTCATTGTTGCTGCTTTCCATTTAGACCAGGTACAATCATCCATAACCAGTAACATGTGAATTAAAAACATTATTACCATAGTACCACTTTAAGATTATAGTTACCTCTGTACAGTAGATGCCAACACGTTCGATGCTATCATCACTCGGTGATTTCCAGGTGAGATGGATGGACGTGTTCGTAGCCTCCTTCAGCATCACACCTTCAGGCTCCTGGTATGTGTGAACAGTTTCTGGTGCACTCTCCGTGACAAACCCCCCATCCGTCTGGTTACAAACAATCTAAAAAAGACAAAATTACATATCAGTATAAATTGATGGATTACATAAAAATGGATGAAATATTCATTTAAGGAAACATTATAATACAGTATAAATTGATAAATGACACAAAATGTATGAAATATTTGTCTACTAAAGCATATTTATATGTTCTATAACAAGTTGACTCTTGGCTGTAATTATTTTATATTCATTTTTCTTTTTATCAATTTAATCATTTACAGTAAAATTGTTATGGAATAAATGACAATTAACATAGAAATACTTTATATTCAGCTTAGAATTGCAGGGGTAAAAATTTTGCAAAACGTCGAGGACCAATGAAAAAGGAGCTTATTTGGTGACCAATGAAATTAAAATACATGACAAAGTTTATGCGTGTCATGTGACTTTTCTAAGCAGATGCCTGACACCCATTTTTTTCAAGCCTTCATGATTGTTTTTACACACATCTCAAATGTTAACAATGAAGTTAAACTGTTGGCATCACAATTCATGAAAAAATCACTCTGAAACGATGATTATAAATAGTGGAGGTGTATAATTGTCATGATACTGTGGTGTTTTGCTGTATTTTAACTGTTTCATTATTCTGTAACTCATTTCAGTCAGCTTTGCAGTTTTATGGGTGACATTCTGGCTTTAACCCATTACCAAGCAATAATGACATTGACCAGTTTGTTGCAGACGACTCTGGTAAATATTGTGGGAAAAGGAGAATTTATTTGTGACAAGCAATTTTTTCCTTTTCCAACAATGTTTTCTACACTATCAGAAGATTGTTTTTTCAATTTCATCCCATTTTGAAATGTTGTCTTCAAACTTTTTGAATTCGGGACAGTAAAAAATTTGGCATTTGGTAAACTACCTGGATAGTCTGTAAGAGAACATACCTTCACTGTGTAAGTTTGATCCGACGACAACATGTGAATGTCCTTTTCAAACATCCCAACAAAAGGATTGAAGGATTCAAACAGGATCTTGTCGGAGATGAAATTCTCCTTAATACCCTTCGCTGACTGGGTCGACCATTTTACGTAGTAGACGATCTTATCGAGGGGGCCATTAGGCGGGTAGGGTGTCGGCCATGACACCTTGATGGAATGCGGACTCTGGGAGTAGGAGGTGAAGTTCTGTATGACCTCTGGAACTGTTAAAATATCATAGATTAATGTATGGTACTTTATATCAATGCTGCATAATATCCTGCATTATAGGGACATGAATTAAAATGTTTTGTATGACCTCTGGAACTGTTAAAATATCATAGATAAATGTATGGTACTTTATATCAAAGTTGCATAATATCCTGCATTATAGGGACATGAATTAAAATGTTTTGTATGACCTCTGGAACTGTTAAAATATCATAGATTAATGTATGGTACTTTATATCAAAGCTGCATAATATCCTGCATTATAGGGACATGAATTAAAATGTTTTGTATGACCTCTGGAACTGTTAAAATATCATAGATTAATGTATGGTACTTTATATCAAGCTGCATAATATCCTGCATTATAGGGACATGAATTAAAATGTTTTGTATGACCTCTGGAACTGTTAAAATATCATAGATTAATGTATGGTACTTTATATCAAAGCTGCATAATATCCTGCATTATAGGGACATGAATTAAAATGTTTTGTATGACCTCTGGAACTGTTAAAATATCATAGATTAATGTATGGTACTTTATATCAAAGCTGCATAATATCCTGCATTATAGGGACATGAATTAAAAAGTTTTGTATGACCTCTGGAACTGTTAAAATATCATAGATTAATGTATGGTACTTTATATCAAAGCTGCATAATATCCTGCATTATAGGGACATGAATTAAAAAGTTTTGTATGACCTCTGGAACTGTTAAAATATCATAGATTAATGTATGGTACTTTATATCAAAGCTGCATAATATCCTGCATTATAGGGACATGAATTAAAATGTTTTGTATGACCTCTGGAACTGTTAAAATATCATAGATTAATGTATGGTACTTTATATCAAAGCTGCATAATATCCTGCATTATAGGGACATGAATTAAAAAGTTTTGTATGACCTCTGGAACTGTTAAAATATCATAGATTAATGTATGGTACTTTATATCAAAGCTGCATAATATCCTGCATTATAGGGACATGAATTAAAAAGTTTTGTATGACCTCTGGAACTGTTAAAATATCATGGATTAATGTATGGTACTTTATATCAAAGCTGCATAATATCCTGCATTATAGGGACATGAATTAAAAAGTTTTGTATGACCTCTGGAACTGTTAAAATATCATAGATTAATGTATGGTACTTTATATCAAGCTGCATAATATCCTGCATTATAGGGACATGAATTAAAAAGTTTTGTATGACCTCTGGAACTGTTAAAATATCATAGATTAATGTATGGTACTTTATATCAAAGCTGCATAATATCCTGCATTATAGGGACATGAATTAAAAAGATTTGTATGACCTCTGGAACTGTTAAAATATCATAGATTAATGTATGGTACTTTATATCAATGCTGCATAATATCCTGCATTATAGGGACATGAATTAAAAAGTTTTGTATGACCTCTGGAACTGTTAAAATATCATAGATTAATGTATGGTACTTTATATCAAAGCTGCATAATATCCTGCATTATAGGGACATGAATTAAAATGATTTGTATGACCTCTGGAACTGTTAAAATATCATAGATTAATGTATGGTACTTTATATCAAAGCTGCATAATATCCTGCATTATAGGGACATGAATTAAAAAGATTTGTATGACCTCTGGAACTGTTAAAATATCATAGATTAATGTACTTGTTACTTTTATATCAAAGCTGCATAATATCACCATTATAGGTACATGAATTAAAAAAGTTTGTATGACCTCTGGAACTGTTAAAATATCATAGATTAATGTATGGTACTTTTATATCAAAGCTGCATAATATCCTGCATTATAGGGACATGAATTAAAAGTTTTGTATGACCTCTGGAACTGTTAAAAATATCATAGATTAATGTATGGTACTTTATATCAAAGCTGCATAATATCCTGCATTATAGGACATGAATTAAAAGTTTTGTATGACCTCTGGAACTGTTAAAAATATCATAGATTAATGTATGTGGTACTTTATATCAATGCTGCATAATATCACTGCATTATAGGGACATGAATTAAAATGTTTTGTATGACCTCTGGAACTGTTAAATATCATAGATTAATGTATGGTACTTTATATCAAAGCTGCATAATATCACCATTATAGGGACATGAATTAAATATTTTTTGTATGACCTCTGGAACTGTTAAAATATCATAGATTAATGTATGGTACTTTATATCAAAGCTGCATAATATCCTGCATTATAGGGACATGAATTAAAAAGTTTTGTATGACCTCTGGAACTGTTAAAATATCATAGATTAATGTATGGTACTTTATATCAAAAGCTGCATAATATCCTGCATTATAGGGACATGAATTAAAATGTTTTGTATGACCTCTGGAACTGTTAAAATATCATAGATTAATGTATGGTACTTTATATCAAAGCTGCATAATATCCTGCATTATAGGGACATGAATTAAAATGTTTTGTATGACCTCTGGAACTGTTAAAATATCATAGATTAATGTATGGTACTTTATATCAAAGCTGCATAATATCCTGCATTATAGGGACATGAATTAAAATGATTTGTATGACCTCTGGAACTGTTAAAATATCATAGATTAATGTATGGTACTTTATATCAAAGCTGCATAATATCCTGCATTATAGGGACATGAATTAAAAAGTTTTGTATGACCTCTGGAACTGTTAAAATATCATGGATTAATGTATGGTACTTTATATCAAAGCTGCATAATATCCTGCATTATAGGGACATGAATTAAAAAGTTTTGTATGACCTCTGGAACTGTTAAAATATCATAAATAAATGTATGGTACTTTATATCAAAGCTGCATAATATCCTGCATTATAGGGACATGAATTAAAAGCTGTTCTTAAAGATGCTTTCTCACATATGGGACAATTTACAGGTCAAAAATAAATATTGTTGAAGCAATACAAATGTTTTATTGCAGTATAGTATTCTATGGAAAATAGGTACTGGATGACAACATTGATTCAGAATCCGTCAGTATATCTAAGTATGAGCATGAAAACCCTTGCAAAGCTTTTTTCTCTAAATATGTAGTTATTCATTGTTTAAAGGCTCTTTATACTTGAATACAAACTTATTCTATGTCCAATGAATAAACTTCAATATATCTTATACAAGAGGCGGCTACTAATAAATTTTAAAGAAATTTTGAGTGGTTGCTTAACACATTACAACCTAATGCTACATTTTTACGTCTTGCAGCAGAAGGCGTTCAAAAATTATTTTGGCAAAAGGAGAAGTTGCTTGTCATATACAATTCCTTTTTCAATCTATTCACATATCACAACATCAGAACTGAACATTTTTTCACATGTTTACAAAGCTTTTCTAAAGTCGTCTGCTTCAAGTAAAAAAAATGTTGTCTGCAGGTGGTAATGTGTAAGCCAAATACCAAACAATAATGACATTTAACCACTTTGTTGCAGACGGCTCTTGAAAGCATTGTGGGAAAAGGAAAAAAATTAACATGACGAGCAATTTGAGCAATTTTTCCTTTTCCCTTAATGTTTTCTGCCTTATCAGAATACTACTTTTCCAATTTCATCACATTTTGAAATGTCATCTGCAATCTCATTCAATTTGGGACAGTCGATAATTTGGCATTCGGTAAAAGGTTGAAACAAGATGAACTGTTTGTTGACCTACCTCCGGGCCGTGTCCGTATTGTCACCGGTTCCCCTAGCGAGTTTGAAGAGTACTCTGAGTAGGAATTACTCACTGCTCCCTGTATAATGTAGTAGGTGTACGGCTCTAAACCCTCAAGAGTTATCTTTCGACTGAAAGCATCCTGGAAACAAAGAAAGCAAATCCAGAGAGATTCATTGCCTTTATGAAATCATCATATGATTTGATTCAAAGAGAGAGCAAGTTTCAGTACTTCCCACAAAGATAGCGTTGGAATATTTACAATGGTTTTCCCGAGGTGACATTTTCCCGAAGTTGATTTATATAGTAATTAAGGAGTCATTTCCCAGACATTAATTCATTTAGTGAATGCGTTTCAATCTTTTTTCATGTGGGTTATTTATATAGATGGATGTCTCTTTTAAAAATCATTAGTGAAATTTTAATTACACCATAGACAATGTTCCTTTTACTAAAAACGTGTAAAACTACAAATATTCTGCTATTATTATTTCAGGTCAAAGGTAATAAGCAATTATAATCGGCTAATTTTCATTTTTCTCGCAAATTATCATATGGGTGAACAAGCTTCATTCACCCATTTCAAAACAATAACATTTGACCAGTTTGTTGCTGACGACTCTGGAAAATATTGTGGGAAAGGAAGGAATTGCCCTTGCCGAGCAAATTCTCCTTTTCCCATAATGTTTTATTCCCCTTTTTCCATGTTTTCTACCTTATCAGAAGACCGTTTTTCAATTCCATCACATTTTGAAATGTGGTCTGCAAACTCTTTCAATTTGGGACAGTTGAAAATTTGGAGTTTGGTATAGTATTAAGATAGGCTATCGCTGTAAAGTTCTGTGGTACAATACCTCTGTGGCGCAGGTGTATCCGGGAGTCCGGCAATCCTGATTCGGGTTCATGTCGTCCAGTTCCCTGTAGTGGATAGTATACTTGACCGAGGGATGGCTAATATTGGCGCACACAGACGGCCAAGTGATCTGGTCAAAACTGACCGCTATACTGGTGTTGGTGACCGTCTCTACACCCACTTGTTTGGTGTACGGTTCCATGTCCAAGCATTCGGGGCCTGCGAGTATAAAATCATTTATATAATTATGGTTATTCTGATTGATATATCTCTACTTTTTAAAACAATTTAATCTCTTTGTCGTTTCTCATGAAAATTTTAGAAGAATAGATCTTTCTTCAGTGCATACCATAACATCACCTTATTGGTCAATTAAATCAACAAGTCCATTGATTGGTCAATTAAATCAACAAGTCCATTGATTGGTCAAAGTCTACCATAACAATTTCATGTAAATTATTTACAATGGCCTTATCTCTACTCAATCCAGTTTCTATTGCATGAATGTTTTTATATACTGTATATATATATGACTCATTGCTTGATTTCTATTGAAAATGGCAGTTGATGGTCTTTGTAATTCGTAATTTTGAAAATCTTTATATATGAACGTAACTTTTGTTTTGTAATTTTCTTTTGGCTGTCTTCTTTGAATGTTTTAGAATGTATGTTCATTGTTAAATGATTTACCTAGTAACCCATCAAAACTAAATTCATTTGTCTATTCTGAAAACTGCTACAGCAGGTTTAACTGTAAAGTTCACTGAACATTTATGCAAATAAGGAGACCTAATGCATTGTTATAGAGAACATATAGGTACACTGTATATCAATAGACAACACATCCAATCAGTGGACAACAGTGTTTACCGCTGATGATTGGATGCAATTGTATCTTTGAGAGGTCAATTTTCTCGGTTCAATTGTAGCATAGCCCTTTTACATGAAATCTTTCAATACATATTTTGAAAGGAGAAGCTCTTTTATAAAACTTTAGTTTGGACTGGTATCAAGCTTCTTCAAACTTTGAAGTTTGGATGTATCAAAAATTCTGAACCAGTCTATATCAATACTGGTTACCTGGAAGAGGTTGAAGATGAGAACCAAAGGCCAAGATGTCTGCCACATTCTCTACCCTAGAGCTGGAAACCAGCTTGCTTTCTTTGTCCATAGCATAGAGGGACTCTGTGGAAGCCTGGTACCAGTAAATGTGAATATGGTCCACGGTCATCATGTCTGGTGGAAGCCCTGGGAATGAAAAAGAATTGTAAGAAAATTTAATCCCTTGATGAAAAAATGTTTTACATTTTTCTAAAAAAAATTCTGCAGATGACTTGAAACCAAGGTGACCTTATTTGCTACAACAACAAGTCTTTTATGGTGTATAAAGCCCTCCTGCCCATCATATCACATACATTATACAATAGATTTCATAGGTCTAGAGTTGTGATCATTGTTCGTTTCCTCCGAAAGCATGATATTTGAATCATGATGCTCCTCCCAATATTAATTTCAAATCAATTTACCGGTACAGGGTGTTTAAGATTTTAAATTGTGCTATGAGGTTTGCTGTTCCTTCCTAAGAGTTTGCCACTACCCTTATATCTGGCATATCAGGATTTACCTCTCATCATTTATGTGCAAGGCATTGTTAAATATACCTGTCTTACGTTAAACCTTCGCATTATAGACTACTAATTGTAGACTGCTTTCATTTTGACCAGTTACATCATTCACCCTTAGAATGCTGGGTAATTTTCTAAAAAAAGGTTTTTGTGTCGTCTGCTTTCCAAAACCTTAAATGTCTGCTTAATTTTGATGAGGAATGATACTCAGAGTAGCAAACAGGTTGGATCTAACCTGTTTGCATAAGCATGAAGTCAGTTCTAGCACTATAAGGGTTAAATACGTTTGTTCACAGATGTGATAATACCATATTTTATTGCCATATTACTTTACAAAAGAAACATGTACATTCAATCAGGTCAATGAATAATAAGAAAAGTGAGTGTGACCACAAGATCTACCAACTTAGATTTGGCCATCCTCTAGGGCACTTGTTCAATTTCTTATGAACTTTTGGCATCGGGAAAAGACTACAACACAATCTACTGCTGATCGGTTATAAAATCAAACAAGCACAAACCAGCACTATTAGCTAATTTTTTGGTTTACCACATTTGTTTAACATTGATTGTGAACGAAGCTTAAAGCTTGTTCAAAGCTAGCCTTGATGACTACTTCCTGGATACTACACCAGTACTTGCGCCAATTTGAGGGTTAGTCCTTGAAATTTCCACATCACCTAACCGGGATTCGAACCCGGGACCCTCAGTGCAAGAGGCCGATAAACTCCCTGTGCCCACAAGGACAAACCCAACATTTCTGTGGCAAATTCACTGTAGCAAATTATTCAAACTATCAATGGAACTAACCTTTTCTGTCCGACTCATCCGTCTTCAGCACCACCCTGCATTGACAACCCGCCATATCCGAAGCTAAGAGATTGAGAGTTTTTTTATCCACAAAAATAACCTCCGTCTCTCCGTTCTGGGAGAGGTCCAGTGCCGTGGCTTTGGACATCTGGGAGCTTGGGGGACAGTTGCAGATGTTGTTTACGGCGCGCTTGTTTCGGTGATCGTCAGTGAATGGATGGGCTACGTCCTGAATACTCGTGCTCGTTTTCATGAGTTTCCATGAGCCTTCAGCTGGTTCTTTCTCTGACCAGATAAGGGAGCTGGTAAAAGAAGAAATAGCTTGTAGTTGTTTTTCTCCATTACCAAACAATAACGACATTTGACTTGTTTGTTGCAGAAGACTCTGGAAAACATTGTGAGACAACATTTTCCCACAATGTTTTCAACTCTATCAGAAGATTACTTTCTAATTTCATGACATTTTGATATGTCGTATACAAACTCTTTCAATTTCGGAAAGTCGAATATTTTGCGTTTGGTAAAGGGTTAAAGCAACTGCTTCTGTTTTGTTGAGTTTTCACAAGCGGTCCACTGGTCCTTCCTCTGACCAGATAAGAGAGATGGCAAAAGTAGAGATATTATGCAATTCATCAACAGTATATACACAAAGATTTAAATCATCCCTTGGATCACGATTTGTATACTAGTATGTATTATACCATGTGTTATATATGAAAATCCATGACAAACAATTGGGACCAGCCAGTGAAATCAATGATTTTCATACCTATGAAGTTCACAGGTATTTAGACATGATTGTTTCTATTAAGGATATAGACCCCGTTGTATCAAAACCGAGTGCCCGCAAGAGTTGAGGTTTTAGTCTATTTTTACACCTAAATGTGTTTGAAATTTTGGTAGCCATCGGGGACCCATGTTATAATGAATATTGTGATTTAAAGGAGCGCAATATAATGAGGCTGAAGTGTATTGATCAACGGTTTGTTTGTTTTGTAATATTGTTGTTTATAAAGGAACAAACTTAGAGATTTGTGCTCTGGAAGTAATAATCTTTCAGAATTTGATATTAACAATTATAGTCACTAAACTGAAGACAATTTTCAATTTTCTTTACATCCAAGTTGCTGAAGTCCCATGATTGCGTGATATAATGTGAAGTGAGCCTTCAAGTAAAGTAAAGTGATGTAAGAAAATTTAGCATTTCTCATACCTTGTGTATGGATTGACGACAATCTGTCCCATTTTCTGGTTCCGTTCCATGAACACGCTGTGCTCTGATTGGTCAATTTGATATCTGATGATCCTGGATGATGTCCGATTTATTTCTGCGATATACAAACTCCTGCTCACCCAGTCTAGTGTCATGGTATGGTAATCACCAGATAGTTTCAGGAGCTAGAAACAGAAAAAAGATGTCTGTCTAAATGTCTGTTAACCAGATGAATAGAAGGAGATATTTTTGATATCAGTTAATGCTGGGTATTTTCTAAAAATAGATTTTTAAACTTAACCCTTTACCAAACACCAAATTTTTCACTGTCCCAAATTGAAAGAGTTTGCAGACGACAATTAAAAATGTGATAAAATTGGTAAAGATTATTCTGATAGGGTAGAAAACACTTTGGGAAAAGGAGAAATTGCTTGTTACGAGCAATTTCTACCTTTCCTACATTGTTTCCTGAGTCGTCTGCAACAAACTTTTAAAATTAACATTGTTTGGTAATGGGTTAGAGGAAATTAAAATATTGACTGCAAGAGAGCATAGAGATTTTGATCAAAAACAATTTCAGCTGTACTCACATGCTGACCAGATGTTGCAGGGTATTTCTCTAAAACTTTGTCACGGGATATCCAGAAATAGGTTTTATCCAGGGCCAGGTAGCTCATGGCAACCACAGACTTGGTTGCTATGGTTTCTGATGTGTTCTTCACGTTGTCGGCTTCTGCCATATCTACCCTATCCTCCATTGCTATCAAAAGCTTGGGTACAGGATTCACAGCTGTAAAAATAAAAAAAAACATAAAGATATCCGTATCAAATTCCTGACATTCATTAACACATTACCACATAAACCACATTTTTGCGTCTTGCAGCAGACGACTGTCAAAAAGATTTGTGGCGAAAGAAGAAATTGTTCGTCACAAGCAACTTCTGCTTTTGCAACAGTGCTTTTTTAATCTTTTCACATATCACAACAGTAGAACTGAAAGGTATTTCACATGTTTGCAAAGCTTTTTCTAAAGTTGTCTGCTTCAAGTAAAAAAAAATTGTCAGGGTCCTGAGTGGTTCAGGTTAAGTTGGTGGGGTCCTGGGTTTGAGCCCCACCGAGGTCTCTTGTTTGGAGGGATTGGCCTTTTGGCAAGTCACTTTAGAGCCCTAGCCTAGTATTGGTGCATCCAGGAACATCGGATACATTCAGGAACAAAGTTAACTCCTTTGCAATATTCTTCTTTCAATTTGGACCAGTAACAACTATCATATGCAAGCAGGGGAATCACACAAAAAAAATCTTATGTTCGAAAAAGATGGCTGCTCCACAGGTGTATTTACTTTTTGCTAATGATAGCCATCAACTTTCAGGTTCTGGGGGTATATGAAAACCCGTTGACTGTGATTCCTCTAACGAGTGTTAGATGTAACACTGTTATAAAGCATGGGTTATCATTTACCTCTAGAATCAGAAAGTTGATGGTCAACTCATGCAAGGGATACATAATGTGACTATCATTGGCAAAAGAAGGTGAAAAAAAAGCAAAAAAGCTTGTTCAATCATGGCCAGAGCCATCTTTTCTGACATAATTTCGTAAACATTGGTCAAATGATTTCCCCACCCGATGTGATGGAAAATGGTTGATCTATAGATGTACTTACCATCAGCTGTGGCCTTGGCAACTACAGAACCCTCACTACACCCAACTGGGGTACAGCATTCAACCTTAAACGATAAAGCAAGCCTGAAGTAAGGTGTCTACCCCTGGGAGAAATTCAAAAACTTATTCATAAACTTCCATATTAGACTGACTACAATAGCAAGGTGAATATTTGTTACAGGAACACAGAGAAAGACAATGCAAAAAAATGTCTCTCAACTTTCAATATGAGAGCATGAAAATAAGAAAATGGTTATCTGAAAAAACAAATGAATGTAATACATGTACATGTAACATTTTCTAAAATAATGTGTAACCATATGTGAAAAACGAAGAGATAAAATTAACAGTAATAAAAAAAGTAAAACACTATCTGAAAACATAAAAGTTACACTCTCTGTAAAACAATGTAAATCTGACACTAAAGAAAAATAAATAAGTGTAGCATACTTGAAAAAAGTAAGTAGTGTTCCCTTCAAGCTCATCTAAAATGAAGTGGCGAGCTGTGGCCGAGAGATTCGTCCTGCTGATAGCATAAACATCGGAGCTTTTCCAGTAGATCACATGCTGATGACTCAGAACACCGTTTATTTCGACAGGCTCAGACCATCGGAAATCGGCAGCCAGCGTGAGTTTAGAAGAAGCCGCACTCTTTCTCTGTGTCACATAGACTTTCGGAGCTTGTGGCTGAGTTGGTACTGAAATTGAGCAATTTGTATGAAAAATCCATATATGACATATATGTAGACATTAAAGGAGATTAATGCTATATCATACTTAACTATTTGGTGAACTTTTGGTCAGATTCAAATAGTTATCACCAAACAACATCATCACCACAGCTTAAACGGGAAAGTCAACCAGAAATAACCAAGATTAGCCAGTTTAATAATTCAGATTGCCTGATTCTTCACCTCTGACCTTGACAGTTGATACACAAATTTTACAACCAATCAGAATTTTTTATTTTGAATATGTAAACAAACAGGTTGTTGATAAACATGATTGATTCTCTGGAGGCAACTACATTTCAAGCTCAAAATGACTTACTTATGTTAAAAGAGTCTATTTAATAGGGTCTCCATGCACTTGTACATTAATTCTCATGATTTTTATGAACATAATAAAAGAACTCCATATATTTTTTCAGTAATTTATTTGTACTTATCTCCTTTCATGTACCTTTAATAATGCGAGGCCTCCGTACCCTAGTAGTAAGAGAAACAGAACTTGAAATCATATGGTCTTTCTCCATGTGGTTTCAAATCCTGTTCAGGGTAATAGAGAATAGATGGTTGGTGTTGTGAATCGGAAATGTTATCGGGCAAGGCTTAGGAATGTTATCCGGTGAGCCGAAGGCGAAACGGATAATAATCCGAAGCCGAGCCCGATAACTTTTCCAATTCAAAGACACCAACCATCTATTCTATTTATCCTGTTACCTTTATGTATTCTTTCAAAAACACAAGATGTAAATAAAACACGAGAAAAAAAAGGAATAATTAAGTAGAGAATGGTGTAAACATGACGTCATTGCGCTCTTATGACATCATGATTCGTCACGTGCATGTGTTACATGGTTAGTGCCGGATATCACAAATGTTATACGGCACCTAGTTATCTGTCCCAAAATGGCACTAGTGACAGGATAAATAGTTTTTCTTGAAAGGTGGTCTCCCAACTGACTTATGGAAAGCAAATGGTTCTACCTGGCTTGACAAAGCTTTATGGGCAGTTGAGAATGGGGTCTTCCTTCATTAATAAAAGTCAGGCATCGCTACGTAACAGTTTAAAAATTGAAATTACATGGTCACTCTTAATTTGTCCCAGCCTCCGCAGCCAAAGATTTGGAATTTCATGAGACGGAGTCTCCAAGCTAATATATAAAATGTTAATATTTTACCCGGCTTGACCAGTCATATTGGAAATTAAGCTTTGAATACTTCGTATTCAATGTGCTGTGCATTGCAATATCATTGAAATGATGTTGATGCAATCTAAAACGCTAAAATCAAACAAACAAAACTTTTCTAATCAAATCAACCTATTGGATAAGCATACTGTTTATGTGTTTATCAAAAACTTTGTATTAATGATGTGACGTCAATGTTAATAGATAGTAAAGGAAATGAAATCTTGTCCAATCACATCAACCTTCTGAAACAAAAAAGGTGTGACTTACCTCCCATTGGTGACTTCACTGTTCTCGTTACGAGGGGTCCTGATCCCCAGTAAGTGAACCCGCGAACAGATACGGTTATCGACGTGTACGGGGGAAGGTCTACTATCTCATACCATGAATTCTGGGATACCTGATAAATAAAGACAACCCAGAATGGTGATAGCCCGTATCACAAAATAGAAACATTGTGGCATTTCTAATATCATCTAAAAATCATATGATTAAATGGAATACTATAGTTAGTGATTCATGTTTGTGAATGACATTACACCTTTCACAGTTTTTTTTTTTCTTCAGATTTGCCAATATCTTAAGAAAAGGGCAATCTTTGCAAGAGTTGAAATAAAATTTTAACACTATATTTTGTTCCTTGATTTTGCTGCAACTTGCAATAACATGGGAAAGAATCAAAGTGTTATCTATAATTCAAAATTATTTCTGTATATCAAAAATCAGCCCCATTTGAGAAAGGGCTACAAAAGTCAGTGAGATGTAACAGAAATGCATGCTAGACATTTCCAAGGTCACTTTATTTAAAAAAAAATATAAGTCACAAAAAAGTGATCGCAGAAAAACATGATTTAACAGGTTTGACATACTCACATTTAAAGCATGTAGAATATCCTCCGCAGCCAATGACAGCTCGTACAGTACAACCCCATGGTTGACCTCTGAAGCTGGTTGCCAGGTGATGTTAAACAGAGAATGGTTCCCAGTACAAACAATCGAGTCACCTTGAACTGTGGAAGGTATGACCTGGACGGTGTTCTTGTTCAAATTGTCTGGAAAAATATAGATGGAGAGAATCTGAATGTTTAAAGGCACATGAAAGGATATGAGTGGAAATGAATTACTGAAAAAATATACGGAGTTCATTATGTAAATAAAAGTCATGAAAATTAATTTATGAATGCCGAAAGACTCTATTCTATAAACTCCAAAAAACAAAAGTTAATTTGTGCTTGAAATTAGTTGTCTCCAATTCAATCATGTTTATCAACAATTTGGATTTTTTTCATATGTAAAACAACGAATTTGGATTGGTGGGTTAAAAAATTTGTGTATCATGTGACCAGGTCAGAGGTGAAGAATCAGGAAATCTGAATAATTAAACCGGCTCATCTGGGTTATCTTTCATGTTTAAGTTGTGCTGATGGGATTTCTGGTGGCAACAATTTGAATCTGAACAATAGTTTACCAATAAATACAGTTTAATAAAGCATCAATCTCCATTTATGAGCCTTTAATCCATACCATTATAATAGGGCTTTTTCTTGTTATATAACAGGGGCCTATGAAAGGCACCTTCCCAATGGAACAATACTTTAAAATCATGCAGTTTTCCCCACAATTCAAACTCACAACAGAAATTGGCTTTCACAATTTAACAATTTCAGCCATAAAACTTCCCAAAACTAGCAGGCCTAGGCCTTTTTCCCAGTTAAAAAAAAGGCTCTGAAATCTGCACAAATAAATTAGTGATCTTACAGATACATGTTATGAGCGTGGAATCGTCATGTCTTGTACCTATCTACATATGCATTTAAAACTGCAATATGTACAGTGAAGCCTCGTTTATCCGGACCCCGATTATCCGGATGTCTCGCAATCCGACAGAATTGTAAGGGAACGGAATTATTTGACCAGTTTGTTGCAGACGACTTTTGAAAACATTGTGGGTAAAGGAGAAATTGCTCGTGACGATTGATTTCTATTTTTCCCACAATGTTTTCTGCCATATCAGAAGATTATTTTTTAATGTCATCACGTTTTGAAATGTCGTCTGCAAACTCTTTCAATTTGGGACAATAATTTGGCGTTTGCTTAAGGGATATAAGTATACACATGCATACAGACCGTTTTTGTCTTAAAGAACAGGCTCTGCTTCATTAGTCCGGATGATTTGGTAATCCGGAAATTTTGTTGGGAACGGACGTGTTCAGATTAACGAGACATCACTGTACATGTTCTTCTGGGTTTTTTTTTCAACAAAGAATCCAAAGAAACGCATATTTCATCTCACAAGTAATGTATATGCCAATGTGAGTGTTATACAACACGGTGACAGCTTTAGTAAGACAACTTATTTGTTGTTTTTTTTGCAAACGCCTTATCGGATATCTCCGGCTCTCGTTATCTCGATATTTTTTTTCTTGTTCCCGACGACTTCGAGATACTGAGAGAAGACTGTATAATAAAATAGGAATTCTGTTGAAAGCAAATAAAACCACAAATGTTCCCACCTGGATAAGGTTGAATTGACGGATGTTTGATTGTAAACATGGTAACAGGCTTCTTGATGTTCATGATTTCAGACGAGTAGTTACACTGACGATCTCCAACCATCAGGGACAAACTGTTGTCCGACCAGAATAGATGATCCGAGTAGAATTGTATTGAAGAAGTCCTGAAATAGTTATGAAGTATTGTATTGAAAATGTCCTGGAAATAGTTATGAAGTATTGTATTGAAAATGTCCTGGAAATAGTTATGAAGTATTTTATTGAAGAAGTCTTGAAATAGTTTTGAAGTATTGTATTGAAGAAGTCCTGGAAATAGTTATGAAGTATTGTATTGAAAATGTCCTGGAAAATGTTATGAAGTGTTGTATTGAAGATGTCATGAAAATTGTTATAAAATAACGAAAAGTTCAATTTGTTTAACAAAAAACTTTTAGATACTTACTAAGCATGATTATTCTTTTCGAAATTAGAAAAGGGAAGAGAAAAAAAATTGAAAATTAAAAAAAAAACTGTAACTTATGCAATGAGTTGAAATCAATGAGAAAAAGCATGATTTACTCCTCAGGGCAATTTATTTTGTCTCAGTAGTATCTAAAATCTTCTGCAGCAGATTTGTCAAATTACGATTTGATGATGTATAGACTAAGACAAACACAATGATCTTACACATATCTCTATGCTATATTAAATAGTGGTCATTTCAGACATAATCAACAGTATATATATGTTGTTAGAATCCAAAAAGGGAAGTTTTCTTTATAAATGAATAAATAGAAACAGTAATATACAAACGAAAATTAAAACAAAATGAAACAATCTCCCCTCCCCCTGACAAAAACCAACTTACTCCGCAATATCTCTAAAGCTACCCACAAGCTTCACAGAGTGTAGAACATCGTCATCCCCATCAGGATTTCCAAAAAGGTCGGCCATATAGAGGGACTGATCCTCGAATCCTTTCACATACCAAAATATCTTCATACTCTCAAAGTCCATGGAAACACTGATCACATTCTTTCCCGAGAAATATTTTTCCTGGAAATATATCTGGTGACCTTCACCATTGAGCAAGGTCGTTTCCACGGTGTTCAAGGTCACCCAGTATAGACGGCCCCTGATACTGTCGATGACCATGTCACGTGCCTGCGCCTGGAAAACCAGCTCAACGTCACTGCCGTATGTCATCTCTGATCGTCTTATCTGATGGGTAAAGGAAAAAAAATTGCTTTGCTTTCAAACCCATTTCAACAGTTTTAAGTTATATTGTGCCATACTTCACATATACATACCGGTACCAGTATTCCCTAAATTAAAACCAGCACAAACAATTTTTTAAACTTGACCCATCACACCATTAATTACAGAACCATCCAATCAGATGATCAAAACCACAGGGAGTTGTAGTAAGGCTTCTTTGGGGAAGTAATGGCTATATATAAAGGGTATAGCCATTATCCTCGAAGAACTTCACTTATGCATCAGGTGGATGTAACATAATAACATGTACAGCCAATTAACAGCCAAGAATATCAAATGTTTCCAATCATAAGTACACAAATTAAAGCACCTACAGCAAGGAAAGTCATTTAATATGCAATTTCAAAAGTTAAATGAGATTCTACAGTAATTGCATCTTGTTTGTGTGTGACTTACCTTAGTATTGCAGTGAAATGTCAAGTTTGTATTTCTATGCAATAAATCAATAATTTTCTTACACTATTTCAAGGTGCTTATTCACAGAAGTGAAGATTCGAAAATTCAATTACAATGTTTTGAAACAATACATCTTTTGTTGTTTAATGAAGATAAAAATCATTTGGTTTTGTGATCATATGTTAAGGTAACACACACATATAAACATTTTAAAGTATGAGGATTTTGGACTGGTTCAAATTGAAAGTAACAGCAGACGACAACATTGCAAAATCCTCAATTTTTATTCAAGTATTGGGTAGAAATAAGGACAAAAAGGACAAATTGCTGAATATTTGCAGAATATGAGCAATCAATCTTTTTCTCAACATGGTTTCACAAGTTTTCTCTACCAGATGCTTCCTATAGAAATATTTCAGAATAAAGATCAAATGGGTGACCATAGTGTAGAGTTAAAGCGTTGGCCTCTTGTACCGAGGGTCCCAGGTTTGTTCCACATTAGGCGCGGTGAGAATTTCCGGGACTAACCCACAAATCAGCAAGAGTACTGGTTTAGTATCCAGAAAGCAGTTATCGATAATGAATCTAATAATCTTCAAGCTTCCTACATAGTAAATGTAAAACAAATAAGAAAGATCTGAAGATTGACATGTATAACACGTGTCTTACCAATGAATTTTAATTCCATTTCACATTATTTTCTGATTAGATTTCCTTTGAGAAAGATTTAAGACGTCTGTGACGACACATAAAATAATTGTATCTTTTTTTTTTCTTAAAAAAGGGTTTATTATCTTGTTGAAAATACTTCTTACCAAAAATTCCATTATCTGTTTATCATGGACCCTAAATTTCACTCAGGTATAACAATATGAGATTAACGTTCATGACCATACTCTTGACATTCATGAACAATTAAGAACAGCTTTGTGTTCATGAATGACCAGTTATTGTTCATAAATGTTCACAAATAAGTTCTTGAATTTTTCTCAGGGGTAGGCTTGGACACTATAGAGGCAAAGCCCTTTTTGAAAATTGGAATTTATACTGTATGCAGTGATCTGAATCAAAATTGGTTGAACAGGCCAAAACAAAATCTGAACAGGCCACTTGGAGGGGGGTCCATGGGAGTTCTTAACATCTTTGCAAATTTGAACACGCGAAAGCACAATTTGAAGCGCTCATTTTGGCTTGAAGCCTGTTCCTATTGAGAACACCGTGTATGTAAATGGAGAAGACAGAGAAATAAATTATTCACCACTCCGTTTCTGTAGGCGGACCAGTACAACTTCATTCCTAGCCAATCAAACGCCACACAAGTTGCGTCTGACACAAAGCTCATTGGTATGGTTTCCTGTGTCTCCCCCCAGTACATAAACAGGTTCCCGGCATCCGTCGTCCAAAATACTTTGTCTTCGTACCAGGCTAGATCTGTGTGAACATAAACAATGATGCATTATGATTAACCCTTTACCAAAAAAAACGACATTTGACCAGTTTGCTGCAATTAACTCTGGAAAACATTGTGAGAAAAGGAGAAATTGCTCTTAATGAACAATTACTACTTTCCCACAATGTTTTCTGCCCTATCAGGTGATCATTTTTCAATTTCATCACATTTTGTCTGCAATGTTGATTGCAATATCTTTCAATTTGGGACTGTCGAAAATTTGGCGTTTGGTAAAGGGTTAAAACAGCTGAGTTGGATCAGGGTTTGGAAGGTTGAGGCAGTGGATATGGCTCTGGATACAAGTTAACTTAACCACTTAAAAAAACTATGTGCCGTTTGCAAAAGTCAAAAGTGATAAACATGGATAGTTTCTTAAATGAAAGTACAATATTGCAAAGTAACACATCATTGGAATTGCCTCTCCAAGACACTTCCAACAATGCGTTACTTTGCGCATATTGATTAGCCCAATATTGAAATAAGAAAGAATGTTATTTTGAACTTATGCAAACTTTTTGCATAAAATGTTTAGTAAAACATTACCCTGGATACGGTACCCTGGACCAAAATCATTTGCTGAAGTATTGTCCGAAGCCTTGTTCACCTTTTACCAAAGCGCCAAATTTTCGACTGTCCCAAATTCAAAAAGTTTGAAGACGTTTCAAAATGTTATGAAATTTGAAAATAATCTTTTGATAGTGCAGAAAATGGTGTTCAAAAAAAGGAAAAAATTGCAATTTCTCCTTTTCCCACAATGTTTTCCAGAGTCCTCTGCAACAAAGTGGTCAAATATCATATTGTTTGGTAATGGGTTAAACAATTAACAAATGCCATTAAATATTAATGCGAAAAAAAAAATCTTTTTGAAAAGGCACACATTTCAGACAAGCCACACATACCTTAACGAGAAACGAGAAAAGCTGATAAGCTATAATACTTTTACTTACACAAGCTACAAAATCCCAAATAGAAAAATGGGTGAACTTTTTGGATATCATTAACCTTTGACAAGACAATAGGGTGTTGAACTCGGCTTCACAGGATCGATTTCCAAGAGGGTTTCGACTTTCATGCATGCTAGTCTTACGGATGAGTAATGGAATGCCAGGGGTTCTACCCTTTTTGACCCAACCCTCTGGGTGCCTTTTTCCATTAATCATTAGTCCGAGACTTTAATATAATTGAAACACCTTTGACACAATTTAAAAACAATAGATTTTCTGTTTATCAAATCATGTATACAAAGAATTTAATTGCAATGTTGACAGTTTATCAATTGTATAATAGGCTAGCTTTCCTGGGACTCACCAGTACTAGACTAGGAATCTAAAGTGTCTTGCCAAAGAACACTCCCACAAAGCCAGCAGTGCCAAGTGGTTCAAACGCGAAACCCCATGGGTAACCAGTTCACAACCATAACTACTGGACCATACAGTATACACGCAAAATTTACAGTTTCAAAAATGGCATAACTAAGGCAGCATAATTTCCTTAAAAGGTATTATTTAGCTTTAAAGTGGCTGAGCAAAGTGGATTCTCGGTTAAAAACTAGGATTCCTTAATTGTTTCATCATTTCGATTGAATAAACGATAACACTGTGTAGGCTTCCCCGGCAAATTGGAATATCAATATGCATTCAGAATGTTTGTTATTTTCTTTTATTTGTCCTCTTTGTAGTATTAATAATAATTATAGGAAATAAAATGTTTAAACTTAAACTTTAACTTGGTTAAATACCTGTAACCCCGATGTGTAGGGGGGAAGTGTCAACGATTGTTCTAGGTAGTCCCCCATCCATGTCCACCTCGGCTATCTCCCAAATCTTGTGTTCCCCTTTAACTGCCAGGATAATCTTTGCTGTGCCCAAATCTGTCACATAAAGAGAGTGCATTGACTTAACCTCGTAGACTTAACCCTTTACCAAATGCCAAAATTGTTGATTGTCCCAAATTTAAAGAGTTTGCAGATGATATTTCAAAATGTGAAGACATTGAAAAAATGGTCTTCTGATAGAGCAGCAACAATTTAGGAATACGAGAAATTACTTGTTAAAAGCAATTTCTCTTTTTCCCACCATGTTTTCCAGAGTCATCTGCAACAAACTGGTTAAATGATGTTATTGTTTGGTAAAGGGTTAAAGGTCCTTGTTCACAGAAAGGAAAATTTGAAAGTCAAAATAAAATGTTGTTGAACAGTACAGTTTTTGCATTGTTGTTTGATATGCAATTAAAAGTTGATATGAATAGAATAATTGGTGTAGGAAGTGTCAATTTATCTAAGTATGTACAGTTAAAAGGTAAATGCAGTAAATCTCAAAAGTAATGTCACGCTTTTGGATTAAAATACTTGTTTATTCAATATTTAGAAACTTCAAAAAATAAAAAAAAATCTAATTCTGCTTTCATTTACTATTATTCAGTGCATATCATTTAACAAGACATCTGATATGCAGTTTGAACGAAATTAATTTTTAACTTCCAAATTTCCTCACATCTGTGAACAAGCACATTTAACACACCTGGCATAGATATCGCAAAGAATAATTTTGAAGAAAAAAAATTTGCTTGAGATTAGCAACTTCTCCTTTTATTACAATGGTTTCTCCCTCATATTGCAAGAAAATGGTTCTCTTCCCCAAATGATATGATTTTCATCTTCTATTGCATTTGATTTCATTAATGTGCAGTTAACCATTATAATGAAGGAAAGAGTTTTGATCATTATGGATATTGTTGAATACCTTGCAGCCTACAACGTTAGTGGACAGCTTAATTATGCACAGCATGAAACTGTTGGCGCAGTTTTGTCTGCTTTCGTGATTATGCATTCCTTGATTTCTTCAAATCTGAATCCTTTTGTGCCAATAGCTCAATACAAATAAAAAATGTCCAATTCAAAGCATTAACCCTTTACCAAACGCCATATTTACGACTGTCCCAAATTGAAAGAGTTTGCAGACGACATTTCAACATGTGATGTTATTGGAAAATAATCTTCTGATAGGGCAGAATACATTGTGGGAAAAGGAGAAATTACTTGTTACAAGCAATTTCTTCTTTTGGCACAATTTTTTCCAGAGTCATCAGCAACAAAGTGGTAAAATGTTGTTATTGTTGGGTAATGGGTAAACAGAGGAATATAGTAGATATTATGCTCAAAAAGGAGCTTTATAATTATAGTCTGTTGTTGCTTCCAATTTGAATCTGTCACATATTCCAAATTGAGGTGCAATAAGTTCAACATCATTAAGATGTAATTCATTTTTTATTCTACATAATTATACTCTCATGTTTTTGTTTGACCTGGTCTTTCATTCAAAGATTTAATTGATAGAGAAAGATTTTTTATTAATAGATAGATTAATTGATAGAGAAAGATGGCAAGCTTTACTGCCCATAAGAGCTAGGTCTAACTGAGTAAAGGGTTCCTGCATGGACCAGTGGTTAAGGTGGTTATTTTACAACCAAGGTGTCCCTAGTTCAAGCCTGAATATTGCCTCTGGTCTTGCGTAGGTGTCCTTTGGAAAGACATCTTAGAGTCCTTGCCTAGTACTGATAAATCATGAAAAGCTGTAACACAACTGATAAATCATTGACACAGCTTTCAACCCCATATAAACATTTTTTTTGGTAAGGTGTTTAATGCCATATCAACAGTTTTTCAGTTATGTAACGGCTTTCCTGGATCCACCAGTACTACGCTAGGGCTCTGAAGTGACCATAATTATTCTATAAATAAACATATCAAATTACAGGAGCTATCGCCATTCACATTCCATAATTCAGCTTAACCCTTAGAATGCTGGGTAATTTTAAAAAAATATATATTTTTGTGTCGTCAGCTTTCCAAAACCTTAAATACCTGCTTAATTTTTATGAGGAAAGATACTCAGAGTAGCACACAGGTAAGATCATAGGCCAATCGTCAAATCATTTGGCGGCTGGCCTGTGATCTAACCTGTTTGCATAAGCATGAAGTCAGTTTCAGCACTATAAGGGTTTAAGTCCAATGAAAAATACATAAATATGAGTACTCACCTTCCTTTAATGTCCTTCCATAGAAAATATCTGACCAGGGTCCAGAGCCTGCAGGGGATTTTGCGCAAACTTTGACCTGGTAACGAGTGTCTGGTTCCAGGTTTGAGATCTCAACCCCTAGTTGCAATGTGGACTCTGTGAAGGAGTTTTGGGAACCGTCGTCCTGCAGAATGAAGACTTCATATTCCCATGTGTTGAACGCCCCCTCTCCTGTAACGGTATAGAAAATGTATTATCTTTGTTTACATGAGGTTTTCAATGAAGACTACTGTAACAAAACCAAAAAGAATGTAGATAAAGAATTCTCCTGAACTGAATGCCAACTCTCTTGCACAAAATATAAAATAAATCAATAATTAAAATTTAGCATTTGGTAAAGGTTTAAACTAATAAACTGTAACTGTAGTTGTGGGTTTAACCGTCTAACAGCTCCATATGCTATATATGTCTTGGAGATTGTAAACTTGACGATAATCATTATTTAGAGCAAAACAAAGTGAGTGAATCCGGACTACATTCCTGGTTCAAAGAAGGTGTGAGTCCGCACAGTGAAGGTGGATGTATAATGAGTAATTCGTGTCAGACTGCTGTTTGTGTATCGATAAAGTACCGTCCCGCAGAAAGTGGTATATAAATTCAATGGACTAAGGTGTTAACGCTTCCTAGTCCAAATACCACTGTTACCAAAGGAAAACTGCAGAATCTAAACATCATGGCAGATTTTCGCTAATCTTGAATACTTCACATTTAATTTTGCTCATCAAAAGTTCATTAATATCAATGGATTAAGATGTTCAAATGAGTGTTATATGCTAAAAAAAACCCTGAAAAGTACCAGTCAAAATATTTGATATTTGCCTTGAACAGTCAGGCTTAATCCCGAATCAAAGAGCTCTTTGTCTGGAGCTTATTCAATCCTTAATCCTGGGAGGACAAATCCTCACTATCCATTTGTAAAATATTCTTTTTGCAATGAAGTATTCTTAACCCATTACCTTACAATAACAACATTTGACCACTTTGTTGCAGATGACTCTGAAAAACATTGTGGGAAAAGGAAGAATTTCTAGTCAGAGCCTTGACCAACCTTGAAATACCAGTCTGTGAGGTAGATCCCAGTGTATTACGGCTTTGTAGGCTGTGAACAGGACTTGCAGCTTATCCGGAGGACTTACTGGAGCTATCAAACAAAAGTTAAATAATGATGTATTAAGAATTTATTTCAAAACCAAAAAATTCATTTTATGCTGGAGTCCCGTAATAACACTGCTCTCCGGGTGCAGACATTGAATCAGCCATATGAGTGGACCACTGTATAATGCGGATGTCCGTCAGTGACAGATCTCTCCCCCCCCACCCGCACCTGTAAAAGATGGTGGAAGGTTCAAATCCCATAAGAACAAATTGGCAGCTGGCCTATGATCTAACCTGTTTGCTATTCTGAGTATTTTTCCTCATCAAAATTAAGCAGACATTTAAGGTTTTGGAAAGATAGACAACACAAAAATCTACTTTAAAAAATGTCCCAGTATTATACGGATTTATCTTATCTCGATACATACAAGAACAAAGACATAAAAAAGGTCAATTGGTAAACATACCAGGCAGAGGCTGGGCAGGTGGATAAAGCATGTTAAACCCTCTAAAATGTCTCTCAAACAGCAGCAGAGAGTTATGATAATATGTCCGGTTCCCAACATCATACTCCTCGCTAAACACATTCGTTCCATTGGTCCAGAAGAACTTGTCGTCGTAATAAACAATACTCTCTATGTCGATGAAATGCGGCCGAGCTACGGTCCCTTGACGAATATCTACGATACCCGTGCCGTCGAGGTACGAGGACATTATTGAGTTACGGGAGTTGTTTGGGAAATAAAGGAGGAGGTTTTCGTGGTCGATGAAGAAAGTTTTGAGTTCCGCTGAGAGGAGGCGTTTTGGCTCTGCACTTGTCGATTTCGTGAACTCAGCAAGATCTACCCTATAAAGTCCCTGTCTTCCTTCTACCACAGTGTAATATAAATACCTGAAAAACGCAAGATTATACCATGTTTATGTTCATATCACATTAAAAAAAAATTTATTACCATAATGTTGACAACCATGAGTGTTTTAATGTGAAATAGTTCATTGGTTTGGTTCTTATTTAATAAATTTAATCTATAGATTTAGTATATAACATGGCATCACCCACAGTTACTGCCATTATTTAAAAGCGACTTGCAAAAGGAAACAACCATGAAACCAGAGGTGTTGTTGAGGCTTGAGCCCAGGACCCCCAAGTTCTAAGTCTGTCACCTTAAACACTGGGCAACGCAGAACCCTGATGAAACTAATCAATTTGAAAAATAATATTTTTTCTCAATAAATTGAACTGTTGTGACTAAAAGGTGAAATTGCTCACCATGAGCAATTGCACCGTTTAGTCACAATGGTTTCTTCACTTCTGAAGGTGCATGAAAAATAGCCCTCATGAAGGGAGAGTATATTATCTAGAGAACTCCATTTATGTGTCAAAGACTGTCTGATGGTGATGAAGATTTCCTCTAAAAATTACAAAATGTTTTATAGCACGGCATGGCGGTAATTCTAACAGATGCAACATAAGAAAAATGGCCGTCTTCAATGGGTAGTTGGTATATCTTAAATTTTTCTCTGTGAATCATTCATGACATATATATGTATTTCTTTATTCTGTTGCATTTATGCGGAAATTTTTTCAATCTTTAACATTATTACAATATTATAGTAAATAACAATTCAACTCAATTCTTTATTTGGCAAAAACCAGCATTTAGATGACTTTGGCCAATGCAAAACTCACAAAAATGGTAGGTACAAACATATACTCAAGCATGTCAAATATACAAATAAGGCAAAGATGTAGAAATCACTGAACATGTAAAAGATAAATGGACCTAACACATAAATACAGCAAAGTGGATATATCACAGTGCATATCACCATCAAGGAGAGGAACTTTGTAAGCTCTTAGCTTCTGGCCCAATCTGTTTCACTAAATTGTTTACGACGTAAATGGATATATCAAACATTCAATGCAAAACTATAGTAAGTGCCTCAAACACATAAAACACTTACTATTGTCCTGCATTGATTACTGGATATGGTGTTTCTTTCTTGAATAAATTTTGTTTAACCCATTACCAAACAATAACAACATTTAACCAGTTTGGTGCAGGCGACTCTGGAAAACATTGTGGAAAAGGAGAAATGGCTCCTAACTCTTGACGAGCAATTTCTTCTTTTCCCACAATGTTTTCTGCCTTAATCGAAGATTATCTTTCAATTTCATCACATTTTGAAATGTCGTCTGCAAACTCTTTCAAATTAGGACAGTTGAAAATTTGCCATTTGGTAAAGGATTAAACTAACAGTATATTGGCTATCTATCTTGCTGGATCAGTATCATCTGCTCATATCATTGTAATATAGGACAATGGAATGACATGTTCCATAATATATACATTCCACATAAAGTGACTTCTTCAAACACACTCCAGCAGGACAGTTCAATTCGTCCCCATTTAGGAGCAATAAATCCATTTATCACAATGGTTCCAAAACCTTCTGTAGTAGAAGTGACAGAGTGCGGTGTTATGGAGTACACGCATAAGGAGCAATTTTTCCTTTTCTCACAATGGTTTCAAAACGCGTCTGCAGTAGATGAGGCAGAGTGCCATAATAAAGGAGTAAACACATAATGGGTCAAACTGCCAGAAGATGTTAGAAACATCTTCCATCCAAGCTTGTCATGCAAAATCAACATAATCGTTTGTCAAAACCTTTTTCTACTAAAGCCGAAAACATGATAATACACCATACTTTAACCCATTACCAAATAATAACTGCTTTTGACCGGTTTGTTGCAGATGACTCTGAAAAACATTTTGGGAAAAAAGGGAAATTGCTCTTAAAGAGCAATTTCTTCTTGTTCCACTTTGCTTTTTCACACTAGTCACATATCACAACAGCAGAACTGAAAGGTTTTCACATGTTTACAAAGCTTTTCTAAAGTCTTCTGCTTCAGGTTAAAAAAAAGGTCTGCAGGTGGTAAAGAGTTAAGTGCTTATGAAATGACTGATGAGCTATTTATTTTTTTATTGCAGTGGTTTCTACACAATATCAGAGAGAGAATTTATTACATCCTCTCAATATTTTTTCTGTCTCCTTCTTTTGCTTTCAATTCAGACTCTATTGCTTTCAATTTAGACTTTATTGCTTTTAATTTAGACTATTGCTTTCAATTTAGACTCTATTGCTTTCAATTTAACTATATTGCTTTCAACCTAGACTCTATTGCTTTCAATGAAGACTCTATTGCTTTCAATTAAGACTCTATTGGTTTCAACTTAGACTCTATTGCTTTCAATTTAGACTCTATTGCTTTCAACTTAGACTCTATTGCTTTCAATTTAGACTCTATTGCTTTCAATTTAGATGCTATTGCTTTCAATTTAGACTCTTATGCTTTTAATTTAGACTCTATTCCTTTTAATTTAGACTGTATTGCTTTCAATTTAGACTCTATTGCTTTCAATTTAGACTCTATTGCTTTCAATTTAGACTCTATTACTTTCAATTTAGACTCTATTGCTTTCAATTTAGACTCTTTTGCTTTCAATTAAGACTCTATTGCCTTCATTTAAGACCAACCACAAACTATCCTATGAGGGATGGGTAAAGGATTAAAGGAATCCATAGAATCATATCATATGGGCTATTTGATTTCTAATGCCCATCAAACATGACAGCATAAACATCACAATTGAAAATTGAGGAAAATATCCTTGAATACGATCCTGGTATTTTTTAGGGAACCGTATTCCCTTTAACCCTTATACTGCTGGAACCGACTTCATGCTTATGCAAACAGGTTAGATCCAGGCCAGCCGCCAAGTAAATTGGCGACTGGCCTGTGATCTATCCTGTTTGCTACTCAGAGTATCTTTCCTCAACAAAGTTAAGCATATGTCTAAGGTTTTGGAAAGCAGACGACACAAAAATCTAGTTCTTAGAAAATTACCCAGAATTGTAAGGGTTAAAAATGATCTCTTATGCAAATGATGTTAAGTAACATTGCAGCTTACAGTATCAAACTACATAGTGATGCATTGCAATCAAATGATTGATTACTCAACATAACCATTCTTTTTTTGTCATTCTATAAGATAATCATTCAAACATTGATACAGTGATGTCAGTTAAATTTGGATGCTTTGGTTCCAGATTAACGAATCTTCCGGATAAATGCAGTAGGGCTTAGAAATACACCTTTAGACATAAACATTATTATTAAATGATTATTTGCTCATTTTATTTTGTCATTTTATTAGATATTATTATACCCACTAATTTCGTAACTCCTTTACCAAACAAAACCAACATTTTACCACTTTGCTGCAGACGACTCGGGAAAACATTGGGGGAAAAGAAGAAATTGCTCTGAACAAACAATTTATTCTTTTCTCATATTGTTTTCTGCCCTATCAGAAGATTATTTTTCAATTTCATCATACTTTAAAATGTCGTCTGCAAACTCTTTCAATTTGGGACAGTCAAAAATTTGACATTTGGTAAAGGGTTAATACAAATTAACTTACCCATTGATAGGGTCCACTTTTAGTTCATAGGGTAATAGGGGGGCTATATCCAACACTACGTCACAGTCCGCCCCAAAGCTCTTTATTGTACAGCGGGAAATCTGAAAAATAACAGAGCAAAACATTGTCTTGCAGCAGTTAATTTTTGACAATGATTATAGTTTCATACGGTGGCACGGAGTTGACATGTAAATGTATTTTTATTTCGTTATTTTGAGTTAGTAAGTCGAAATATTGAGATAATTAAGTCATTATTTTGAGTTAGTAAGTTGAGATAACAAGATAATTAAGTCATTTTTTTTTCGAGTTAGTAAGTCTAGTTACTAACTCGAAATAACCACTTTATTTTCTCGTTATTTCTCCTTACTCAGAATAACAAGTAAAAAAAATTGTATACATGTCACCTCTGTGCCAGCCTAGTTGAGTCGATGTTATGATCTTTACGAACATGATCTCATCATCCAATGGTTTATCAAATAAAAACAACTCTGACATAATAAGCAGGCTGTCATTTTGCTTCTTGCGAGACTTATTTTGTTTTTTAAATGTAACTGTAAAAACCAATATCGTAATAGTCAATTATAGGTCCAACACAGTATATGGCCGAGTTAGAAAAATAAAAATAGGTGATATAAGCTAAATGTAGGTAGATAACTGCGGATATTCCAATCACCCCATATCTCAGGTATGGTATCATTCATTTGAAACATAAACATCGCACTAGAGTGTGTTTGACCTATAATTTGATTAAGGAAACAGATATATCGAGGGTTCTATGCAAGACTATAGCAAGTGCTTCATAAACATGAAGCACTTGCTATAGTATTGCACTGAACCCTCGATATATCACAACATATGCTTTCACTATTATGTATGAGTCACTCAAAAATAATGATTTAAAGTGATATTCAACACTTCCATATACATTGAACTATTCAACACGGACCAACCTAGGAAATAAAATAGCTGGGATACGAATTAATGCTGTTTTAAGGCGCATCGACAGCTAAGGTCATTTAGCGCGTAGCTGGGATACAATCCAAAATTTGTAACCCTACACTTATGTACTAGGTGTATTTTTCCGGTCACGGAAATACCTATGTACATGTAGTGACATTTGAGTTCTTTCACCACAAGGCCACAGAGGCCCTATATTGAGTTTTTGACACATACAAAGTGAAAGGCACTTTAGAAGACTTTTTTGATTAATGAGAAAAAATATGGCTCTGCACGATTTGGACAAGAAACCATTAGGTCAAAGGGAGAAATTGCTTGCAACAAGCACTTTCAACCTTTTATCTCAATGGATTGATGAGTTGGTTGCTACAGTTATATTATAAGAAATATGTGATTGGGAGAGAAACAAAGACTTTCCCACAGTTATAGAATGACAAACTTTGTGCAAAATACCAAAATCTTTAACCATTAGAAAATGGGACAGATATGATACCACAATTGAAATGGCATTAGAGGTGGACATTGTTTCTCTAATCTGTTAGTCTAAACTTATTTATTTTACATCAATTGGGAAACAAGTTCTTACAAGGTAAATGAATCACTCTTAATTCTGCTTCCTGGATCATAACCAGTACTCACGCAAAATGTGAAGTAACGGAAGGTTGCAAGGCAAATCCCGCTACTCACAGTGCATTAACACATGACCCTCATGTCCAGAGGCTAACGCTCTACCCTCTAATCTGTTAAGAATTATTGCTTCAAAAATAGATACATTCAAACTTGTGTTAAGAGGCAAGCCTATGGGACAGAGTAAATTGGCTGTTTAAGACAGGTTGGCTGCTTAACACAAATTGATTTACACTATAAATCTAACAATGGGGCTTTCTGTAGTGGCTGTTTAAGGCAGGTTGGCTGCTTAAAAGGGTGGCTGCTTAATACAAGTTAGACTGTAATTACAAAAGATCTTCTTGCAAAGCATTAATTCTAGAATTAACTTTCCAAAAACCTAAATCATTATTTACTATGAGTCCCTCTCTGAGAAGGAAAGGCTGACAATAAATGCATTGTTTCTTAGAATGTTAGAGTTCATTTGACTAAATAACAATACAAATCACTTTAAACCCTGGTAGAGCTGAAACCTACTTCAATCTTATGCAAACAGGTTGGATCCAGACCAACCGCCAAGTAAATTTGGGGCTGGCCTGTAATCTAACCTGAATGCTACTATGAGTATCTTTCCTCAACAAATTTAAGCATATATTTAAGGTTTTGGTAAGCAGATGTCACCGTAACCTTTGTTTGTTAATTACCCAGCATTCTAAGGGTTAAGATAAAAGGATAAATTCCTTGTATTGAGTAATTTATTCTCTTGTTAACTTACAATGGTTCCTCCCCAACATTGCATAGAAAATACAAATATTTAGGCTTTACACTTATCTTCTGCTGTTGCTTTGAATTTGGACTAGTCTCTGATTCCCAAACTGGAGAATGGGTTTCTGACAAGCTGTTCTTTATTTGTTCATGAGGTTCAAGGAATGTTCATGAACATCTAGAACATATTCATGAATGTATTCATGAACCAGCATTTGATGTTCATGACCATATCTTGGATTTCACAAAAAGGTTCTATATTCATGAACGGCCATTTAACGTCCATAAAGGCTCCTGAAGTTCATAAATAAAATCCTGAATCTTTCGCAGGGGTAGGAATGACCCGTCATAATGATTACAGGCAAGAGGTTATTATTCATCTATCAATTATATTGTTTTTCGGGGATGTTTATTTCAGATTGGAAATCCGTTTAAATGTCAGCTACTTTAAATTATCCTGATGTGGGATTGGTTAGAAACACTAAAAGCCTCTTTATGCTCAAATCAATGAAAATAGATGGATTTCACAATTTGCATGGCTTTCTCTGGTAAATATCATTCGAGACAATGAACAATTGTGTTAACCCTTATAGAGCTGGAATTGGTTTCATGCTTAGGCAAACAGGCTAGATCCAGGCCAGTCGCCAAGTAAATTGGTGGCTGGCCCTTAATCTCACCTTTTTGCTACTCTGTATATCTTTTCTCATCACAATTAAGCAGATATCTTAAGTTTCGGAAAGCAGATAAAACAAAAATCTATTTTTAGAAAATTACCTGGCATTTTAAGGGTTAAGCCCTTATTCTATAATACCTCACTTTACCGCATCTGATGTGAAAGACTTTAAAAACTTTTCCAACCAAAGACAAATGATGAACTGCTTTCATTGAGCATTTTATCTTTCAAGTTATTCCTATTAATTATCATAGAGAAAATGGATCTTGATTTTAATGTAGCGTCTGTTGCTGCTTTGAATTTGGACCAGCCGAAAATTACTACGTCTATATGGTTTGCCTTTTGCTTAGTCTTTATACAGTTTGTTGTCTGCTGTTGCTTTCAATGACAACCAGCTAAATATTCTTATAAAGTTTGTCGTCTGTTGCAGTTTAATTTCAACCAGCCAAAATTGTTACATGGTGTGTTGTCAGCTGTTGCTTTCAATTTAGACCAGCCAAAAGAGATTTTGGTCAACCCATTACGAAACAATAAGGACATTTGACAAGTTTGTTGCAGACGACTTTGGAAAACATTGTGGAAAAAGGAGATACTGCTCCTAATGAGCAATTTCTCCTTTTCCCAATGTTTTCTGCCCAATCGGAAGATTATTTTTCAATTCCATCACATTTTGAAACGTCTTCTGCAAACCCTTCCAATTTGGATCAGTCAGACTTTGATGTTTGGTAAAGGGTTAAAAGATTCAATCAGCAATATGGGAATGAGACTGTCAGTCTATCGTCCCTTGAAGATTGTTTAGTTTCAGATATTGATAGCTCTTGCAGGACTAAAACCAATTAATAAAAAAACAAATTTTTCAAAAATTTGAAAACAGAAGCGTTCAAGAATTGGGAGAATCATCCAAAACATGTTAGAAAAACTTTATAAAAAGTTGCTCAAGAGGAACAATCTCTCTTTTTCATTGAATTGTTTAGAAAATCTTCAATTACAGTTGCATCTATTAAATAAGTACATTTGAAGAATAGTCTTAAAATATGGCAACATTTGACTGGTTCCAATTGAACTATTAGCATTTTTTTTTATTTTTTAACAGACTTTTTAAAGTTTCCTGAAACAGAAATGTTAAAATTGGATATCATGGTGAAAGAGGTTAAAGCGTTCAGTCTTAAACTAAAGGTGTAACAGTTACTGTATCAATACTATAAAGCTATTGTATGAGTTCCCAAAACCTGTTTATTGTTTTTATCATACCGTAAGGTATCAGATCCAAATGGAACCGCACCATATCATACCGTACCATATCGCATCGGTAGCCTCCAGACACCAGGGTCATGGGTTTGAATCTTGTGAGAAGCGGTTCCACCTTGCGACCTATTATTAATCCAAAATTAGTGTGAGAATTAGTTATGATCCAGGAAGCAGAGTCAAAGAGATTCGTCTAAGTTTTAAGAACTAGTTGCACAATCGCTGTAAAATAAGTAAAGTTAAAACTAAATCATTACTTACTCTATTTCCATCAACGATGTATGCCAAATCATTGAGCCAGTCAATGTTAATATTCGTTGGCTGAACCAACATCGGGTAGACATCATCATTTTGCACGTCCCCGGATATGTTGATGAGCGACACTCGTCCACTTGTGTCGGATATCAGTATTAATTCGTCTCTGATATGTACGCCGACTCCTACATGATAATGATGAAAAATATCTTTCAATCTGTTGGTGTTAAAGAGAGTGAGTTTATTACTATACCTATAGAGTAGTTGACTTTTTAAAACATTGTAAAGACTCTTTTAGATAAAATATAGATAAAAAAAAGAAACATTATTACAGAAGGCATGGTATGACATGTTTAGTATCATCCTTATTTCTCGATGATCATTTCTTCTCTTTGATCATTTCTTTAATTTCTTTTGCTTAACCCATTACCAAACAAAAAAGATATTTAACCAGTTTGTTGCAGACAACTCTGGAAAACAACTTTCCAACAATGTTTTCTACTTGATCAGAGGATAACTTTCCTATTTCATCACAATTTGAAATCTCGTCTGCAAACTCTATCAATTCTGGACAGTAGAAAATTTGGCATTTTGGTAAAGGGTTAAGTTTTATACTTTTGAGAAAAAACTGTGAATTAAAGGAAAATTTGACTTAAATGTTTTCATACAATGAATTTATTTGAAAATATTACAAAAGAGATGCACAAATGTGTCCAATGCCAAATTGTTTAAAATAAAATGTTCTTGAAGAGAGATACAAAATAATTTCACCTTTTTAAATCATAATATTGTCAATCATTAATGGATATAATTTAACAGCGACTTGAAATAAAAAATTACATTGGAGGCATTTGAGGATCTATCATATCATAATTGTGCAATAAAATATTTGAGAGACATCCTACTGGTTGTTAAACAATTGGTTTTCTGAATTCCACTGTTTTATTGAGATTAATTTTCATATCTTGGGCAAAGAATCTCTAAGAAACCACTAAGTAATATACTTATAGACTTAAAATATATTGCTTCTTCTAATGAACATGTTCTTCAAATTTCACAGCAACTTTTTCTTAATATTACAGTCAAACTCGTGTTAAGAGGCAAGCCTATGGGACAGAGTAAATTGGCTGTTCAAGACAGGTTGGCTGCTTAACACAAATTGATTTACACTATAAATCTAACAATGGGACTTTCTGTAGTGGTTGTTTAAGGCAGGTTGGCTGCATAAAAGGGTGGTTGCTTAACACAAGTTTGACTGTATATTGAGAATTCAATGCACGACTATAGTGAGGCTTTCACATTTGTGAAGCAACTACTAAAGGCTTGCGTTAAACCATGAATCATTTCGTAAAAGTGTCTTGTGATTGTGATTCTTTTGTTGTCTGCTGTTGCTTTCAATTTGGACATATCACAATTTAATCAAGTCAGATTTTTTGGAACTTAGAAATGAAGAGTATGATGCGGCAACATTTCAAGGATGCAACATATAAAGTTGCCATACAGAGTTGCCACCATGGCAAATTTTGGGAATCTTGCCTAATTTGCATAAATCCAAAATGGCCGCAATTCTCCCAAAGCCAAGAGTGGGTTTATTAAAAAATTTGAATAAAAATTGAAAACTTATGTTTGTTCCATGCACACAACAGTAAATTGAAAACATCTAAAGATTTTGGAAAAGAAAAAAGTAAAACACTGAATACCATCATACTGATACTTTTGTTGAAAGTTTATGCAAATAAGGGAACCTTATGCATTGTTGTAGAAAACATGCTGGTATAAAAATAAACAACATAACCGCTCAGTGTACGACAGTATTTTTCACTGATCGGATGTGTTTGTGTCTTTGAGAGGTTCATTTGCTTGGTTTGTTACATGTTTTTACCAAACAGCTTCCAGACATCTTTTTTTCCCAGAAGTTTCTCCTTTTCCCACCCTTTTCTGCCCAATCAGAACATCGTTTTCCAATTTCTTGACGTATTGAAATGTCGTCTGCAATCGCTTTCAAATTGGGACAGTCATAAATTTGGTGTTTGGTAAATGGTTAAATGTCTTTTTACTAAAGGCATGGAGACAGTGTTTCACCCTGATGTCAACTGTGTTGAATCTGAACAAATTCAAGATCGGATCACAAAAGTAGAAGGAATGGATGTCAAAAATAAAGGGTGGACCACAATAAATAAAAAGATGGACAGAAAAAGAATGATAAAGTTAAAAATCCTTGAAATCAGGGTCACATAGGGTCACTAACACAAGCATGCTTTCGATCCACAATTGAACCAGGTGAGATGAGTTGAAAATTACCCAATAGATCAAAATCACCATCTAATAGCTTTCAATCAACAAAAAACATAGACAACCATTGTTATAAATGATAGTTGTATACAATATATAATATGAAATATAAACGACACAAAACTATTGATGGTTCAGTGCAATCCTTTAGCAAGAACTTGCTATAGTCTTGCGTTGAACCCTTGAAATGTTCTTCACACATTTTCTATGACTGTAACAATGATTTATACTAGATATGAAAATGAAAATGTCATAATTCAAGCCATACACTAAAATTGTCTTCCGCAACTGCTTCCATTTTGGGTTGATGGAAGCACTTTTTTCTAGCAAATTGTTAAAAAAACCTGTTTGATAATCAGATGAATGTTCTAGCAGTGTTATAAACCTTGTTATAGAAGTATTTCATTTTTGATAATTGAAATCTTGTTAAAGAAAATCTAAGACAAATTCTATTCACATTCTAAATAAAGACTTTACCAGAAAATATATTCAAATTGATTCAAACCTTTAACATCTTAAAGTGCATAAATACCTATTATTGCTGAGACAAATTGGTCATAACTTAAATTGCTAGAACAAGTCAATACATATTTATGAATTCAATTCTTAAAACTTTATCAAACTTTGACAGTTTACTATTTAAAGTATGCAACATAATTTGATGAATATGTAAAGATCAGGTTATTCCTTGGAAGTTCTTAATGACCTTATTCAAAGGCATAAAAGGTCTTTGTCTCATGAAAGCTTTTGTCTTACTTTCTGCTCACAGTCTATGGATTCATAATGCATGTTGCAGGTTTTATACGAAAACTACTTTGAAATGGCTGTTTACAAAGGCATAATGTTATTACCATATTGACCTTTTATAATTCAATCTTCACATATAAGCATACAAACATATTTCTAACAAAACCTATATTGTAGATAAACATGACAAAACTCTTTCATTTGAATGATTTTTATCTATATCAGAAACATAAGGTTTGAAGGAGGCACAACATGTTTACAAGTCCTCAAACAGCACTTCAAAAACTTTAATAAAAAAAACCAACAACAACAAAAAAAGATGTCAGAAAGTAATGGTCATTTTAAGTCTTTGAGCACATCCATTTACTTCAGAAAACATTCACTGAAAGGCAATAAAGTACATGTATTTGGAAAAGGGTTAATTCAACAACATAAAACAGAACAACAGGTAAAAGTAATAGAACTCAACTAAGTCACCACTTCACAAAATAAACTCAACGTCAAGCAATGAAATGATTGGTTGCCACAATTATGAAGATGATTGGCTGTTGTTGATCACATGACAATGACCATGGATAATTTGATTGGATGATTTGAATCATTATGCAAATGATGGGAGGATCAACCATGTTACCTTCAACCAATTCAGTGGATGCATTGCTTTGAAATAAAACAACAGCTTCTTCTATAGTAGCGGCATGGAAGAGAAGGGAAGAGAGAAAAGACATCATTAAACTGTAAATAATCACCGTTATCCTATGGGTAAATGTTTGGATGCATCTGCAATCAACAGCTTTGTAAAATATCATGCCAAAAGAGCAAAAATGCTCATATCGAGCAATGTTTTTCACAAAGGGAATTGTTTTAGGTGTTGCACATTTTTGGCAATAATGAACTGCAGATGCATTCAATTTAGGATATAGTATAGATACTGTTTTTATTCAAAGGTGCTTGTTCATGAAAGAGAGAATTTCAAAGCCAAAAGAAAATGACATTGAAACAAGACATTTTTTGTATTATTGTTTGATATACAACTACAAGTATCTATTGAAAGCATGACTAATTCAGGAAGTGGCAATGTATCTATGTATGTACAGTTTATATGTGGCAGATCTAAAAATAATGTCATGCTTTTGGATTAAAATTCAGTTTAATGCACTTTATACACACTTAAAGGGGAAATAAAATCAGATCTAAGTTTGCTTCCAACAACTTTTCTTCAGCGCATGTCATATAACAGTACAGCTGTTGTACAATTTTCAAGAAATTAATTTTCAACTCCCGAATTTCCTCACATCTATGAACAAGCCCCTTAAAACATAAATATAAGCTTAGCATTGATGTTTGTTATTATACAAAAACCTATACTGAAACAATATTAACCTACACTAAAGACCTATGAGGTTAAACATAGAATTACTTTAGAAAGAATGAGATATCAATGTAAGAATGTGCTACCTAAAAAGAAAAATGTTATGAATATATAAATCATTAATGATAAAACTTCCTGTAAAAAATGTGCAAATGCTCCACAGACACTATACAGCTAGAATTTTCTTTTCCTGCAACAAAAATGTTTTGTATTTAGATAATACAATATAGCAACTGTGTAACAAAACAAAGTTATGCTACCAGGCATTCTTCATTACTTCTTATACATAAAACATTCTTTATATAATGATGTCTACGTGCAAAACACTAATAAAAGCTGTATTTATTCTAGTTCAGGTATATTTTTTCTTGATTGGGTAATTCAATTACTGTAGATAATAGGAAAGCCTGGAACATTGAAAAAGCTTTACATATCTATTGCAGAAGAACTAAGAAAGAATTGGCATGAATCAAAACACACCTTTCTAAGCTACATAATAATCTCATTTTTTCACAATATTTCCCTAAGGACCCTGCTGCCTTAAGCAGACACATTTCAACATAACCCCACAATTTAACGTCTTGCAGCAGACAACTTTTAAAAAGCATTGTGGCACAAGGAGAGATTTCTTGTCACAAGCATTTTCTTCTTTTGCCACAATGCTTGTTCAATCTAATCACATATCACAACTGCAAAACTGAAAGGTTTTTCATATGTTTACAAAGGTTTTCTAAAGTTGTCTTCTTCGAGTAAAAATATCGTCCGCAGATACTAAAGTGTTAATTAATTGTGTGCAAAAATCTAGGAACATACATGTGAAATGCGTTCTGTGATAATTCCATTTGGTCTTAAGTAGCTTCACCCAATCGCCATGAAAATTCATTCAACTTATTTATTTATATGGAGTTTTACATCATATCATCATTTTTTCAGTTATTTTGCGATGCCAGACTCTAAATCGAGGGTTGAATGCAATACTATAGTAAGTACTTCATGTTTGTGAAGCACTTACTATAGTCTTATATTAAACCCTGGAAATGATGGGGGAAAACCTGATACTCAAGGGCTGGTCAAGCCCGGTAGAACCACGGGTACTTGGTAAGTCAGTCTAGAGACAGCCTCTTACAAAAATCCAAATGCTGCCACCAGAATTTGAATCCACACATAGACGGGCAATGGGATTTTGAGTTCTATTCTCAAACCACTATGCCACAGAGCAAATTCTCTTTTTAGCCATGTTTTCAAACTCTGTGTAATGCCAATAGCAGTCAAATGGAGTTAGGCGATTAAGTTGGCTGAGAGACTACCATCAATGACCAGTGTAATTATAGGACCATATAAATCAATTAGGGAAGGTCTGAAAACAAGCACATAAATGACAAATAACTGTCTCCATTGATAAATATTTCTCCTTCATCTGTCCACACCAGTATTCATTTTGCTTCACCACCACAAATTCCTTCTTTGTCTTTCTTGAATTCTTTGGATTACGACCAAAACAACCACCTAACTTGAATCTGGCTTTCAACTCAAAACCCTGTTTTAGTTGGCTTACAAGTCGTTGCCCTGTTTGCCTAACTTTGTTCTGGCTTAGAAGTCACACTCGTGTTTATTTAGCTAGAGTCAGCTATTCCAACAAATTGGTACCATATGTGTCACATTTATCTCCCTTTACCTAGCTCAAGATTGTCTAGTCCATCTATATTCTCATATAATCTATACACATTATGTTTAATCATTCTTTTTATCCTGATTATTCAAACTTCCATGAAGCAGCTTAACCCTTATAATGAAAGTTAAAGTCAACCAATTAACTTGGCGGCTGGCCTGGATCCAACCTTTTTGCATAAGCATGAAGTCAGTTCCAGCACTATAACAGTCAAGAAAGCACTATAATAAATGAGTAAAAGTACTTGTAACAAGTATTGTCTCCTTTTGTCATGAAGTTTCTACTCTATATCACAATGCAATTGCAGTGCAGTGGTAGTGGTAGAGCGCCAGTCTCTGTTACCGAGGTTCCAGGTTTGATCCCCATTAGCCACAAAGTGAAAATGCCAGAACTTACCAACAAATTGAGGGGATTATTTCATGTATCCAGGAAACATTCAGTGGAAGTGAAAGTAACTAGCTGCAAGCTTCTGTCACACTTGATGTAAAATTGATGAGTTTAGTGGAAATGTTACTGAAGACATTTCAAACTTTAGAATAATTGGTTGAAACATCATTTAGATATGCATGTACATTCTTGCTCTGTAAATGAGACATAAAATGGACGGCCACTATCAAATATTGTGAACAACAGCCAATCTGTACACAGCAGCCACTTTTGGTACTTCCCTTCACTGGCTGCTGTACACAGGTTTTATTGTACTTAGAAATCGTCATCTGCTTTTGCTTTCAATTTGGACATGTCACCAAACCCAGCATGATGAAATTAGTTCAGGAGCACTAATGAATAGAGCAAGAACCTTTTAACCTTTTAACCCCCATGAAGACATTTGAGATGAGTCCAATCTGATGACATCTGCAGGTTTTGTTTATACATGCAATAGGAACATTAAAAGATGACCAGAAATTGCTCTCATTGAGAGACCATTTGCTCCTGCTGACAAAGTGTATCAAATGTCTTTAGTTCATGGCATTGATGTCATTGGAATTGATCAACCTGTTCCCCCATATGTGAATGATTGACTGATCTGACTTAACCAATCACCAAACGACAACGACATTTGACAGTTTGCTGCAGACGACTCTGGAAAACATGGTGGGAAAGGGGGATATTACTCTTAACAAGCAATTCCTCCTTTTCCCACAATGTTTTCTGCCCATCAGGAGAATATTTTTCAATTTCATCACTTTTTGAAATCTCGTCTGAAAACTCTTTCAATTTACTCGAATAATTTGGCGTTTGATAAAGGGTTAAGAGACAATAGATGACGAAGAACGGTAAACAAATTATTGATGGTGCTTGGAAGAGAACTGTTGCAACAAAAGGATAAAGCAATTTATCCCAGGCTATGATGATAATTACGTATTACAAACATTGTTATTGTTTGTGGAGGACAGTGGTCCAGGGGTAGAGTGTCAGCCTCTGGACACAAGGGCTGTGGGCTCTGCCCTGCGACTTTTCATTAATCCACATTCGGCGCGAGTACTGGGTTTGTATCCAGGAAAGAGAATCGAAAGTGATCACTAAATTCTAGGGATGGGAACGAATATTCGAATATCCGAATATTCGAATAGCGGGTCGAATATTCGAATAGCATAATAGTATTCGAATATTCGATTTTAATGAACCCATATTACTGTATGTTTACCATAAATTTTATTCAAAAATAATGTTGTTTTATTTTCATTTTCTTCCTCTAAACCGATCCCAAATATCGAAGAACGTGCCTTGCTCCCAGGTGCAGTAACGATGTTTTTACAACGTATGTCACACAGTAAAACACCTGTGACAAATTACCACATCTTTTGACAGTTTGCAAAACGATTAATTCCTAAGTGTGAAAATAGTCGATTTTAAGCCGCTAAACCTAACACCTTAATGATCTGCACTTGCTCCTCATTATCCAAAACAAGTCAATCACGCTAATTGACAATTGTCAGTGTCAACTAATCACGTAACTTGTTTGTCGTGAAATTAAACAATTACTCTTTCAATAACCAATCGTAATCATGATTGCATATGCACGAAGACCAATCAAATAATGTGTTAGAAAGTATATTTTTCTTCAGAATAATTTGTCAAACTTATCTTCATTCTAATTTCTACATCTATTCGATAAACATCACAATGTCTCCATCACGTGTCTGGAATTACTTTACTCGTTCTGCCGACAAGTCGAAGGCGACCTGTAACCTATGTAACCAGGACTTTGTATTCAAGAATACAACAACCAACCTACAGTCAGAGACATCAACAACTATTTAAGTTTCTGATGGACCAACTCTGTAAGAAACTGGAAAAGTTGTCTGTTGATAAAAAACGAAATAATGGTTATTACGGCTTTGATATTGCATGCACGTACATGTATACAGATATCGGCTATACACTAAAGGTTTGAACAGAGGACTAGTGTTCTTGTATTCGGACATGCAGACATTCGGACATCAAAACGAATTCTAAAATCGAATATTCGAATATATTTGAATAGTTCTGGTGGAATATTCGAATAGTGATTTCACTATTTGTTCCCATCCCTACTAAATTGTAATGAACTTGTTTCACAATTGATGTGAAATAAATTAGTTTAAACAAAACATTCTTATGAACAAGTTACATTTTTCTTTATAGAATTTGGTAGAAGCCATTGCCACTAAAGGAGAAATTGCTTGTCACAAGCAATTTCTCCTTTTGTCACAATGGTTTCTAAAGACATCTGGGGGTAAAATTAGTGGAGAAAGGGATATAAGTCTTCTGATACTTTCACAAACAAATCACAATCTGATCCATCACAAAAAACTCACTATGAGGTAATGGTAAGAGTCTAAGAAATTATTTAAGATTATCTAAGATAAAAGCCCTGTGCATTATACTGCATTTATGCTTCCATCTCAACCCCCTGCCATTACCTACAGATGATAAAATCAGGTCGTCAAGATGGGCTTGCTTCCAAAATATTACAAGCTACCGCAGTATGATAAAGGGTGGCAAGCAACAACATTGTTTTCCAGTATCAAATGCCAAAGTTGAGTAACATATTGTTCAAGGGCGGATAATTAAAATAAGAAACAAAAGCATACTTTTGGTCACAGTGGTTGGTTTCTTTATCATCATGCTGCAGGTATTTAATAATACTTTAATATAATCAAAAACTCCAAAGACAATTGTAGAGAGACATTGTCTGTTGAGCAATTATGGAGATTAGTCAACATTTTGATAATCCCAAAGACTACCTCTCATGATGATTGAAATTTACAGCGATTTATTGTTTTTTCTTTCATTTATTATTATACTGCACACATAAGTGCTGTGGACAAATTATAAGCACAGTGGAATCAATGAAGGCACTGGGGGAGTGCTTATTTTTAAATTGAGATGCTGGAATCCCAAGAACGCTTTAAAGGCCTCGCAAAGACCCTGCATGTGTAGAGCAATCTAGTGATTTCAATTTGGGTACTCTCACCGCTTTCCAATGAAGGCCCAGGCCTAGCTAATGAGAAACCAGCATGAAACAAATGCATCAAATTATACAAAGCAAGCATAAAATCTGATGCCTTGATGCATTGTTATTATAGAGCATTAGGGAAAGAGCAATGAACTATGCGGTTCATATGATCTTCTGCAATGCATGTTGATATTAGCCCTTTAATTATTATTCAATATGATTTTGAACACACAGAAAACTGTCATTTTTGCTCATATGTTCTTCAGCAATGCATGTTTGAATTAATTCTTTTATCATTATTCCAAACTTACATTTTTTGTGTGATTTATTTGTTGGGTTAAATTTCTATTGTAACAAAAGAAAACAAATGCTCATCCTGATAGCTTCTCCAATATGTCTGAATTGATTTTAATGTCTTTTTCTGTTTGAAAATTTAAGAAAATCAATTCACATATACAAGCATTTAAAGAAAGACTATAATAAGTGCTTCTCAAATGAGAAGCAAATACTAGTCTTGCATTTGAGTTTTGATTTGTTGAGGTTAACCCTTATTCTAATACAAATGACCTTGACCCTGATGCACAAGAAGGACATTTACCAAGCCTCAAACAGTCCGTCTGGCTCAAGTCTAGGTTCAGAATAACTGAGTTATGATTTCAATTTCCAGCTCAGCTCATAATTTTTTGAGTTTAAAGCAATTAACCATCACAATTATTTGATTCTCACCACTCATCAATAAGATTCACAAAGTAAAGCAGTATAAAACCTCATGTAAAGAATATGGATAGATATGGCGAGAAAATGAATAAGATATTGTTGAAAGTGATGGAAAACCAACCTCAAACCAATTGACTTGAAATATATCCTGTTATGAATTGTTTAAGTATTGCGCAATATGTATATATTTATCCACTAACCACAATGACTTTCAACAATAATAAACTGTCATAGCTATCATGAATATTCTTTGCTGTGTTTCTATTATTCTGAATTAAATTCCTCTTCCTTTAACCCTTTCCCAAACAACAACGACATTTGAGCAATTTGTTGCAGAAGACTTCAGAAAACATTGTGGGAAAAGGAGATTTTGCTCAGGACGAGCAATTTTTGCTTTTCGCACAATGTTTTCTGCCCTATCAGAAGATTAATTTCCAATTTTATCACATTTTGGAATGTCATCTGCATGCTCTTTCAATTTGGGACAGTCAAATATTTGTTGTTTGGGAAAGGGTAAAATTGGGCAAAACATTTACCTCTTATCCTATGTTAAAATTTATGTCTAGTCGAAATTAAAAGTAATAGCAGACTACAGAAAATAGCAAGACAAAACATTGCGACACAAAAATGAATCACTCATTCAAGGAGCAATTTATTGTTTAGTCACAGTAATTTCTAAAATTTTCTGCAACAGACAAGTTTAAGCGAGGGATCATTAAGTACTGGTAAATGGCTTATCAACATTTGTAATATCCTATCATGGCTGTTTTTGTTTGGACACCATAGAATGTCCCTCTCCTAATCATCCCCTTTCAAGAACATTCCTTTCTTAATCAATTGGTATTTATGTGAACACAAACACCCTTTGTTTTATGGGGTTATCTTAATGAAACAGTCAGTCTTAATGGCCTTGGTCAGCTTTCAGAGAGGTCTAGTCTAAACCAATCAGATCAACCAGTCTAAATAAATGGCAGAAGAATGGCTTCATGAGAACCACTGTTTTTATATAAAATTTTGATAAAATTTCTATCTGAATACCATCTAAATGTCTCTAAGACAAAAACCTGTCTAAATGTTACAGGTCTTAACTCTGTTCAAATGATTGTGCTCTGAAAATCTCTATGACAAAAATCTGTCTAAATGTGGTCTTCACACCTCAATGACAATACCTGTCTAAATGTGGGCTACACAACTCAATGAGAAAACCTGTCTTAATGTGGTCCAAACATCTCCTGTTAAAAAGTGCCTAAGTGTGGTCTTAACACCTGTTTAATTGTGGTAAACACAACTCAATGAGACAATTTGTCTAAATGTGGTCTACACATTGCTATGAGAAAACCCATTTCTAAAGGGGTCTTAACCTCTCTATGACAAAATCCTGTCTAAATGCTGTCTAAACAGCTCTATAAGAGAACACGTCTAAATCTATGGCATTAGATTGGCTTCATGAGAAATATGATATATCTGAAAACAAAAACTAAATGTGGTCTGAACATTTCCATGAAAAGGACTTTCAAGATGTGATAAAAAAAGCTCTATGAAAAACTGTCATTATGCGTCTAAACAGCTCTTTGCAAACGCTGACAGCAGTTTTGTTTTGTAAAGTCAAGGATCTAGGAATAACCTGATAATATAATTTGATAATTTCATGGCAATAATAATTCTTAAGTTACATGTAGATGAGAAAAAAAAGGTAAAACGATATGCACTTTGTTGCCATCAGAACAAAAAAACAACAAACCAAACTCTTGGCCTTGAAAACAATTTAACATGTCTTTGCAATATTTGAATTTTTTTAAATCAAAACACTGTCAAAGGAAGAATTTGATAACTTTACTCTGCAAGACACGTCCTTCTATTTACAATACTCAATTACAATTGATATAAACGATTAAACAGATTTTTATGACAAAAATAGACAAATTAATATTTGCTTTCACAATCGTATCTTGTAAATATGACCAAGGAAATTTCTGTCTTTTAAAATTTCAAGGGTTCAATGCAAGACTATAGTAAGTGCTTCATAAACATGAAGCATTTACTTTAGTATTGCATTGAACCAACGATTTGTGAACATAATTCTTTTTTGCTGTTGCTTTCAATTTTGACCTGTCACGAAATCATACTATGGAATACCAGTACGGGAAAACAATGTATCTAATTAACCCTTTACCAAACGCCAAATTTTCGACTGTCCAAAATTGAAAGAGATTGCAGACGACATTTCAAAATGTGATGAAACTGAAAAATAATCTTCTGATAGGATAGAAAACATTGTGTGAAAAGGAGAAATTGCTCGTTAGGAGCAATTTCTCCTTTTCCCACAGTGTTTTCCAAAGTCGTCTGCAACAAAGTGGTCAAATGTCTGTCAAATGTATTGTTTGGTAATGGGTTAAACCACTGTCAATTCTGATGCTGAATCCCCGCCCCTCCCAGAAAGAGGGAACTTAATCATACATCCTTACAATCTAAACACATCAGATTTATCCAATGAAAACACCTCTGAGAAAATAAGGTTGCTGCCATATTGTTTCTCGCAAGACTTATGAAATTGTACTTTCGTTTCCAAATATGGTTCTTAAATTTGAAATCTAAAAAGTCATTTATTTTGATGAAAGAAATAGCTATATATATCACGACTTAAAATGTCCCTTTTATGTATGAGTTACTGATTAAAGTTGTTAAATTTTTAAACTGATGCTCAATATTTCCATATACAGTCGAGCCTTGTTTATCTGGACACTTTCGTTCCCAGGCGAAATGTCCGTATTAATGAATAATCTGGAATAAGCATTCGGCGAGTTTCAAGTGGAATGATTACCTTTACACCGTTTTTCATAATAATTACAATGAAGTAAAATAACGTAATAGTTGAAAATGATTGCCAGACATTGTCTCCTGATCGCTGTCAATGCAGCGAGTTAACACCTTTTACAAACTCAACTTTCTGCACACCGAGTTATTAAAATTAGGTTAGACCAATTAACTGTCTAAATGACTGATTTACAAACAACCAACACCTTTTATTACACTACACTTGGTGACATTTTATGATCAAACATACGTGCGAATTTGTCAAAGGTGTGAATGTTGGATTACCGTATCGTCAACAAACGTAGGTAACCGCAAACAAAATAATCATTATGCTGGTTTCCGGATAAGTCGTACGTATATACTATTAGAAGTCAAGCTTGGTTCCAGACTTTCATTGTCCTGAGCCGGAACGCGGATATTCCGGATTAAGCAATGGAATTAATGAAGGTAAGGACCATTCCCTACGAATTCTGTCCGGATGGCGAATAATCCAGATTAACCACGACAGGACTATCGAGGGTGGACTGTACATTGAACTACTTAAAATGGATGCTTAGAGGAAATGTGTTACATGTCACGACGATTTACCCGAAATATTGTAATCCTATGCTTATATCCGAGGAGTTATTTCTCAGATCCCGGAAATACCCGAGTTGTTCCTATTGACATCCTAACTCGAAAACAGATCTTACAGACCATTGCAGTTGCAAAGTCGTAGAGAGTCTGATCTTACAGACCATTGCAGTTGCAAAGTCGTAGAGAGTCTGATCTTACAGACCATTGCAGTTGCAAAGTCGTAGAGAGTCTGATCTTACAGACCATTGCAGTTGCAAAGTCGTAGAGAGTCTGAGGTTTGCATTGAAGAATAGAATGATGCTTTTATCTTCCCCTGTGAAAGATTAAGAAAATAATCATGACCTTCATGAAAGTTCATGATGGCTGTTCATGAACACAGGACTTTTTCATGAAATTCAAAACCAGGAACATGAACATCATATAAAGGTTCATGAATACATTCATGAAGCTGTTCTTAAGATTCATTAACAAATTAAGGACCACTTTGTGTTCATGAATGGCCATTTAACGTTCATGAATGTTCATAAAGTTCACGAATGTTCATGAACTTCATGCATAAGTTCTAGGATGTTTCCCAGGGCCTTAGCCCTGTCATACCTTGACTGATATTTCAGGAATCTTAATAAATTGTTTGCTCATTTGAGTGGTATGGTACAATCATGTTCCCTGGATAACCTACCAATACAATTTCATCTTTTATTTGAAAAGGTGAAAAGAATATATCAATAAACTTGCATTTTGTCTTTATTGTTGATTGTGATATTAAGGCACAACTTATTGTGCCTCTAACATATTGCTAAAACAGAAATGTTTATCTCTCAACAGTTTTTCTTTCTTTCTTCTCAAATCATGTCATGTCTTTAATACTTTGTTTTTCTGCCAGCTTCCCTCTGTTATAATTAAGGTACAGTACTGGCTCTAAGATTTATGTTATTCAACCTTTTTTCCCTTCTAATCAGTTGATATATGAGTTAGGTAATTGCTTTGCCATTCATGAAGGGAAAAAGTAGCTATAGCCCTTAGAATGCTGGGTAATTCTCCAAAAATTGATTTCTGCTTTCCAAAACCTTACATATCTGCTTAATTCTAATGAGGAAAGATACTAGCAGACAGGTTAAATCACAGGCCAGCTTACTTCGAAAACCTTTCTTGGTGTTCATAAATAATCAATTCAGTTCAGTGAAAAGATTCAGTATAACAGAATGGGTTGAAACCGACATCATTGTAAACAGATGCCATCAAGTCCAATTTATCAAATTGGAACCAAATCATGTATCTTCAACTATCATAATAAGGCCTATAATGACTTTTGATGTATTTCCGTAAGATTAGAAGCGATAATAATCATTCATTATTATGTTTTTCAAATGAATATTATTAACAAAACAACGCAATATTGATTAAGTTTGACTGTAACATACAATTATGTTATATCATGACAGAGAATAAGAGGGGAAAAACATCAAATATGGTTATCGAATCTACCAAACACTACCAAACATGGTATTTGAAAAGAAATTAATTATTTGGCTTCCTGGTTCTCAAACTCACTTCCATCTTTGTCCTAGAAGAGATTTTGATGCATTTTCAACCATAAATAAGTAACATTCCAATTCACAGTAACCCATTACCAAACAATTACAACATTGGACAAGTTTGTTGCAGAATAATCAGGAAAACATTGTGGGAAACGGAGAAATTGCTTGTAAGAGCAATTTCTACCTTTGCCACAATATTTTCTACCCCATCAGAAGATTATTTTTCATTTACATCACATTTTGAAATGTCGTCTGCAAACTCTTTCAATTTGGGACAGTCGAAAATTGAACATTTGGTTAATAGATTTAAACTGCTCCCTGGACCCCAACCTAGATCATCAGGCTGGCAAAGGAAACGACCAATGTTTATGATTTTATGTCTGAACAAGATGGCCACACCCATGACGGAAAAGGTCTTTGCTAATTCACCTACTTTTGCCAATGATAGCCACATTGTATATCCTGCATGAGTTGACCATCAACTTTCCAGTTATGATGGTATAAGATAATCCATGCTTTATAAAGGTGTTACATCTAACACTCATCAGAGAATTCGCAGTTGAAGTCCGACTGTTTTGGACATGCATGCCCGTCGAATGCGATCGCTCTGCTGAGTTTTAGACGTAATGCAAGGACCCCAGCCTCTCACACCTTAACCACTGGGCAAAGCAGGACCCCTTTTATTCTAGACCAGCCTAGGACAATATTCTCTCTGGATATCAGAAGCCTATTTAGTTTAAACCCTATTTATTTTACATCGATTGTGAAACAAGTTTTAACATTTTGGATTAATCCCTCTTGTTTCTACATCCTGGATCATAATCAGTACTCTCACCAAATGCGGATTAATGAAAGGTCTCAAGGCAGAACCTGCTCCTCACAGGATTCAAACCCATGACCCTAGTATCCTGAGGCTGACGCTATGCCCCTGGACCACTGTCCTTTTCCGAAGTCTACAATATGAATTTCTCATATTCATGTGATAATGCAGTCAGTACATCAGAAAAGATTTCATAGTACTGATGATGTCGTACCAGCAGTATGGATATTAGCAAACTTCTTCTATAATTATGAGATAATGAAAAATAAAATGTGGTTCAATTTGAAGATTCATGAAAAGAAACGCATTATTCTGACAACCAAAACAACACAATGTATGGAAAATCGAAAGGTGTCATACAAATACCACAAACAAGTGATCATAGGTAAAAATCTGGAGCACATTAACATTGATTGGATAATAACCTGTTAACATACCTTGGACTCATCTCAACACTCTGTTTGGTTAATACCATGTAATATTGCCTATGACGCAGGGACCAGCAAGATAAAATGTACCAGATGTATAGAAAAGATTGCAAATCAGAATCAGAGTTTTTCAAAAGGAATAAAATGAAACCCTATATTGTGGGTTCTCATTCGAATCGTCTCGACGAGATGATTCTAATGAGTACCAACAACATAGGGTTTAGAGAAGAAATAGGGAAGTTGTCCACGGAAATACCACTCTTACCTGGACCTATATACAAATGGCAGCAGAACTATTTTAGTTATTCCATCAGGCTTTTACACGGGAGAGAACAAACAAGACAACAGGTCTTGTAAACAACAAGCTCATTAACCCGTTCCCTCATATTCTCTATAATGGAGCAATCCAAATTCAAAGAAAACAACAAATAAGAGTTGGAATTAGTCAGTCGACCAACACCACTCCCTTATCTTTGTCAGATGTTATTATACAATACAAGGGTTTAATTCCTGCAATGATTTATATAGTCAAATATAACAATGTACAGTGAGAAGGAGTAAGGGCCAAATGGTTAAGAAAATAGATAGTAGATTTTATTTGTAGGAGGATTGTACACAAATCCATTGTTTAGATCTTCACAAATATTCATTTTTCAGCGTTTATGAACCTGGTCGATTATGAAACATAACATAATTTCTGTGATGTTGAGTGAACAGTTCATTGACAAAAGCAGAAGTTCCTCTTCATGAGCAATTTTCCTTTTCTGGAGTTAACTGGAAACATTTCCAATAGGCCTTATTCAATGAAGACATCTATTGGTAGATTTCTAAACTCTTTGTACTTCGCAGTTGACATTTAGAATACAAAGTATCAAAATGACATGCATCATTTTTCATTGCCATGCACGATTTTTTGGCATTCCAAGTGACCAATTACATAGTATGTTACAGAGTCACATGATGTATATGATGGCCCTGGTTAATGTAGAGAAACGTAACAATGTCCAGTGGGTAGGAGAATGGCCCAGTGGTAAAAATAGAAGGCTTGTTACTTGGAGGATCCAGGGTTCAAGCCCATTGGTTCAGCTACTATTGTGTCAGCATCCTTTGACAAGACACTTCATAGCCCTAGCCTAGCAATGGTGAATCTCAGAAAGGCTGTTATATCAATAAAAAAATGTTTACAAGGTATTAAATCTTCTTCAAAAAACACAGAAAACGGTTCCCACCAACCCAAGCTTTATATTACAAACTGAGCTATTCAGAATATACTCAAAATTTCCCGAACTGTACCAATCTATGACGTAAGAAATGGCAGAGTATATAGACCGGGTAAAAATTCCAGTAAATCCATTGAGCTTTTTACATTACGAACGTCAAAACAAACAAGTCAATAAGTCGTGTAAACAAAAGCATCTGTTATTAAGGAAGTTTGTATCAAAGAAATCTATTTTCTTTGTAACTCGACATCAAATAAACAGAATTCATGATTAAAATTTCCAATGTATTAATTTTCTCATTCATTATGAGATATCACGTCTGGTCAAATTTGAAGCAACAACAGACAACAACATAGCTGTAAAGGTTAAAGAATGGTATTCATATTGTGTTGGTTAGTTTATACTTGTTGTTGTTGTTCTATTTATTTATTTATAAGTCCTATTTACATCGATTGAGAAACAAGTTGTAACAACTTAACAGATTAATCACTCTCAATTCTGCATCCTGGATCATATCAGTACCCGCGTCTCATTTGGATTGATGAAAGGTTGCAAGGCAGACCCCCTTACTCAAAGGATTTAAACCCATGACCCTTGTATCCATAGGTTGATGCTCTTCCCCTGGGTACCGTTTTACTAAACAGTTTACGCTTAAGATTTGCGTAAGTCTAAAACAGCAAGTCCTTTTATTTCAATATTTGGCAAACCAATATTGCAAAGTAACACATCATTGGAATCGTCTCTCCGAGACGCTTCCAATGACGTGTCACTTTGCAATATTGTCCTTTCATTGAAGATACTAACAATGTTTATTAGTTTTGACTTACGCAAATATTTTCCGTAAGTTGTTTAGTAAAACGTACCCCAGGACCACTGTCCTAATGTGTTGGTAAGTTGGAATCTTTGTGACAATCAAAGAAATTATCAAGCATGAGGATAAAGTCTGTCAGTAGATACGTCAGACGTAAAACGCCCAATTTTTGACTGTCCCTAATTGAAAGAGTTTGCAGACAAAATTTCAAAATGTGATGAAATTGAATAATCATCTTCTGATAGGGCAGAAAACACTGTGGGGAAATGAAAAATTGCTCATTTAGTGCAATTTCTCCTTTTTCCTACAATGCTTCCAGAGTCATCTGCAACAAACTGGTCAAATTTTGTTATTGTTTTTAATGGGTTAATCAATCCTGATGGAAAATGCAAAAGTGCTGCCACTGTATGTCTTTCAATAACAAACAAATGATTGTAACCCAGAAGAAAATAGACTCATGTAACAAATCAGAATCATTCTTGGCCAGAAATAGTTCTTACGTAGATTCTAGGAATAGGCACTCCAAAAGCATTCTTTGATATGTAAAAGATTGGAAGAAAATAGACTCATATAACAAATCAGTATCATTTCCAGTCTAAATCACTTATAGGTGGGTGACAGTGGCACAGAAGTATAGAGCGTTGGCCTCTAATGTACCTATCATCCCTTTGGCGAATCCCTGTTAGGCAAGGTGTAAATTGCTGGGACTAATCAACAGATCGGTGCGAGTACTGGTGTATTATCCAGGAAATATGCATCGATAGTGGCTTTGAACAAGCTTTAAGCTTCCTTCACAATCAATGTAAAACAAAAAGGTAAAAAAAATCAAAGGCCTGAATGGCCTGAACTGCGTCGCAGTATGGTCTGAGAGGTTTTTGGGCATATTAATGGATTTGAAAGAAAGCCAAGGGATTTTTGAGGACAAACAAAACATTTCTGTTGAATAGCAAGAATCAAAATAGAAGTCAAAATAGACATGTCCCAGTACTCCATTGGTACTCAAACACAATGCTCTATCAAATGAAAAAGTCTTATTCCAGTTATCAACAAAATAGACCTTGTAGACGAAAACAAACCTTTTCAGATTAATTACCAATCTACCAGGGGCCACAGTCATAAGTTATTTAAGAAACACTGCAGCACCGATATATTTAAATACAGCTTCAGTCAGAGATCATAGATTTATGGAGCAGTTTGACATAGGAATGAATTTTATGCAATAGTGTGAAAAGTTTTAAAAGTGCATTAAATATATGTTAGGATAAATGCCATATCAAAGGCATGCCGGAGTGTTATGAACAGGAACCAGAACACAAGAAACGGGTAGGTCATAAAGGATAGGAGAGACCTAAGTCTAAAAATTGATCTCAACAACAAAGTAAACAAACAACTTATTTAGTCTTCTCAACAATACCTACATTCAGTGTTTCTTCCAGGATTTGAAAAAACAGAGATATTTCCACATACATTGTGTAAAAGGTGATAATAGATCTTCTTTTTCCTTTTGCCATTATAAAAATTAAAATGCACATGCTCACTTCACAGTCAGTAATGATAAAGAAAAAAACACGGTGTATTTCCACAATATTAAAGAAACTTCAGGCAATATTTCTTTTTCTTTCTAATAATGAAAAAATGACAGCAGATTTTTCGTTTAGTATGAACTGTCCTGTTCAATTATAAAATCAATTCCAATTGAAAAGTAACGGCTTAAATGTTATAATTAATGCCTTTTTTTTTTATTTCAAAACAATATTACTGGAAAGAATGGGGAGTCGTATTTTAAACTTCTCACTAAGCATACTGGTTCCCAACCCTCTGGTAGCCAAATAAACAAATCGGAAACTTATTACTAAAATTAAGTCATGGGTTTATGACAAAATAAAATCACTGATAACAAAGACCTAACAATATCTATTATTTCTTTGATGATAACTACCAGTTCTCCTTCATGAATGTTTCCATGCTGTTTCCGGCACAAGGCCTGTTGATGAAAGAATTTTGCAAATGATTTTAAGTAGGGACTTTGTCCTGCACTGAGTAAAAAAATACTGAGGATTCCTTTAAAGATGGGGGAAATCCCTAGACCTTAGATACAGGTGCCACGGGAACATGTCAAAACGGCCCCATGTCAAAACGGCCCCATGTCAAAACGGCCCGGAGATCGATCAGAACGGCCCAGGAATGGTCATAACAGCCCAATTGTTGATTTTTCAATCAGTCAAAATGGCCCAAAATAGAGGTTTATACTGTTTTAATACTTTTGAACCGATAGTTTGGCCGTTTTGACTTATTCCAGGCCGTTTTGACAATGGGACATTTTGACATCGGGCCGTTTTGATTGTAATCTGGTTCTGCTAGATACCTTCTACTAGAAGTTCTATGATGTTGGGAATTAACGCGGATCGTTTGCATTACCTTTGATCACCATCCTGCACATCACAGACGCACCCAAAACAAACTAAGGAAGAAAGATTTATTTACAAAAAGTGACGATTTAATTTGATTTGATTTAAATAGAGAATTCACAAAGTTATAGACATAACAATCAACATAGAAGTTGGATCTACTTGCTTTCTCTCGGCGGTGATTAAGCCCCTATAGGTAAAGAAGGATTCTGAGGTAAAGAAAGAGTCCGATAGATGGCTATAATTATAAGCTTTTCGCGCATGCAAGCGAAACGCGTATAAAAATAAGCTCAGATATTATTTTCTTAACCCATATGTAACAAATCTCTGTTATTCTGGGACAAAATGAGCTTCTATGGATATTTCAGAGACCCTAGCACTGTATACCATTCTATGAAGTATTAAAAAAATAGACCCATGTAACAAATCTTTGACATTCGGAGCCAAAATCAGCTCCTATGGATATTTCAGAAACCTGTGCACTGTACACTGTTCTATGACGTATCAAGAAAATAGACCCATGTAACAAATCTTTGTCATTCCATCGCTCATTTTTGTTGGAAGATGAACTAGCAGGATACGTTAACCAGTTCCGACACAAATAACTTTGTATTATCTTATTATACTTGATGGAGTGTCTGTTTTAACCTGGGTTTAGATATTGTACTTTACAACACTTTTTCTTAGTTGAATTCTCAAACGAACCTTTTCTTTTATCCGTAAAGTGCATTACCTTAACTCTTTACCAAACGCCAAATTTGAGTCTGTCCAAATTTGAAACAGTTTGCAGACGACAATTCAAAATGTGATGAAATTGGAAAAAAATCTTCTGAAGGGTCAGAAAACATTGTAAGAAAAGGAAAAACTGATCGTTAAGAGCAAATTCTCCTTTTCCCAAAATGTTTTCCAGAGTCGTCTGCAACAAAGTGGTTAAATGCTGTTATTGTTTGGTAATTGGTTAAGATGGGTATGGGCGACAATATTTTCCTGGAAGCATAGATTTTTTACCCTTGTTTGAAAAAGGTTTCTGTGACTGGCCATATAGAAATCATTTTTAGAAAAAGGAGAAATTGATCAAGTGAGCAATTTCTCCTTTTTCTTACAATGATATCTGTTCTACAGCATGATCAATAGTCACATTCATTCCTTTATCTTATTTGATTGAAAGAGTTGAAATATTGGTATTTATCTCTGAAGACAGTTTGTGAGACTGCAATTTTATTCCACTTTCTTAACCACTTTCAGTTAATTGGCAATAATGTTTTAACTATTGCAGCATTGTTATTTGAGAATATCATTCTTGTTTATTTGATTTTATAATATGTTCTAATTTCAGTCTTGAGCTTAGAATTTTAACAAAACGATAAAATCAATTGGGTAAAAACTACAGAGCTATTTTTTATAGGTTTATTAGTCCCCTTAGTTATCATTTAGCTCTATTGCTCCAAGCAAACAATCATTTGTATACAGTCAAACTTGTTTTAAGAGGCCAGCCTATGGGACAGAGTAAATTGGCTGTTTAAGACAGGTTGGCTGCTGAACACAAGTTGATGTACACTATAAATCTAACAATGGGACTTTCTGCAGTGGTTGTTTAAGGCAGGTTGCCTGCTTAAAAGGGTGGCTGCTTAACACAGGTTTGACTGTATGTAACATGCATTGTCAGACACCTTCCTAGATTGAGTAACACTTACTCTCAACTTATTATTTTGTAATATATTTTACTAAGAGTATCTACTAAACATGTACTTTTCTGAATGAAATTTTTCACAAGCTTTCTTTTCACAGATTTTACATTTACCTTTGGCCTAAGATAAAAAAAAACCATTCATAGACAAATATAACAAAGATATGAAATACCAAAACTTTTATACCTATTACAACATAGCCAAACAAAGGGGTTTTACTATGATGACTGTTGTCACAATACATACCTTTACTTACAGATTGTTTAACCCTTTACCAAACGCCAAGTTTTCAACTGCCCCAAATTGAAAGAGTTTGCAGACAACATTTCAAAATGTGATGAAATTGAAAAGCAATCTTGTGAAAGGCCAGAAAACATTGTGGGAAAAGGAGAAATTGCTCGTTTCGAGCAATTTCTCCTTTTCCACAATGATTTTCAGAGTCTTCTACAACAAAGTGGTTAAAATTTAATGTTGTTATTGTTTGGTAATGGGTTAATGACAGGTCAGACTGTTAGGTAGGCAGTGATGGAGCTTATTCGATCAATTTAATGTTTACCTCTGCATGATCATTACACAAGTTGAATATTGACCAATCAGAAGAGGGAAAAAACAAGTTTGATTCAAGCTTAGGAACAAGTTCAATACAAGTTTGATTCAAGCTTAGGAACAAGTTCAATACAAGTTTGATTCAAGCTTAGAAACAAGTTCAATACAAGTTTGATTCAAGCTTAGGAACAAGTTCATTATAAGATTATATAAGGTTCATTAAATCTGATTTATCTCTAGATTAAGCAGCTTTTTTAGCAGACATAGAAACTTCCTGAGGCAGTCAAGAATGATATACATTGTACCTAAAGATAACATTAAGAACCTGAAATAAATAGTAACATTAGTTTATGAAGTTATAAAGTCATCATTGTCCATATTAACATAAAAACATGTTCTAATGACTCTGCAGACGTGGCAAACAACTCGAAGGAAAATTGTGACAAAATAAGAAATTGTTTGCACAAGCAATTTCTTCTTTTGTCACAATTCTTTTTACCAATATCACAAGCAAAATGCTAATTTGCTTCAGTTTACAGTTGTAAATCCAAAACTGTCAGATGAATGAATAGTCTAATAGACAGATACTAATCTTTAAAACAAAATACCAGCTAAGTCATCTAATATACATCAAAGAACATACTTATCTAATTAAGTTAGCTAAGTGGATAAGATAAAAAAGAAAGACAAGATGATAAAAAAAACATCATCATTAATAACTAAAGTATTATCTCTATTAAATCCATTGCTGTTGGGACTCATCAAATTTGTCGAAGCCAGTGTTTTACTAAACATCCGAAATTGAGGACGAAATGAAGTGTTGTTTGTTGTTGCAAACATAAATAAATAAAAACTGAGTGAAAATCTGAAGTTGAAGATGTCCTTTAATTAAATGAGATGTTTCGTAAAACACAGACCAAGATCAGAGGACATACAATAAGATATTTTGATCACACTTTAATAAAAATAATCTTAAAAAGATTTCTTAACCAATTGACCACTCAACAAATCCAATCAATGTTTGTCAGATGTGTTAACACAGTCCAAACAATTGACCATTGGACAAAACACCTTAATATGAACCTTCATAAGAGTTTTAAACAATGAAAATGTGTTTAAAAACTCTGACAAGCAAATGCATGATTGTGTACACATGAATATTTCTTTCAACAGATCTTATTGTGAATACAACTCCAACAAGCATTTGGGCGGGTTTTGTTTAAATGTCAATTAAAACCAATGCCCATTCACATTTTTTTAACAGATGTTTGATTAATATTTGATTGGCTAAACTATAACATTATGAATCTAAACTATTACTTTATGAATATTCGTTCATAGGCATTTCATTGACTGGTCGGAACATGGCGTATATAAAGGAACATTATGGTGCATCTAGTATTAGTAAGGCATAAACAATTTTTCTGTTTGAAATCGGGTAGAGGCCCCTGTGACAAAAGAAGGAATTGCTAATTATAAACAATTCCTTCTATTTTTTTTAAATTGTTTCTTCAACACCCTTTTGCAGGCAAGTTCAAATAAATGGTCTATATTTATGTGTCAAGTAATCTGAAAGATTTGTAGATACCTGTTGTTGAATTGGATTATTGTATTCTATGTCATCAGCATATTAAACCCCTTGCCTGATAGTACCTCACTTTCCTGTAGAAAACCTTGGAAACAATTGTGAAAAAAGGATAAATTGCTCCATTTGAGCAATAAATCCTTTTGTCACAATGGTTTCTCAAGTCTATTGCAGTTATCAGTAAATGAAATTTTATCGAGAAAGGGGTTTAAATACCAAGTATGCTTAGTACTTATGGTTGAAAAAATAAGCTACTTACCAAGGACTAGGATACTTTTGGGTTTCGTATATATTCTTTCTGCCTCTCTTGTCAACTCTAATAGTCGTTGTTTGACCACATAGTTCTCTGCACCCAGTATAAGATACGGCATGTCTTTTTCGCTCACTGTAAAGAAAATAAAAAGATTTCATTGTTATGCATGCACTTCGATGCAATTATCTATTCATATTGATACACACACCGACGTTTTGCCAAATGGGACCTTCGGAAAATTTTTGAATAGTGTAGATCCTGACCTGAAACTGTGTCAATGAAGCGACCACTTTACCACATCTACATGTAATGAGCCATTATAATTTATTTGCAATGGTTGCATCCCATCATTTGTTTCATATTATTTCTGGTTGTCTGCTTTGATACTGTTACTAGTTTAGATTTGAACTTTCATAAGTAGGTTGCAATAAGTTAACCCATAACCAAACAATAACGACATTTAACCACTTTATTATTGCAGATGACTCTGGAAAACACTGTGGAAAAAGGAGAAATTGCTTGTGACGAGCAATATCTCTTTTTCCCACAATGATTTCTGCGCTATCTAATAATTATTTTTTCAATTTCATCACATTTTAAATGTTGTATGCAAACTCTTTCAATTTGGGACAGTTGAAAACTTTGCATTTGGTAAAGGGTTAAGCATACAAAATTACACTTTCAATTACTTCAAACATCTTAGACAGGGTCCAGAAATGAATGTCATTGAGCACTGGTTTCAAGGGGTTCATTCAGTACAAGGCTGTATGGTGTAACAAACTGAGCCAATCTGAACACATCGGGTTTATCCAATAGAAAACACCTCTGAAATAATAGGGATGACTCCATATTGTTTCCCGCGAGAATGACGTCACTTTCTTTCGTTTCTAAAAATAGATCTTGAATGTAAAATCCAAAAAGTCGTTAAATTTGATTGAGGAAACAAGTATACATGTCACAACAACAAGTTCGCCATTTGGTATGGGTTACTGATCAAAAGTGATTAAAAAGGATGTCCAACACTTCCATACACATTGAACTACTTAACATGCACGCTTAGAAAAGGTGTTCATCGGCGGATGCCGATTTACCCGAAAAATTGTAACCCTACACTTATATCCGAGGTGTATTTCACAGCTCACGGAAATACCCGAGTAGTACCGATTGAAACTGAGCAATATAGACCTCTAAAAGAGACAATCACATCACATCTGATCAGTAAAAAACGCTGTCGTCCACTGATCAATTGTGTTGTCTATTTATACACCAGCATTGCATGTTCTCTTTAAACAATGCATTAGGTTCCCTAATTTGCATAAACGTTCTGAGAATGTTACACAAGTCCCATTTCCATGAAGACTTGCCCCGTGTTTTCGACCTTGGAAAATATGTGGGAAAAGCAACTCTCACAGAAAGAGATGTTTCATTCTATTGCTGCCACAAATGTAACAAACCAAGGGGATGGACCTCTAAAAGACACAATCACATACAATCAGTGAAGAACAGTGTCGTCCACTGATCAGTGTTGTCTATTTATGCACCCTCATCCAATGTTCTCTTTAACAATGGATCAGGTTCCCTAATCTGCATAAACTTTTCGAAGACTTTACAAAAGTAAGAACTTTTATTTGTAAAGAACTTGATATACTCTTGCATTGATCCTTCAATTTGTAGATAACTTCAAGGATGTTTTCCCCATGCCCTGGCGTCACATACAAATTGCACTTTAAAAATATGAGCCGTAAACACCAATTGCTGCATGCAACATCATTAAATCAACCATATTTCGTCTTCTGGTTTCCCTTATCGCCAATAATTTCAATAAACTGCAGGACCCTGCATCTATAACTTCATATGAGATATGTAAACTTTAATTGATTGTATTCCCTATAAAAGTCACAAAGGAAATATATGAAATCTGGTGCCTTTATGATACCACCAGACACTTAAAGTAAAACCTTAGACTAGTTAACCCTTTACCAAATGCCAAATTTTCGACTGTCCCAAATTGAAAGAGTTTGCAGACGACATTTGAAAATGTGACGAAATTGGAAAATAATCTTCTGATAGGGTAGAAAAGATTGTGGGAAAAGTAGAATTTGCTAGCTATTACGTAACTAGTAATTATTTCCTTTCCCACGATGTTTTCCAGAGTCGTCTGCAACAAGCTGGTCCAATGTTGATATTGTTTGGTAATTGGTTAAGATCATTTTTCTTTGCTTAACCCTACACAGTATGCGTTGAGGCAATTAAGACAATTAAAACTAAACAAACGTTTAAAAAATAAAACTATTAAAATTTGCCCTTTTGTTATTAGCACCAAAATTAAGTTATTTTCATCTCCTTAGTAGTCAAGATCTTATCAAACATCAAAACGGATAGCATATGAAAAAAATGTGATAAAAGCAGAATCTTTAAAGCATGAGTAAATTCTTTCATTTTTTGCCATAATGTACTCTGTAATCTTATAACATATTTTTTACATTGATTGTGAAGGAAGGTTGAAGCTTATAAAAGTCACTATCTATGTCATGAAGGTGTTTAATTCATTCTCTCACATTGGATTGTTTTGATTTAACTGTGCAATCAAAAAACTACTGTATATATTTATATGAAACAGAAAAAGGATTCTGATACTAACCCATTACCAAACAATAACCCTCTAAGGGTTATGAACCCAAATCTCTATTTAGAATTTTGAATCAATTAACATTACATACGCTCTGACTAATTTTGTACAACTCTTTAACATTAAACATATCTTAGTTTGTATTTTGAATCGCAAGCCAAAGGCCTATGTCTACAAATATTTTTTTCTTTACTATTTTCTTTTCTTTCCATCTTTGCCTACAAATAAGGATTTTGTTTCCTATTCTTTTTCTATCAGCTAGAGGTAATTCACCATTTTAGGGAAGGGGATGAAATTGCTTGCTTCTGTAGAATGACAATTCAAAACATTTCAAAACAAAAGGCATATTATCTAAGCTGACAAATCTGGTACAGGGACACGTTTACCAATTACCAAACAAGAACAAAATCTAACCACTTTGATGCAGACGAAACTGTAATACATTGTGGGAAAACGAAGAAATTGCTTGTCACGAGTAATTTCTCCTTTTCCCACAATGTTTTCTGTCCTATCAGAATATCATTTTTTAATTTCTTCACATTTTGAAATGTCTTCTGCTAACCCTTCCAATATGGGACAGTCAAAGATTTGGCGTTTGGTAAAGGGTTAAACTATGGAAACTCCCTTTATTGCTATGGAAACAGAGACATCTGTTGGGAAAATCTCCCCCATGTATATACAGTCTGTGGTTTGACAGGGTGGGAAAGTGGAACTTAAAAAGCCTCATGGGCTTATCATACATGTATAACATAAAAGACACAAGCAGCGCCCTCCACGTGTACTCTGTGATTCCCGACAGTAATTGCCTTTTAATTTGCTGAACTCCGTTTCAGAATGTTGTCGTGTTCCTATAACTCCATGGGTATCTTTTTAAACTATGTGCATACAGGGTTATCTTAAAGCGCGCAACCCGCGGGTCAATTTGACAGACCACTTCAAATAAAATTTATTTGGCCACTGGCCTGGATTTAACCTGTTTGCAGAAGCATGAAATTGTTCCAGCATTTGAAGGGTTAAATTGTACCTCAAGCACACAATTGTCTCATACAATTTTGACCAACTAAGATAACGACTCACAATAATTAATTAGTTAAACACGCTTCCACATATATCTAAATATTACCAAATTGCTTATTAACAGAAAACTGGATAAAAAGGCAACACCTAACACTTAAAAGAGCATCCCCTATCAGACTAAATTGCCAATTAACAATTAGAAATGTTAGTTTATGATTAACTAATTGACAGATGAGCCAGTGAGTTATCTTTCATAAACGTATTGGATTATCTGATAAACTAACATCTGGACAGATAAAAATATGGTTCAATTAATTGTCCAGTTGGAAACATGTTATTCTATTATTTCGATTTATGCCAGACTTAGAGCCTTTGACCCTTTTTCCTGATTCAGATGTATGGTCAGCCAGGAAGGTGAATTATAAATGACCAGAATTTGAAATAAAGCATCCTTAGATCTATCGAATTTGCAAGGGCTTAACCCTTTACCAAATCTTTGACTGTCCCAAATTGAAAGAGTTTGCAGACGACATTTCAAAATGTGATGAAATTGGAAAGTACTCTTTTGATAGACTAGAAAACAAACTGTCAAACTTGTGTTAAAAGGCCAGCCTATGGAAATGAGGAATTGGCTGTTAAAGACAGGTTGGCTGCTTAACACAAATTGATGTACACTATAAATCTAACAATGGGACTTTCTGAAGTGGTTGTCTAAGACAGGCTGGCTGATGTCTGAGACAAAGTGGTAAAATGTCGTTGTTTGGTAATGGGTGAATCTCTCAGAAAACAAAAGTCAGTGAACAATCCCTGTATCTGTAGTATAACTGATGTAATGTTGACATTTCAAGCGCCAATAAATACCAAACAAAAATACCAGGCACAATCATGTTCTACAATTCTTAAAGGCTCATGAAAGGAGACTAATGTTACATCAAACTTTCTTATTTGGTAAACCTTTGGTCAGATTCAAATAGTTATCACAAAAAAAAAAACATCAGCACAACTTAAATGTGAATGCCAATGAGAAATAACCCAAATTAGCCAGTTTAGAAATTACAATAACCTGATTCTTCACCTCTGACCTGGTCAGGTGATACACAAATTTTGAGCCAACCTATCAGAATTCGTTATTCTAAATATGTAAACAAACTGATTGTTGCTTAACATGATTGGATTGGAGACAACTATATTCAAGCACAAAATAAGTTGCGTTAAAGGAGTTTACCAAACAAGGTCTCACAGTATTCATGAATTAATTTTCATGACTTTTATGAACATAAAACAAGAAGTCCATGCATGTTTTCAGTAATTTATTTGAACTCATATCCTTTCATGTGCCTTTAACTTTACAATACCAAGCGAAATGGATTGGGACTCTTGGAATCACCCAATTCTTTTTCAGATCTCAGCACTGTAACCCATATAACTAACTTGTTTTGATGGGTGTTTTCTCTCTCTACTCGGAGAGCAGTTTCGACAGTTTAACAGTTACGCTTAATTACTTTTACAAAACTACTATTCATACTCTTCTCTTAACCCTTTACCAAACGCCAAGTTTTGACGGTCCCAAATTGAAAGAGTTTGCAGACGACATTTCATATAGTGTAAAACTTGGAAAGTAACCTTCTAATATAGTAGAAAACATTGTGGGAAAAGGAGAAATTGCTCGGAACGAGCAATTTCTCCTTTTCCCACAATGTTTTTCAGAGTCGTCTACAATAAAGTGGTTAGATGTCGTTATTGTTTGGTAATGGGTTAAGGTAGTTAACATCTTTGCAGCAGAATATGATTTATTGGAGAATGAGGAAGCAATGTGTTCCTGTAATTTTCACCATTTCAGTAGAAAGATAGATGAGAAGATTTTTAAACTGTTCTTTTGTAACAGTGTATCAATTAGTGAAGGAAAAGTACTGAAATAAATACTTTGCAAACCATGCCAACAGGAAAGCATATAAACCAGTTCCACTGATAAACCCTTAGAATGCTGGGTAATTTTCCAAAAATAGATTTTTGTGTCATCTGCTTTCCAAAGCCATAAATATCTGCTCAATATCAATGAGGAATGATACTCAGAGTAGCAAACAGGTTAGATCACAGGCCAGCCGCAGATTAACTTGGCCCCTGGCCTGTATCTAATCTGTTTGCATAAGCATAAAGTAGGTTCATGCACCAAAAGGGTTAAAAGAAGTTAAAAGACATTTTAAATATTTAGAATGTGTCTCAAATTTTATCCCTTTTTGTTTCGTATTCATTAAACAAATTAGTTCATTACAGTATATTAACTACACTCAGTGCATTTTTTAAAGCATTCTGCTGTTTCACAAGTATAAAATAGTACACCATATAAAACAATTGTTTTATGCATTCTTATTTTGATGCATCTGAAACAGAAAACATTAAAAAAAAAACTGACAAAAAAAGGAATTGCTCGTTTCAATTTCTCCTTTTTTGACATGATATTCAACCAAATAATTCCAAAATGATTCTTGATTTTTTTCGTTTTCTTTCCTATTGTATACTCATAGTCTTCTCTAAACAGTTGCTCCCAATTCGGACTAATTATTAATTCCCTTATCAGAGAATGGGTTATTCTGAGCCATGTGGAAAAAAGAAGCCTGTTTATAAGTGACTCTCTTTTGCAGAAGAGACAATATAATACTGTATGTTGTGGTAGGAGAGAGAGAGTGGAGCTACTCACTTAGAAAATTAATTTCTCAGACATTTCTAAGCAATGCTGCAAGACAACTATGATCTAATGAACACACCACCTGCTCCTTGGGAAAATTGTATTCTTTTACGTAGACGGGGTGATCACGTGATCAATGTTTACCAAATAAAACAGATTGCAAATGGCCGCACCCCTGAATAAGCAGGTATTTATGCATTTTCAAACCCTTTACCAAATGCCAATTTTTCAATGTCTGAAAATGAAAGAGATTGCAGACGACATTTCAAAATGTAATGAAATTGGAAAATAATCTTCTGATAGGGCAGAAAACTTTGTCGAAAGTTTCCCACAGTGTTTTCCAGAGTCGCCTGCAACAAAGTGGTTAAATTTCATTATTGTTTGGTAATGGGTTAAGCAGATTCTTTTTTTTTCCACTATTTTATATACGCCATGTTCCGACGATCAATTTTCCGCAACCACCGGAGAATGTTGTTCCCATTTTGGCCGTGCCATTCGCTCCAAGACCCTGCAGAGAATTTCGAGTCGAGGGATGATGCAATACAGACAATAGATTTTGCCATCCCCTACTTCATAGAAATGATTTTAACGAACAAGAGTAAATTATGCATGTGTGAAGCAAACTATTCTTTTGTCCTCTTCTTTCAAATGTCTTATATACAGCAAGCCAATGTTTAGCCACTTAGAGTGCTGGAATCCTCTTCATGCTTATGCAAACAGTTAGATCCAGGCCAGCTGCCAAGTAAATTGGCAGCTGGCCTGTGATCTAACGTATTTGTTTCTCTGAGTATCTTTCTTTATCAAAATGATGCAGATATTTAAGGTTTTCGAAAGAAGTGGACAAAAAAAATCTATTTTTAGAAAAATTACCCAGCATTCTAAGGGTTAAGTGTCAGCTTGGAACAAAATTCATGTAAAAGTGCACCTGTAAATTATTTAAAGTTCCAGCATGTTTGTCATAGACAATAAAGGTCAATAGGTTTGAAACAAACCTCAAACCTCAAAGGCTAGCATCTGTACATAACCAGTTCAAAGGTATTAAAAGGTGTGTAAAATGCCTTTTCACCTTTAACATTTGATTTGGATTTAGTATGATTTTCAATGCAAGTTAAACAGATACCAGAAAATACGAATTGACAAATAAACACATTTTTTACAGACTCTCAATTTCTCTTTTTATAACAAACGTTTCTGCTCAGAATTGGAATTTAGATGTTTATTTTCATACCTGAACTTTCATCTACTTTTTTTTCAATTATTTGTGACAAGCCATCACACATAAAGGAACAATTGTGAAAGAACTACTGTGTGATTGATCTGAAGTGCATGTATGTTTGTCATGGAGGTTAACAGGTTTGAAACAAACTTCATTGCTCAACAAATGAGTATGACCAGTTCAAAGTTGGGAATTGTGTAATGAACCAAGCAAATAAAACTTAAAAGAGACACTCACATCCGATCAGCGAAAAACACTGTCATTCATTGTTCAGTTGTGTTGTCTATTTATATACCGGCATGTTCTCTATAGCAATGCATTAGGTACCCTAATTTGCATACATTACATTTGTATAAAAGACTTTTTTCCATCTCACCGTTTCCCTTTCATGTACATGTGTACTATTGCTAGTGAAGCAGAAGACAAAAAAAGGAGTTGAAAAAAAGAAAAATTGCTTTAAACTTTTTGACACAAAGGTTTCTGGCAAATATCACAATGTTAATCAATCCTCCATTTAGGAATGGGCAAGATAACCCTTTACCAACCATCAATTTTTGACTGTCCCAAATTGAAAGAGATTGCAGACGACATTTCAAAATATGATCAACTTAAATTTAAATAATCTTCTTACAGGGCAGAAAACATTGTGGGAAAAGGAGAAATTGCTCGTTATGACAATGTTTGCCAGAGTCGTCTGCAACAAAGTGGTCAAATGTTGTTATTGTTTGGTAAAGGGATAAAACACTCCTGCCTAAATGACAAAAAGTATGTTTGTCAAAGACCACAAATAGTCAGGGTCTTTGGGTATGAACGAAACTTCAATGCACATCAACTGTACGTGTATATCACTTGAAAAAATACAAGTTCAAAATTGTCAAAAGGTTACAAAAAAGTCATTAATTTCCTTTAGCATCTCCCAAGTTTAGAACAAGATTATCCCTTATAGTGCTTGAACCATCTTCATGCTCATGCAAACAGGTTAGATCCAGGCCAGCCGCCAAGTAAATTGGCAATTGGCCTGTGATCTGATGTGTTTGTTACTTTGAGTATCTTGACTCAAAATAAAGCATATATTCATGGTTTTGGAAAGCAAACGACACAAAAATCTATTTTAAGAAAATTACCCAGCATTCTAAGGATTAATAGTTAGTTAAACCTTGGTCTGAATCAGTTGATGTTTTGTTTGTTTTTGCCACAAATGCACAGGATTCAGTCTTGTGTGTTTTAAATATTGTACATGTTCCCTGGATGACCTACCAGTACTAGGCTAGGAAAATGTGTCTTGTCCAAGGACACTCCACTGTGAAATAGATGGCCTCCTTTAAGGATCTCACCCAAGCGGACCAGTCTTTAGTCCACGTTGCTTCCCATTACACCACTGGGAATTGGTGCCTTGCAGTATGATGAGCAATTTTCCTTTTACTACAACATTGTCAAATTCCATTGTTTTCGACAGTTGTGCTTTGCACTAACCTGTGTACTATCGCTTAAACGATTGTGGGTAAATCAATCTGTAAATAGATATGTTGTTGTTGTTGTGATGTGACATCACAAGCTAGCAAAATGACACAGGTTTTTGAAAATGCACAACTGTAAAAACACAATGGAGAAATGGGGTTTTGAATTCTAAAAGTTGGGCAATCTGGAATAAATCATTCTAAGTAAGTGGGAAAGGTTTAGATTGTCACATGAACAAATAATGACCTGTATTTATCTATTTACCGTTAAAGAGCAGAGGGTCAACCAATTAGGATGCTCCATGACATTTGAAAGGCGGGACAGACATCCAATTACAGCCAATCAGCTTCATTTATCTTCCCCCTGTCCTTTCAGAGGAAAAAGGATTATTAAATGCACCAAATGGGTATAAATCAACCCAAATGATACCAAATAAGTGGGACGAATCACAAATTATTTCTGTTCCAAGTGGTTTTAGGAAAGACACATGAAGTGAACAGTTCTTTTAAGACATGGTTTCTTTGGCGCCTGTTTGGTTCAAAGGGGTACTGTATATAGTTATCCTTGGGTCAGTACTGTGTAATATAGTTACATAGTACTGATCCAAGAATAACTACAGACCCCTGTGGTTGGGTTCAGTTTGGAAGAATAGTTTACCCATGACATCACCAACTTCTCAACACGGCCATTCCTGGTGTGAAAAACCAGAAAAAAAAACCAGCAAGGCCTGGTCAGACTGCATTGTTTTTGAAAGTAAGGAATGCAAACTTGTCCATCTTAGCAGAATTATTTGGATATTCCGAATAAGAACATCTAGCTGACTGCTGCCCACCCCAGTGACTGGGACACCCACAGCAGATGACAAATAAAAAATCAGGATTAACCTAACCATCATGCTGATGCTTGTTTAACACCTCATAGTGAAGAGTTCCTCTTTTGTTGCAATAACTGTAACATAGAACGACAAAGTGCATGCCTTTCCATTCTTAATCCATTACCAAACAATAACGAGATTTGACCAGTTTGATGCATACAACACAAACAAAACTCAGAAACAAAACCTATCTTTTCAGGACTAAAATTTCACAATGTTTCTTTCTACACTATGTACATTTACCTTTGGTTTAATCCATTACCAAACAATTACCAAACAATTACAACATTTGACCAGTTTGTTACAGCCAACTCAGGAAAATAAGCAATTTCTCCTTTTCCATCAATGTTTTCAGCTCTATCAGAATAATTTTTTTCAATTTCATCATATTTTGAAATATTATCTGCAAACTCTTTCAATTTGGGACATTCTAAAACTTGGCGTTTGGTAAAGGGTTATCCATTGTTACCAGGCTTCCAGCTGTTGTTTTTTTATTTTGATCAACAAAACAATCTAAACAAGAGAATAGATTAACCAAGAATTGTAACCATCCCATCCATAAGGTTCTTAAGGAGAAGAGATTTAAAAATAGCTTTATAAAGATGATTAGATTATTTTCTCAGAGAATGAATTGCCTATTGGATAAATCATCCATTAAGTCTTGACAATTCTATTTGTCTTTGAGTTACAGCAATATCAAGTTAAAAAGACTGCATAAAACTGTTTGTTTATTATGGATCAAGTCCCTTCACACACATTCTGAATGGGACTATACAGGAAATAGTATATGATGATCGTTTGAAAAGATATCAATTAATCAACAATTTTTGTGTTTATTGTAATTTGGGTATTCACATCACAACAACAACGTTTCAAGAAACATTCATCTTGAGACGCAATCGGAACTACTTGGGTATTTCTGTGAGCTGAAAAATACACCTCGAATATAAGTGTAGGGTTAAAATATTTCAGTCAAATCGTCTCAAGCTTATACACAGACACATTTTGAATACGTGTCCATATCAAGTAGATCAATGTATATGGAAGTGTTGAACATCATTTTAATAAATTTTTAATCAGTAACTCATACATAATAGTGACATAAGTTTTGATATATATTTATAAATGTTTCCTTCATCAAAATGAATGACTATTTAGAATTCAAGTTCAAGATCTATATTTGGAATTGAAGTACGATGACGTAAGTCTGGAAAGGAACAATATGGCAGCATTCCTATTACCTCATGGGCATTTTCATTGGATAAACTCGATGAGTTCAGATCGCTTGAAACATTCAGCTGATGTTGAATTGCAAAACATTTCAATCCATTGCATTGAGAAAACAACTTAACTTTAACAGTTTAAGATATCAAGATGAAATAGAAATATTATTCCCTTAATAGCTAATGATTATTTTGATAAAAGGACCCCTAGTTAACCGCACATAAATTGAAAGAATTCATACTAGTGGCAACTTATGTTAAATGATGGCTAGACCAACAATCCAACCGAGTGAAGCCAAAAGACATTCCTAGATAACCTTTGACCCTGCTTGCCACTCCAATGGGAACCATTTCCTATCAAACCAATAACTTGCCTGGTTCCCTGCTTTTAACCGTGTACTCCTTGAAACTTCACTCTGAATTATCTGCTGCAGAAGATATGATAACCCTTTCCCAAACAACAAATTTCCGACTGTCCCAAATTGAAAGAGTTTGCAGACGATAAAATAAAAGAAAATGCTGTGACCAGAAAATAAATTGCTCATTAAGAGTTATTTTATCCTTATGTCAAAATGGTTTTTACCCAATTTCATAGAGAAAATGTGTTACATTAACATTTTCTTTTGTCGTCTGCTAATGCTTTCAATTTGAAACATTAACAAAACAAAAAATTCAAATGAGGGAACTGGTTAAAGAGCAAAATGCATCCTTTTAAATTAATGTTCATAATGTCAAATCATGTATGTATCGGGTTGTGTCTGCAGAAAGCTGCAGACAACCAGTTTCTAGAAAGAAATGTTGTAAGATAAGACTAAAAAAAGCCTTTATCAAAAATGTAATATTTACATAACATCAATATGTTAGAATGCCCATAACTACAATCATCCATATCAGATTGTAAGTGAGAGCTCTATAAATAACAGAACTACTCTACATGAAATGACGAAATAGTCCCAAAATTGAAACAGTGCAGACATGAATTAAAGTTGTAAATAACAAAATCAGATTAAATTCTTCTGAATTATAAGTAGGTAAAATTTGCTTAATAATCACTATCCCCTTACACTACAAAACTTTTTCCAGCAAATATGCTATATTATGGTATAAAACCAAGATATCTCTTGGTAAAAGTCAACAGACACAACTTGATATATCTGTTGCAAGCAACCTTAGACATTATCTGGATATTCTTTAATACAAACGTCATAATAACAATTGATGGTGCTATCCATTCCTTCATGTTTGATTTTCAGATTGCTTTAACTTGAAAATAACTGCAGGCAATAAATTCTTTTTTTTTTAGTAATATGCCCTTTGTGATATTTGGTAGATGGTAAAATATTGACAACAACATTGTAGTGATAACTTAAACCTTAGAATGCTGGGTAATTTTCAAAAAATAGATAATTGTGTTGTCTGCTTTCCAAAACATCAAATATCTGCTTGATCTCTTTGAAGAAAGATACCCATAGTAGCAAACAGGTTAGATCACAGGCCAGCCGCCAATTTACTTGGCGGCTGGCCTGGATCTAACCTGTCTGCATAAGCATGAAGTCAGTTCCAGCACTATAAAGGTAATACAGTAAAAAACATTTTTGTTGCATGACTCAATAACTCTTGGCCACAAGATAGTAAGGCTAAGTAAGTCTCGGGCACAATTTAGTAAGTAATGCTCACAACCTATAGGCGCTTGTTCACAGAAGAGGAAATTTGAAAGTCAAAATAAAATGCCGATAAAACAATAGTTTTTATATAGTTGTATTTTTTTAAAGAAATAGACGTCTGAAAAAATAGAAATCATTCATTCAAGCAGCTTCTCCCTCTTTAATAATTATTCCAAAGACATTTTGCAGGTGTTCCTGAAAAATTACTGCATAGTAAACCCTTGTAGTGCTCAAACCGACTTCATGCTTATGCAAACAGGTTGGATCAAGGCCAGCTGTCAAGTAAATTGGCAGCTGACCTGTGGTCTAACCTGTTTGCTACTCTGAGTATCTCTCCTCATCAAAATTAAGCAGATATTTAAGGTGTTGGAAAGCAGATGACACAAAAATCTATTTCTAGAAAATTACCCAGCATTCTAAGGGTTAAAGATGAAAAACAAGTTTCAGCTTACAACCAGATTGTGAAGATGATAAAAGCCATTTACTGAAGGTCTTCAGAGCATATTTATCAAGTCAAAAGGTTGTATTTGGAGTGAGTGAGAAAAGATAAGACATCTTTCCCACATAAATCAATCTAAATTAACATTTAACCTTCTCCCTTATACCAACAGTTACATAAGCATTTTCAGGAGTTTTCAAACATTCTAACAAAAAGAAAATTTCATAATTTAAATCATGCTCTAAATATCTTAAAGACTTTGACATTACAGAGATAATTAACATGTATTTATGGCTGGTATCTTTTCCTCATTTTGATCATCTACTTTTAAGGTAACCTGTTGCAAATCATTTCTCACAGGGATCAGCATTAAAGTACGGTTTGTCTAAAAATCAGTGCAAATGATTTCACATCAAGAGTAACACTAGCAACCTTGAAAACATAAATTGATCTTATCTAAACAAACTCATCTTAGTTGTCAGATTGTCCATTGCCATAAGTATTGAATAATATAATGTCAAAAACATCATCCATGAAATTGAGTGTCACCTAAGCTTAGACTTTCCTTAACACATTTTCTGTATTTTCGCATCAATTTCCAGCATCGACAGCTTGATAAGTACAGTCTAACTTGTGTTAAGCAGCCACCCTTTTAAGCAGCCAACCTGTCTTAAACAACCACTGCAGAAAGTCCCATTGTTAGATTTATAGTGTACACCAACTTGTGTTAAGCAGCCAACCTGTCTTAAACAGCCAATTGACTATGTCCCATAGGCTGGCCTCTTAACACAAGTTTGACTGTATTGAGATTTCAATGCAAGACTATAGTAAGTCCTTCACAAATGTAAAGGACTTAATATAATCTTGCATTGAACCCATGGTACTCGTTTAACCATTTACCAAACACAAAGTTTTCGACTGTCCCAAATTGAAAGAGTTTGCAGACGACATTTCAAAATGTGACAAAATTGAAAAGAAATCTGATAGAGTAGAAAACATTGTGGGAAAAGGAGAAATTGCTCATTATGAGCAACTTCTCCTTTTCCCACAGTGCTTTCCAGAGTCATCTTCAACAAAGTGGTTACATGTCGTTTTTGTTTGGCAATAGGTTTATCACCATATTTTCTCTTTGGTACCCTTCTTTTCAGCCACGGAGCATTTGCCAATTCATCTCCTTCTTTTCAGCCACGGAGCATTTGCCAATTCATCTGTTTCATCATAGTGATTAAATGGCCCTTTGAGAGGTGTTACAGGGTACTTCAGAGCTGAAAGGGGCCAGAACTTATCTGATGGTATCCCACTTAACCCTACGTTGAAAAGGTCTATCTCACAGATTCGGGTTTTAACTTTTCAAAAATAAATCGTCTTTTACCATTAAAATGACATCATATATTTCTTAAGAAACATAAGACGAGATTATTGACAGCTTTACAAGCCTTGTTCATAACCCTACAGGAAGAAAATAGAACATTTTATATTGCAGATGTTGCAAACTGTTCAAATGTGTTTTTCATAAATAACGATCTAAACTTAGAATACGATGTGGTATTCTTATATTCCATCTTCACATGTATCTTCCAATATGTTAAACCGCTCTTGTCACATGACGCCAGTATGGTACGCGAGGAAGAATTCCTGTATTCACTTATAAACCTGCTACACCATAGATGCCATGATGTGTAAAGGCTCACTTCACATCAAATAGAAAACAGGGCATTCCGGCAATAAAGCAATTGAAAGTGTCGTATTTTTTGTGACAATGTTAGTTTATATCAAATTCAAAACGTTTATTACTCAAACAGAACAATTCCTGTTAGGCGAGGTGAAAATTGCTGAAACTGACCCACGAATCCGCGCAAGTACTGGTGTAGTATCCAGGAAGCAGCCATCAAAAGTGAATTTTACAAGCTTCATACTTCTGTCACAATCAATGTAAAATGACTAAGTTTAAACTAAACAGAACAATCTCTGAGTGAGTCCCTTTAAACTAAACAGAACAATCTCTGAGTGAGTCCCTTTAAACTAAACAGAACAATCTCTGAGTGAGTCCCTTTAAACTAAACAGAACAATCTCTGAGTGAGTCCCTTTAAACTAAACAGAACAATCTCTGAGTGAGTCCCTTTAAACTAAACAGAACAATCTCTGAGTGAGTCCCTTTAAACTAAACAGAACAATCTCTGAGTGAGTCCCTTTAAACTAAACAGAACAATCTCTGAGTGAGTCCCTTTAAACTAAACAGAACAATCTCTGGGTGAGTCCCTTTAAACTAAACAGAACAATCTCTGAGTGAGTCCCTTTAAACTAAACAGAACAATCTCTGAGTGAGTCCCTTTAAACTAAACAGAACAATCTCTGGTGAGTCCCTTTAAACTAAACAGAACAATCTCTGGGTGAGTCCCTTTAAACTAAACAGAACAATCTCTGAGTGAGTCCCTTTAAACTAAACAGAACAATCTCTGAGTGAGTCCCTTTAATGATGATAGGGGTATTTGCAGATATTGCGACATGGTTATGTAGAGTTGTTGAGTGTTTCAGAAAAACCTCACTACATATGTCCAACTGTTCTTTGCAGGTAATGAGCCTGTGGTAGGGCTCCTGAGCCATAGCACTTGAAGGTTGTAAGTTAGATTCCCAAAAGTGGCCATCGAGCCCGTTTTAGAAAATAGTTTAACCAAGAGATGTAACCATCCCATCCTTAAATCCATTAGGAGAGGAGACAAAGACCCAATAAAAATGTCGGTTATCTTTAGATGGGGGAGGATGAACATCATACATAGAACTGCTTGCAGACAACAGCCCAAGAAACTGAAAATAACAATGAAACAATTTTGCAACTCTCCTGAAAAAATATTCATTCAGTGAAAGTGCTAACAACTACAACCAACTTCACCACTAATGACAGTCAATTATGTGACTATAACATTATCTGTTTCCGGGAGTCTTTGTATCCCAACCGTAATTGTCCCAAACAACACTCCCTCGTTCCAAGATGTCGCACAAACATCCAAATAGTTAGCGAACTGAATAAATGGTGTGTCAGATAAACGGATGATTATGCTGTTATATTTCTGCCAGTTATATGGTCTAATATACCAACAGCCATTCATCATAGAGACCATAATTCATAGGCCAAAGGAATATTAACGTATTACCCCATGCAATGGTTGGTTATTTTTGGACAAAAGGTGGAATTGCTTGTGAAATTACAAAGCAAACCTTCAGTTAAATTCATATATTTTTGCTTGTTTACCTTTCCCTGCAGTAGAATATTTAAGAAACAACTTCCATGATAAGAGAACTGTGCATCAAATTAAAAACTGTACTAGTAATTGCTTCTTTTGTCTCATTCATTTCTAACAACATAGTTATCCCAAAAGTCTTCTTTTTCAATTTCTATATGATTTTCGAAATATTTCATTGTCTACTGCTCATACTTTCAATTTGGACCAGTCTTTACTTTCCTTATCATGATCTACAATAATGTAGGTTAATAATTCATTAAAGATGAATTCCATATTTTGTGACAAAAGTAGAATTAATTGCTTGTACTATAAGATGGATCATGATGTCAATTTTGGGTCCATCACATATCACCCTATGTTTATGATAAAAAATAAATTGCAAATGGTGGTGCCGATGAATGAGCAGGTATTCATGCTTTTTTTTCGGCAGATTCCTTTCATTTTTCACTGTTTTATATACACCATGTTCAGACAATCAATTATTTTGGATGTGCCATTCGCTCAAAGACCCTGTAGAGAATTTCGAGTCAAGGGATGTGCATGTGGGTCTCTGCTGGGTCTTGGAGTGAACGGCACAGCCAAAATTGAAACAACATTCACTGGCAGTTATTGAAAATTGATCATCCGATCATGGCGTATATAAAATAGTGGAAAACAAAAGTAATCTGCTGAAAAAATGCATAAATACCTGCTCATTTATGGCGGCCACCATTTTGCAATCTGTTTTATATAGTAAACATTGATCACATTATCATCCAGCCTTGTAAAAGATGAATTCCATTTTTGTGACAAAAGTAGAATTAATTGATTGTACTATAAGATGGATCGTGATGTTAATTTAGGGTCCATCACATTTCACACCATGGGGTAATAGACCTAGCTATTCAACAAATAATTTTCTTTAAAATTAAACGGAACAGACAACTATTGCTGCAAGTTTTGAGAGAAAAATATTTTATTTGTCACATTCATCAGACAGCATCGTCACAAAAAGAGATAATGATAGCTACCAACAATTTCTATTTTTCTCACAATTGTTTCTTCAGTCATCTGCTACAGAAACATAAACATGTATGTATTTAGGAAACGAAAGGGTTTACAAGCCAAACCCTGCGTTGCACCAATTACTATCTATTAGAAGAATAATCAAATAAAGAAACCATACATCATTCCATTATGACAGGTAAAGCTAAAAGTGCATATCAGTCTTTTTCATGCACTGTTAGGAAAATTATCCAGTAAATCCAATGTTGTTGTACTCATTATATTGGTGTCTTTATGAAGAAAATTGACTAAAATTGAAATAGCAAAAATTATATAATATGAGTCATTAAGTTGTCCTGCTTGATTTTCATTAGATCTCAATTTCAATTACAGTTCTTGCTGTAATGTCATCCTATGTGTCATAACAGTTTTACAACATGTTTCTTGTTTCTTCTCTTTGTTTATTGGCATTCCCAACTCTGTCTTGAACTTGCAAACTTCTAAATACAAGACATTGAGCTTAAAGTGACTATCTGACAAATTGAGATATTATCCTTTTTGAAATAAACTGTCTTCTTTGAATAAAATATGACAGATTGAGATTCTTTTCTTTACAAAATAAGATGTCTTCTTCGAATAAAATAATAAGACATAAAATTCTCAGGGCCTCCGCTGCCGATCGCCAATGTCGCCAAATGCGAAAAATCTCGTCAATTTGCGACAAAAATAACAATAACAAAAATAGTTTTGCGAAAGTGTTTGCGACAAACCGTATTTACCAATCATGCATGACATAAGCGACCCAGAGTAATAGCCAGTTCCCGTACTGGAGTTATCGAGGCATTCTGCGTGTATAAAAACAGGAACCAGCCCGGTAATGACCCGTATCTTTCGCAGTTTGCACGCAACCGAGTTCGTACACAAATGACTGTCACTTATCGGATTAAAGTTTAATCACTTCGTATGACTCGTGCGGCAACAGTTATGTTTGCGCCGCGTGTGTGAAATTGATAAGAAGCATATCAATCTATAGGATTTTATAAAGCTAGACAATTGATATGCTTCTTAATCCAAAACAGTTAGGTAAGGAGTATACTATTTACAGCATGTTTAACCTGCATACATGGAAAACTGTTAAAACGGTTTATTTTGTAAACAATTAATTTAAATCTTCATCCTATTTCTACATTGGGGGAATGGTCTTACTATTTAAATGTAGCCTACATTAAAAAGCATGTAGGTATCTTCTTGTAGTTTTTAATGATCCTTCTCTTGAGAAACATAGGATGAATGACCAACAGTATTTAGAATTCCATCAGTAGCAAGAAATGAAACAATGAAAACTGACTTAACTTGTTCCAGGGAAACAACCCTATATATCGAGGGTTCAATGCAAGACTATAGTAAGTGCTTCACTAACATGAAGCAGTTACTATAGTATTGCACCTAACCCTTATATACACTTGTGCAATGTCACGTAGGCATGGAAGGGAAAGTCCAAATGATCCAGACGTAGATATTTCATTCTACATGTGGATGCATTCGATATCAAAAAGCATAATCAATTAATCGCGGTACTCATGTTACTGCTTGGTCCACAATTTCAATTCTCATCGCCGATTGGTCCCCTCTGGTCGAAAGGAGAACACTGACATATTTTTATCATACAGTGCCTCCGAGCTGTAACACATTTCCAGCTTGGAACATCCAAGCACGGATTGTTCATCAGCTAAGCAAAGTGACACACAGCAAAGGATAAAGGAAAGTTTTGTAGGCATTGCATTGCTTAACCCTTTCCCAAACAATAACGATAGTTAACCACTTTGTTGCAGACAACTTTAGCAAACATTGTGGGAAAAGGAGAAATTGCTCGTAATGAGCAATTTTTCCTTTTCCCACGATGTTTTCAGCCCTGTGAGAAGATTATTTTCCAATTTCATCACATTTTGAAATGTCGTCTGCAAACTCTTTCAATTTGGTACAGTTGAAAATTTGTTGTTTGGGAAAGGCTTAATCAACTTCGCTAATCTAGCTACTGTAGGAGTCTAATGGAAAACTTTATCATCAACCCTCTTCAATAAAGCAGAGGCGTTCGAACAAATTTGTGTCAGACGGCTTTTGAAACCATGTGACTAAAGGAGAATTTCTCCTTAAGTCACAATTGTTTCATCATCAATTAATCATCAATTAATCATTGAACCATGAGTTTTTCTGTCTTTTGTTATTCAATTACAATGTCGTTCTGAAATTGAAAAGAAACAGGCAGAAGGGTTTTCCTGCAGGGAACTTATTAGCTTTTTTCATTGACATAAAACTATAATACATTTTGTTTAGAGGTGGCTACCAAGGGTGCAGCCAGCGATTTGCACGTACGCACTTGCGTTGCATCAATTTCAAAAGTGAAAAATTAATATTATGCATTGCCTTAAATAGCCAAATCTCGCATTTTCACTTCTACTTAGACAAATTTTGCAAGGGAAATCCCTTGGACCCCAGAGCTTTAAGTAATCTTCTAACTAAGGTGGCCTATTGAACAAGAACTTCCAGGTTCGATTTTCGGTGAGCAATGAGGTGAAAATTGCAGGGATAAGACCTCCATTCGGTGAGAGCACTACTGCTTAAGTATCTAGGAAGCAGTCATCAAGAGTGAACTTAATAAGCTTCAAGCTTCTGTCACAATCTGTGAAAAAATGAACAAGTTTGAAATATTACTTCCCTTTCATGATAGGGTGTGCAATCCATAGGCACTTTTTTGTCGTTATGAGATGAGAGGTCAGAAATGTCAAATGCAGAATCAGCATAAAAAGGGCTTCCTTGCTACTGTCAAGTTGAGTTATTTCTTCCCCCATTAGAAGCCATACAATGCACAGACGTCCTATTGCATTTCAAGGATACTCAAAATGAGACCATCAGCTGAATAAAAGTGGTTCCCAAAGGTCCAAAAGAAGGCCGATTCAAAGTTGTATGCAAGTCGTTAGACTAAATAAACTATTTTCTGAGGTCTCACTTGACAGGTCTACAAAAAGCCAAAAAGAATGCCCTAATTGCACCCAACATTCAATTTACAAGGAATCAGTTGATGGCCTCTTTGAGCTGGTATAACCATATCTCCATGTGGGAATAATATATGATTGGTCCACAATTAAAAGCAACAGCAGATGACAAACATATGCAAGAAAAGCCCATTTCACTCAGATATGGGTTACGAATCATCATGAGCAATTTATCCTTTTATTACAATAGTTTCTAAAGATTTCTGTTACACTGGTCCTGTGTGGCCTAGAGGTTGGTGGAATCTTAACTTGCATAGTTTGATCCTCAACAGCAGCACTGGATTTGTAGGTGCATCCTTTTGCAAGACACCCCAGAGCGCCTAAGCCATGTACTGGCAATTCTTAGGAAAGCCATTTTGTAGCTAAACAATCATTGCTGATACTTTTAAACCCCATGCTGACAAAGAGAAAAAGGAATTCTGTTTCTGGTATGCCCACGTGAAGTAGTGAAGAGATATCCCATTACCAAACAATAATGACATTTAACCAGTTTGTTGCAGATGACTCTGGAAAACGTTATGGGCAAAGAGCAATTTCTCCTTTTCCCACAATGTTTTCTTCCCTATCCGGAGATTGTTTTTCATTTTCATCACATTTTGAAATGTCGTCTGCAAACTCTTTCAATTTGGGACAGTCAAACAGAGTTAAAGGCTCTGGACAATGCACACACCCCTGTGTCACATCTTTTCCCAGACATGCTTTTTTTCCCTGGGATTGCAGTTTGCCTGCTGAGATAAAACATTAAATCCTTCACTCATTAAGGGCTTGGGTACTGGTTCAACATGAACGTAACTGGAGTTTCTATATTGGTTTTGGGTTTAAACCATTGGGTAAAAAATGAAAAAATGACGGTCATGAGCTATTTATTCCTTTGGTGACGGTGTTATGTAAAGTCTTCTGCCGGAAAAACATTATAATAAATCAATGTAAGGTTATAAGTTGGTAAAGCTGAACTCATTTGAAAGAAGCCTGCATATATGGCTTTTGTATGATTTGGGCATTTGGTGCAAAGTTCCAAATGTTGTTGATATAATGGAAAGAAAATAAATGAAAGAAAATAAATGACTAAAAAGGTTTCCTATATAAGAAAAATCAAGTACCAAAAACCACAAGCTGCACCATCTGATGGTTCAATTAAAGGCAATAATAAGTGCTTCACATTTGTGCATTAGACCTTCGAATTACTCCTAAATGTTAACCCTTAGAATGCTGGGTAATTTTCTAAAAGTAGATTTGTGTGTCATCTGCTTTCCAAAACCTTAAATCTCTGCTTAATTTTGATGAGGAAAGATACTTTGAGTAACAAACAGGTTAGATCACAGGCAAGCCGCCATTTTACTTTGCGGCTGGCCTGGATCCAACCTGTTTGCAAAGAGCATGAAGTCGGTTCCAGCACTATAAAGTTAAAGAGTAAAACCTAAAGCAATCTGTCACACTCAGAACTAAATATTCCCATACCCTCTGGTTCTAAGCTGCCACAATTTTACAAACTGTAAATTTAGGGGTCATAAATTAGCCCCTTGAAGCTAAACTACCACAAAGATCCCATATGGTACTCATTTTCTGGGATTCCATATCTTGTTTCAACCCTTTCTGAGAACAGCCTTTTTAACTCTTCATAAAAGAATGTGTTTAAATAACAAGAGGAATTTTAATTGATGTGATTATTATAGAATATAATATAGAAGAAAATCATTGACAAACATCATGACAAAAGAAAAACTTGCAATGGCAAATAAATTCAATTAGGATGGTGATTTCTTAGAGTATAATGACAAGGTGATGCCTATCTTGGATGCAAAGGATCCACTTTTCTCCTTTTCAAGATACCATGTAAGACCATTCAATGAATAATGATTTTATGGATTAATGTCACTTAATGAGAAAAATATCATTATAATAAACTTCTGCATAACTTGCAATGGTTTTCTTCTTACGATGCACATATAACACCATAAGTCTTGTCGCGGAATTTCTTAAATTCACTTAGAAAACTCAAATTGTTGCAGGCTTTCTGTTAAGTGAAGGGTTTTTAAAAAAGAACACTTGTTACCCACACTTGACAGTCAAAAGTGGAAAATTTGTTCCATGGTTAATAAATACACTTGTGGCTTTGTTTCTTCCAAGAGGAAACTTGAAAACCTCTCAAAAACCTGATTCTGATCGTTTCACCTCTTATTGGCCTTTATTGCAGGTGATCTTAACCCTCAGAATGCTGGGTATATTTCTAAAAATAGAGTTTTGTGTTGTCTGTTTTCCAAAACCTTTAATCTACTTAATTCTAATGAGGAATGATAATCAGAGTAGCAAATAGGTTAGATTACACGCCAGTCGCCAATTTACTTGGCGGCTGGCCTGGATCTAGCCTGTTTGCATAGCATGTATTAGTTTCAGCACTGCAAAGGTAAAAGACCTAAATATAATGCGCAACATGCAGAGAAGTAATTTTTAGCCTTCATTCAATAATGATATGATTTAGAATATAAGAATCTCATCTTTCTAAGTAAATCATAGTCAAACATTGATGGTATAATGTTAGTGCAATTTTTAACTTTGAAAGAAGTAAATGCAACTAACTGTAAACTGCAGAACATAAGCTTGAAAAGGTCTTGATCTAAGCAAAAATAAGACAAAGCTTTTGTTTTATCTTCACATTTCTTTTTGAACACTTAATAAAATATTAACTAGGAGAAAAGAAATCATTATTTTTGCATAATTACATGTCACTTCCAAAATGATGTCAGAATATTAAAAGAGGACTACTAAAATGTCTTTTTAAAAGACTTCTGATTTGTGCTTTTGCTGAAAACCTTTGAGAAAATCATCTTTTAAGAGCATAGTCCCTGAGAAGTCTCTTTCATGATTTTAACCTCATTTCTAAACTCATTTATATCATTATCACAAAGTTAATATTAGCAGCTAAGCAGAAGATAATTTTAAGTTCTAATGAAGAATTTACACTTCTAAGGTGAACTTTTATTTTAACAGGAAAACATTTCTTTCTAATGGAACAGAAACCATTAGTTATAACTCTATATAATCAGACTTTCTCAGACCTCATGCAGACAACTTTTGAAACCATTGTGACAAAAATAGACATTGCTTGAAAAAGGCAATTTATCTTTAAATCAAATGGTTTCTACCTTAAATGACAAAGAGAATTTCACTTCATACATATGCTGCTGAACAACATTTTACTTATCATTTCATGTTGAAAAAATGCATAAGGTGGAAGGAACATTTTCACTCATTTTGATTTTAAGATAGTGATATTTCAAAGTAACACATCAAATGAGTTGAGACACTTTTAATGAAGTGTCACATGACAAACTGATACAATGAACCTTTGTTTAGCATAAAATTCATATAGATTAGTGTAGACCTAAAGTTGTGTAGTAAGACATTACTCTGGTGGTATCAATTAGGACCAATTCTTTATTCTTATTCATGAAGAAAAGTTCACCAACAAATAAACTATACAAATACTTACAATTACCCGGGTTTGGCGTAGCAACACTCATGGCATGAACAGGTCCCTCCCCTTCACTGTTGACAGCTGAGATTCGAACCTCATACTTTTGTCCAGCATGTAGATGCCCAAATATCCACGAGTTTGTACCCGGTGGGACGTCTACGCTGGTCACATGATCACTGTGGTCTAGCCGTCGGAGAGTCAGTCGGTAGCTGACCAGTGGTCCGTTTGTGTATGTCGGTGGTTGCCATGATACAGCAATCACAGCCGGCCTCGGGGCTCGCAAACTGGTGATGGTTGGGGACGTGGATGGCACTGAAATATTAAGAAACAAATGATTGTGATATTAACCCTTTACCAAACACCATATTTATTAATTGTCCCAAATGAGAGAGTTTGCAGACAACATTTTAAAATGTGATGAAATTGGAGAGTAAACTTCATATAGAGTAGAAAACATTGTGTGAAAAGAAGAAATTGCTCATTACAAGCAATTTCTCCTTTTCTAACAGTGTTTTCCAGAGTCATCTGCTTCGTAACAAAGAAAAAGAATAAAAGACAAAACTGCTCAAAACAAGATGGTGATGTTTTCTGGTATTTCATAACTGCGTAACTTTGATAAAATCAAAGAAAAGAAAAGTTTTGTGTTCATGAATGGCCATTTTTAATCTTCATGAATGTTCATTCATAAGTTCTTAAATCTTTCACAGGCAACAACACTTTGTTGTTTTTGCTCCAATATCCATATTGATGTGTTGGAATTATTCGCTGAAGTAACCTCATCACAGACGAAAATTTAAGAGATTTTTGTGAGCAAAAGTAAGACACATCATACATTCTTTATTTAGTCGTTCAACTCTTTCTTTCAAATATACTTGTCCAAAGAAAATAAGGCAGAAAGGTTTAAAAAAGAACAACATCACTTTGAAAATAGGAGAAATAGTTTGTCACAAGCTGTTGTTCTTAGAATCACAATACTTCTATCGGATGCCACTAAAAATAATCATTTTTCCTGCTAAACTAATGTCAACTGGTTCAAGTTTTAAATCAGACACAAAAACATAAAAGAAAGAAGGGTTTCAATCTATGGTGGTTGTCACTACAAGACATAAAGCTTGTATCAATCCCATGATGAAACAAACAAACCCCCCAAAAAAGACAAAAAATAATCATCATTTAACAAAGGATGGTGAAACAAAACATGATATATGCAAATTTGGAACGCCACCCTCAAGACCAGCATCTTATTTATTTCCTTTTTTCACTTTTCTTCAATGCATAAACCTATCACTTAGCTACTTGATAAAAATATTTGATTCAGTTTTTTGCATTTGAGCTCTTTTTAACCCTTAGAATGCTGGGTAATTTTAGTGGATTTTAGTGTTGTCTGCTTTCCAAAACCTTAAATATCTGCTTAATTTTGATGAGGAAACATACTCAGAGTAGCAAACAGGTTAGATCACAGGCCAGCCGCCAATTAACTTGGCGGCTGGCCTATGATTTTGACTATTTGCATAAGCATGAAGCCAGTTTTAGCACTATAAGGGTTTAAATGACATTGGCTAATGTATGCTTTTATGAAATATCTATATCTCTTGCAAAAAAAGAACAAATGAAACTCATCCTCTATTTCACTTGTTAAAAACTGTTCTTGGTCTTCACAGCAAACAGCATATCATCCTAGTCCAGATTTCTGGTCTCAAAGGCAATTGCTATATTGATTGACCCCTTCAGCACAATAAATGTCCAAATGTTGAAAAAAGCTTCGTTCACGGCTCATTATTGAGACAACATATCATCCAGGATGTAAGTTTAAAGTTATGGACTGAACCTCTAATGCCATGCACATGTAATACAAAGCTCTCAAGCCACCATTATGTCATGGCAATGGTGTTTTTTTCTCCTCAAATTTTGTAATTATCATCTACTGTTGCTTTCAATTTGGGCCTGTCACCAATACCACATTATGAGAGAATGTATCTTAACCCATTACCAAATAATAATGTCATTGGACCATTTTCAATTTTCCCACAATGTTTTCTGCCCTATCAGAAGATTAGTTTTCAATTTCACCACATTATGAAATGTCATCTGCAAACTCTTTCAATTTTGAACAGTCTAAAACTAGACATTTGGTAAAGGGTTATAAGCCAGAATTCTTACAACAGCCTTATTGGGGCCATGGAATACATGTATGTTTATGAACCAGTTATTGTAGTGAAAATGTAATTATGCGTGTAATGGTTGGTGAAATTAGATCATTTGATAGTAAAATGTTCTCAACAGCTGATTCCTGATTCCTTAGGCATATGACAAAGTACGGGCCTTCATCACCTTTTCGATGCTTCACTCCTGTCTAATTTCTAGATTAACTCTTGAAATTGTGGTCCCAAAAGAAGAAAAGGAGTAGTTTTTTCATACATAAAATTGTAACCAACAAAAAGAGGCAAAACTCCATTGCTTATTCCTGTTAATAATCAAAAACTGTATCAACAATTTCCAAGTTAAATATTACTTTCTGAACAATCATCAGGCACATAGCTAGGAAAAAGAGTCTTGCCTAAGAACACAACACATTGACACCATTAAATAAACCACCATTGGGAATTGAACACTACCCTAGTTGTTTTATCTGATATCACAAATTCTAACCACTAACCCATCTTGGATCCAACAAATGCTGCTTATTTTGTAACAATGGTTTGATTGATATCTTAAAGTAACATTTTCTAAACCCAACCAATACTTTGTCTTTTAAGCTAAAAACATTCACAGCTATTGACCCAAAGGTCATATTTACTGCATTAGATCATTCTATAGCTATCACTCTTTCAACTTGTTTCTACATGTTCACCCTTACCTAACGCCAAATTTCCAACTGTCCAAAATTGAAAGAGATTGCAGACGACTTTGCAAAATGTGATGAAATTGGAAAATTATCTTCTGACATTGCAGAAAAACATTGTGGGAAAAGGGATAATTGCGCATCAAGGGCAATTTCCCTTTCCCACAATGATTTCCTAGTTGTCTGCAACAAAGTGGTTTAATGTCCTTATTGTATGGTAATGGGTTAAAGAACAGTGATATTTAAACTTGACATGGAGTAAAGGGTCTAGAATCATGGCTACAGATACAACCCAGACCTGGGAAAGTGAAAATTTGTCAGCCTCTGCATTTCTTTTATCACAAGATGGGATAATGTATGCTGTCTATATCATTTCTTTATATTTTGTAACTGTCATAAAAGCGTTTTTTTGTGGGGAGATTAAATCACTGCTGAAGATTTTAAGCGTTCATAAAAACCTATTTGTTTACTATTATCCGCCAACCTAATCGTAGTGTTCACATTAAGAGCTTCTCAATTTTCCGAGTAATTCAATTCCGCATTAAACATAATTCTCACCCTTTCCCTCATATGTAGGTTTTGATATTGGTCCAATTTGCAAGCAACACCAGATGATAGATATACAACTTGAGAGAAATTATTCCTTTTGATGATATTCATTTGGTAGAGAGCAATGTGACTAAAAGGATGAATTGAAGAATGTGGCGACGATTGATTATCTTGAAAGAGGTAACAGATAATTAAAAAAACAACTGTGACAAAAAGGACAAAAATGTTCATGACAAACCATTTCTCCTTTTGTCACAATACTTATATAAAATACAACATTTTGTTTTTAAACTTAAACCATTCCTCAGTATTGGAAATTATATATGGGCCACGTCACGTGAAAAGGGGCACTCGGACATAGCAAACAATGTAGCCCGAGACCAGCCGCCACGTCAGTGACGTGGCGGCTGGTCTGGGGCTACACTGTTTGCCATCTTAGAGGACATCCAGTTATACCTTTAGATCAATACAAATGATAACTGTCGTGACTAGATGCTGGAATAATAGCGCTAAGATAGAGCTGAGTCAGCGCTTTTTTTATATGTCCGAGTGCCCCTTTTCGCGTGACGCGGCCCAATTATGACTTGTCAAAATTGTAAACAACAGTAGACCACAAAGATTGTCCCCCAAAAAGTATATTCGCTTAATAATATTGAGTAAAAACCATAGTGATAAAATAAGTAACAAAATGGTAAGATCCATTAAAAGCAATCTACCCATGTCAAAGATTAAAAACTTATTCATGAACATTCATGATATTTAAATGGATGATCCTGAAAACACGAATTGTTCATGAAATTCATGAACAGGTTAATGAACATCAAGTGCAGGTTCATTAATATATTCATTTACCTGTCATTGAATGTTTCACAGAGTGTGCCATTGTCAGAATAGATTCTGGATTCATCTACAGAAAGCATGGCAAAGAAAGGTTTTATGGAGTATGGGGTTATATCATCTGATGCTGGTCTCTCAAAACAGGGAAAGGGTTACCCAACATTTATAAGCTGTTTGGTGATAATTCTGCAATGCGACTGATAAGCCTGATAGGCTTGCTCATGAGTCAATGAAACGTGCAGCTGCAAAAAGAGCAGGGAGGGAGTCAAAATTTGAATTCAACCCAATGTTCCAGCAAAGCATGTAAACCCATTTCCTCATAAAGAAGGTCTGTTTTATGTTCAAAGCAAGGAAAACAATATTAACCCATTACCAAACAATAGGCCCAGTTAACCCCTTTGTTGCAGATGACTCTTGAAAACACTGTGGGAAAAGGAGAAATTGCTAGTAACTAGCAATTTTTCCTTTTCCTGCAATGGTTTCTGTCCTATCACAAGTTCTGTATGTTGAAGTCCTAATGCTTTGTTCAAAGTAGCTGCTGACAAAATGATACAGGCATCTCCTATTCAAAGAATGAACCATTCATACCAATGCTTTGCGGAAAAGTAATGTACTATGACAGAGGCAAACCACAAAAATGCAGACGGAGAAAGTGAACTCAAAAGTATCATTTCGTGCATGGTTTTGCCATGGTTGAAGAATGAATTTCCCTTGCACTTTAGACCAAGATAATTAACAGAACCAATAGCTTTCCCAAATGGCACTCTGGGTAATCCGGGTACATGTAGTGATACAACTTGAAAAAAAACCTATATCATGGTCACCAGAGAGAAGCACAGCTTTATATCTGGAGACGAGTATATATTTAACTAATAAAATATTAAAAACGGTGCTTAACTTATAAACAATTGAGTAAACTTTTGTCATCTAACCTTTTCTGCAGCCGGAAATAATTTAGGCTGGGAACCGGTCTCGTCCCTGTCTTGTGAAACATACTGTAGCCAGTAGACAGTGGGGAACCTGTTTAGAAACAAATTGCAACAAAAAAGGGCTTTACTTACCTCCAAATGGAAGAGTAGTAACTGGAACCGAGGCTTGCGTTGTGAAGTCATGTGCGTGTTCCGTGGTTATCTCGAATATAAGCTTGAACTGAAATCGAAGCCAATAGTTCGATTTAAGTGCTATTTCTCTTCACACAAACAAAGAATAAATATAAATGACATTGAGGTTGAGTTTACGTTATGTTAATCTTGATGAATTCGCCCGCTCTTAAACAGTGCATGAAATATTATTTTTTAAACAAGGCTTTTTTAATACAGGACGAAATTATTTCAGAAAGCTCCTCCTGGTGCCTTTTGAGAACGATTGGTGTTCGTATGTAGAAGTAGGATGTCGTATATACCACAATTCTGTAACATTTAACTATTGTCGCTTAAGATAAGATTTACTGTAAACTATTGACAGAAATAAATGATGGTTATCAAAAAAGAAAAGGAAATACTGTATCATATACATGCTGAAACTTGGTCACGTAATTCCTTTCTCATACTGTTTTCAAACGGCTGTTTTTATGGTATTTAGAGATTACATTGTGAAACGTAGTAATTATTGGACTGTGTAACTGATTCAAGTCTTACAACAATAACAAAGTAAGAACGTCGGTCTTTTAATATGTTCATAAGAATCTTTTAATATGTTCGTAAGTATATCCAGTCGACGACATTATAACAAAGCCACAATTGCTTATGGTGAGCCATGTCTTGTTTTTGTCAGAATTGGTACTTTAAGTGATATGCCATAAGCAATGGTTATCTTTTAACACTAATGTAACGTTCGTTAAATGTTTAGGCAAATTAGGAACCCAATGCATTGTTGTAAAGAACATGCTGGTACATATATAGACAACACAATCGCTCAGTGTACGATAGTGTTTTTCACTGATCGGATGTGTTCGTGTCTGAAAGGTTCAACTGCTCGATTCGTTACACTAATACCAGGCGAAAAGGGTTAGAAAATAGAGGAACGCAATATTTTTGTAGGGGAACAGGTTTCCGGTCTCAGCATTAAGATTTATGCGAACCGTTTGTCATGTTTCGTACGCCATGCCTACACGCAACATACACAGTTTACCAGCAGCCCATAAAATGTCAAACCATCACCACAATTTAACGAGTTTTACAGATAGACGTGTACGCTGGTTTGTCACATGTTAAACGTATACAGATATTTTACAATACTTTTACATGTACTAGCTGTTAAGGACTCTTATGTATGAGTTTAAGAAGACTTTAGGGAAATCTATTTTTGTCAAAATGTTTCTAAAAGCATCTACAGGATATAACTAAACCCTTATATTACTGGAACCGACTTCATGATTATGCAAACAAGTTATATACAGGCAGCCGCCATTATCTTCTAAATAATATGTAATAGAGCGAGGAATGGAGTTAATTTTCTTTAGATTAACGCTTCTGTAACTTTTTTAAGCAGGAAGTCAAAGGGCTCTATTGAAGCAACTATTGAAACTGTAACGTGCGTGGAACGTTAATGCAAATCAGGGAACCTTATGCATTGTTATAGACAACATGTATACAAATAGAGTAGACCGCACAACTGAACACTTTACGACGATGGTGTTCACTGATCAGATGACGTGATTGACTCTTTGAGAGACTTATTTTCTTGGTTTATTTCAACGGTGGTAGCGGTTAGATGAATGTTTTCTCATACATGTATATATAATGTTCCTTTCCAACGTATCTCCCATAGTCTAAGACGAGTCTTTTTGGAGATGGAAGTAATGTAACGTTCTCGGAACGTTTATGCAATGAGTCTTCTCGGAGGTGGGTTTTATGTACATGTAACGTTCTCGGAATAGTTATTCTAATTTGGAATCCTAATGCAGTGTTATACAGAACATGCGTTTATATAGATAGACAACACAACTGAGCATTGGGCGACAGCCTTTTTTCACAAATCGAATGCGATTGTGTCTTTGTGAGATTAATTTTCTCGGTTCATTATAAAAACAAGATTATACACTTGACAGTGAACATATAGAACAAATCAAGGAGAGCAAATCCGGACTATTGTCTTGCCCAGTTCCCACGAAGGTATTAGTCCGCACAGTGAAGGCGGATGATTAATGAGTAATTTGAGTTTGGCGCAAGTTTATTTATAAATTTATACATAGACTAGCAGGTCACAAAATATGGTATGCAAATTCAATGGACTAAGAATGCTCCGCACCAATCGGCCAATAAGGATGCTCTACAACCTTAGTTCGAACAAGTAGGCCACAAAATATGGTATGCAAATTCAATGGACTAAGGAAACTACGAACCCATAGTCCAAAAAAAACACAATGAAAATACCCACCTGATAAGTAACAAACGGCAACAGATGTGTAACGTTGAGCGAGCCCGAGGGCAGTAGTTCCGTGTAGTTGTGGAGCTGCCACTCTGTGTTTGTATCGACGATCCGGGTCTGCAGGATAAACGTTATGTTCGCCACGACATCTTGGTACCCCTGTAGGGACAGCTCCACGGAATTATGGGTGATTCGATCCTTTATGACTTCAGGTACAGGGTTACCAAGTTGTAATACTGAAGAAAAACAAGCAGACAACAATTCTTAACGGTGTTTCGAAGTTCTGTTTCGGAAAAGAGGTCGGATAATAGATGCCAATGTGTTTCCAAAATAAGATACTGAAGTATAGTCAGAAAAACAACATGCAACAATTCATAAGGGTATTTCGAAGTTCTTTTGCTGATTTTTCTTTAACAAAAAAAGGTCAGACACTAGATCTCAACGTGTTTCCAAGTTGTGATACTAAAGCAGGACAATCAGACAACAATTCGTAAAGGTGTTTCCAGGTTCTGTTTCTGAGAAAGGTTCAGAAAATAGATCTCAATGTGTTTCCAAGTTGTGATAATGAAGAAAAATAGTCAGACATTTTTTTTTAAAAGTTTTATGAAGTTCTGTTTCAGGAAAAGGACAAACAATATATCTCAATGTGTTTCCAAGTTGTGATACTAAAGAGAAATAATCAGACAACAATTTTTAAATGTGTTTTGAAATTCTGTTTTCTGGAAAAAGGTCAGGAAATTGATCTCAATGTGTTTCCAAGTTGTGATACGGAAGAGAAACACTCAGACAGCAATTCTTCAATGTGTTTCGAAGTTCTGGTTCTGATAAAACAAAAGGTCAAACAGACAATAGATCTCAATGTACTTCCAAGTTGTGATACTGAAGAAAAATATTCAAAACCAATTCTTAAAGGCGTTTCCAAGTTGTGATACTGAAGAACAAGGAGATACAAAAGATCCCAATGCGTTTCCAAGTTGTAATAATCAAGAAAAACAATCAGACAACAATTCTTAAAGTTTTTCGAAGTTCTGGTTCTGATAAAAAAAGGTCAAAAAGACAATATATCTCAATGTACTTCCAAGTTTTGATTCTAAAGAAAAACATTCAAAAACAATTCTTAAAGGTGTTTCCAAGTTGTAATAATCAAGAAAAACAATCAGACAACAATTCTTAAAGTGTTTCGAAGTTCTGGCTCTGATAAAAAAAAGGTCAAAAAGACAATAGATCTCAATGTACTTCCAAGTTGTGATACTGACGAAAATGAATGAGACAATAATTCTTAAAGGTGTCTCAAAGTTGTGATTTTGAAAATGAAATCAGAAAACAGTTCGGTTTATAATCACAAGTTTTGATACTGAATACAATCAGACAAAAGATATCAAGATACTGATTATTTATTTGATGATTATTTATTTGATTTTATACTATTCTCAACAAGTTTTGCATTCATAATGCTGTATTGTCAGAATCTGTTTCGATACTTTCAATTCATTCTGCGGGCTGACATTCCAGACATGATGCCCTTCCCTACTATACAGGGTGTCAAGAAGGCAAGCAATCAATACAATTCTATTGATATTTGGCATTGCTTGGTCTAGCTATCAAAACAGACACGGAACACTCATTTGTCCACATACGATCAAAGTGTTAAAGCATTACCTCGCAAAGTGTTCTGCGATCAACAAACATTGCATTGATGATTTAAACATTCATTATCACTAAACAATGGCATTTTACAATGGCTAAAAATATGGGGTATCATTTATTCATATGAAAAAGAGTGTGAATCCAACATTTGTGCCTTCTGCCTTTCTGTGCTTTGGTGGAAAACTGTTTATAAGCATTCGTGAGGTTTCTCTCTGGGGCACATTACTAGTATCACGTATTCATATTGTCAATGCAGTTAAAAGTAGATTATAAGGAACGTAATAAACAAACTTACTTCCTGGTTTATAGAATTCTTCATAGTATTGGTCCAAGCTGAACAGACATCCTTGAGTACAACTTTGTATCTGAAACATAGAACAGACATTTAATTATAAACCTGTTCTGCTAATATTGGTTTTGAGATTTTCTAACTTTAGGTAGAATACCCATAATCCGCCATTTTGAAAATCTCTCTTTCGTCGGATTACTTCGGTCGTTCTCGGCATACATTGGTCGATGTTGAAACAACGAATCGTTCCGATCCAAAACAATGTATGCCGATCCCGACCGAGGTAATCCGAAGATCGAATGAGTTTCAAAGTGGCACATTATGAGTAACCTACCTTAACAACAGTAGACGTAATACCAATTATTAGAAATCCTTTGGGTGTGTATAACAATTAAAGACAACAGCATATAAAACATAAATAAAGAAAAGAAAACACACATTTTCTTTTGAATATTTTATAGAAACCATTTTAACAATAAGGGGAGATTGGTTGCAACAATTTCTCTATCATTAGGGACAAGATACGAATTCTTATGCAACTCCTCTACATAGTCGAGTTTTGCAATTTGCCCTGGATATTAATCAATACATAATTAATAAACATAAAATACACACCTTTATTTGGGTTAAGCTGCGAGATTGCACGAGCTCTGGCGTAACCTAAAACAAGAATAGAATAGCAAAGTTAATAAAACATCTATAGACCAGATATTGGAACCTGTTACTTGTCCAACTTGAAAGTGACATCAGATTAAAATCATTTTCAAAAAAAAGACATGATTCTAATGATATCGTTTTAGAACAGTTGTAACATAACGAAAGATTGCTTAAAAGGGGTAATTCACCTTTTTGCCGCATGAACATTTAAGATTGTAGTGCAGCCAATGTGTCAAAGTTTAGGGAAAATGGAGTTATGCGCTCAAGCAAAATGCACTCAAAAACTATGCGGTAAAAGCCTTATAACGGTCTTAACATGACAGCTATTAGTAAATTTCAAGACATTTTATTGCAGCCAACGTGTCAAAGTTTAGGGAAGGTGGAGAAATGGCGTACGAAATGCGTTTAAGCAAAATGCATTATTAATTTATGAATACATCAAGGAAAAGAAGCCATATTAAGATCCTTACAAAACAGCTGGTAACAAATTTCAAGAAATATTTAGGTGACGCGACATTGTTTATGACAGAACAGACGAACCAGGGAGCCCCTTTCATGAGTTCGACCTTCACTTTATGCCATCAACAAAAGCGTTAAGGATTTCACGAGTAGTTGGAAAAAAATATAGCACACCCCAGAGAACCAACCTTTCATAGCACTGCGCTCTGTCCTAAAAGGCCTAATGTTTATTAAGTCTTTGACTGTCCTCAATTGGTAGGTGTTTAACTCTTTACCAAACGCCAAATGTTCGACTGTCCCATATTGAAAGAGTTTGCAGACGACATTTCAAAATGTGATGAAATTGGTAATTAATCTTCCGATAGGGGAGAAAACATTGTGGGAAAAGGGGAAATTGCTCGTCACGAGCAATTTCCTCCTTTCCCACAGTGTTTTCAAGAGTCGTCTGCAACAAACTGGTCAAATGTCGTTTTTGTTTGGTAATGGGTTAAAAGAAATTAAGTCATGATAAGTAAGCATATGGAAATGAACAGAATCGTTTTATAAATCAAATTTTTTTTTCATTCATAAAAACTAAAACCATGATCATTTAAATACTGCAAAAACGATACATAAATTTCAATTTCAATTTCGTAAACCCTCTGAAAATCCTGAACTGTCAACAGAAAAACAACAAATCATTATTTTCGTAAGATAACAACACTTCAAACAAATCGGTCAAATAACAAACAGAGCAACTAAAGCAAGGACAATAATAGAAATTTAGAATCAGACAAGACCATATATTTGTAATTAAAAATATTTCTTTTATAGTAACAGACAGCAGACGGTCTATCAAGCTCCCTAAAGTGAGGGAAAGTTTTCAGCTATTCCGCTTAACCAATTCCTCGTTGTGAGATTTCGTCTTGAGTCAAAATTGATAAGAAAAAAGACGATAAAATCAGGTTACGACAAACTGCTTGAAATTGATTTAACCCATTACCAAACAAAAATGGCATTTGATCACTTTGTTGCAGAAGACTTTGTCGGAAAACATTGTCGGAAAAACGAGCAAGAAAGATTCTCCTTTTCCAACAATGTTTTCGTCCCTATCAGAAAAAAAAGGTTTCAATTTCAACACAGTTTGAAATGTCGTCTGCATACTCTTTCAAATTGGGACAGTTGAACATTTGGCGTTTGGTAAAGGGTTAAACACCTACCATTTGAGGACAGTCAAAGACCTTATAAACGTTTGGTAAAAGGTTAAATAATTTCTTTTTTGTGGTATTTCATTCTAAGTCAAAATTGAAAGTAAAGAGAGACAGCTATAAAGATGGTAAATAGGATTTTGTTTTAGAGATATTGCTTAGAGACCAATGTTTTAACGGAAAAGAATGTCATAAAGAAATAGAAAGGAAAGTGAATCTATTTTCAAATTCAAATCAAGTTTTCGAATTGGACAAGTTACAAAATCTTAAGCAGAAATGGATTAACCTTACATGAACTGTACGTAAAAGGATATTTTTCCGTAACATCAGATTATGCATTTTCAACTTCATTAATAAACGTTCATCTTGAAGAATCGATCAACAGAGACGCATGTAGCGTTTGTTTGGGTCTCAAGAGGATTGTATTAAGGATGAATAGGCAATCAAAGTGTTTTTTTTTTTTAAAATTGACAAAATCTCCTGCCTGTATTAACATTTTACCAATCGCCAAATTTTCGGCTATCCAAAATTGAAAAATCTTGCAGACGACATTTCAAAATGTGATGAAATTGGAAAATAATCCTCTGAAAGGGCAGAAAACATTGTGGGAAAAGGAGAAATTGCTCGTCACGAGCAATTTCTCCTTTTCCCACAATGTTAACCAACAAACTGGTTATATGTCGTTATTCTTTGGTAATGGGTTAAAGAGCAGCAAAAGAGCAAAACGTTGGTTTAGGTTGATACTTTTCTTTTCATGAACAGTGCTTATCATATAGGCACTATGAAATCTGTGTCTAAGACTAAAAGAGAGGCAAACCAGTGTTAGTCATTTTAGTAGAATTCCCAACAAAAGATTAAAAATTTGGCCATGGATTAAAAGTGAAGCAAACTCTTATATTTTAGTTCAATATCCTCAAATACGTGTAAAATACGAACGGTAAAAACAACAGAAACGTTAAGAATATTCTGCATTTGACTAAGAGTGAAGCAAATCACAGTTTGAGACCGAAATCCAACCTTACGAGTTAAGGGGGGATATATCATCCTGAATGCAAAATTAGCCCTGAGTGTCATAATTACGGTTATTGTGCAAAAGTCAAACACGTTTTTTTTTATAGCAGATGAGAATTTGTGAGAAAATAAAGCGCTCATCATGGTGCATTGATGCTGCGGACAGATAATAACCCTTTCACTAGGGGTGTAGACCGATGTTTTGATGTTGATATGAACCCTTTTATATATACGTTCTAGTTCACATGAAACATTGACGTATTATTTGGAAAAAAATGCGACAGAAGAAGAAATTGCTCAGTTTGATCAATTCATTCGTCTGTGACAATGTTTTCTAACAATCGTCTGCTGCGTCACATATATTTATAATTTACCATATATGTTATACATCGGTTGTGAAGGAAGCTTAAAGCTTGTTCAAAACCACTCTCGATCACCGCTTCCTTGATACTTAACCAGTATTCGCGCCGATTTGTGGGTAAATCGCTTAAACTTTCACCTCGCCAATTTCGAACCCGGGACCCTCTGTACAAGAGGCCGACGCTCTTTTTCTGGACCACTGTCGCCCACTATATATTATCTTTCTTAGAATAATTTTAAGAAATCTACTCCAGCGTTACTTTTTTATTCGTTTATTTTGTCTTCTGTATTTAATAAAATAGTAAGTAGATATATGAATAAATAATTATGCAACTTAACAGAATACACAAAAGACACATACTTTTATTTGCCCTACCATTTTATGTGTAACTGTCTCTTTAATTGATCCATTTATACCTCATATTGTACGCATTTTATCTGAGAAAATTAATACAAATGTTCTGTTCTGTTTATAAAAAAAGGGTATGTGTGTATTATTCTTTAATTGTACACTATGTAGATCACGACTTCTTGCGATATGCCTGGCATTCGATGCGGGACGTTACCCACAAATGTCGTCTGCTGTTGATTAAATTTGAACAAGTCTCAAAAACCCTTAAATGAGGAAACAGGCTAATGAAACATGGAACATTTGGCCCGATTGAGAGGTTGAGAAATTAACTTTCACCAACCTTTTCCGGATGCTTTTACCAAATAATTAGTGGACTTGCGCGTGCTGCAGGGAACTTAAAGACATTTTGCGATAATAGAAAATGCTTTTTTGCTTTAAAATTTTTTCCGATAATTTGTTCTTTTTCTAAAAGCGAAATGTTCTCTTATTTCATCTTGTTAAAGTCTATCTTTTCTGGAGGAAAGAAAACAATCTTCATTTGAAAATAGTTGATAATGATGTATGTACGCATTAAACTCTAATCCAATCAAACAAAGTTGTCTTTTCGGAACACCTCAATCAAAAGCCCAATAATGTCCTATTCAAAATTGGATTAAATTCCATTGAATCACGTTAATCTGACACAAACTCGTTTTATTACCTATGTACTTTATTTTCTTATTACGAAATACAGCTAGTTCGAAGCATACTAAACCACCCCCAATAGATCTGATGACTGACTGGGGACACAGTTCATTGCGATTGAATGCAACTTTTAAGACACCTGTTCCATTCTTTAATTAGGAAGTATTTCCCTTTGGACAAACCGTATCTAAAATAATTGTGATTGAGGCCTTTCCGTGGTGTATGTATTGCATACAGTACACATCAAACGCAACAGTCGAGTACGACTTGAGAAATCGCAGTGACAAAAAGAGAACCGATTAACCGTTTAAAACAAGAAATTCCTACTTAAGACATACATTTTCTATTAAATAAACTTTTGACCATTCAAACACCCCCCCTCCAAGAAAAATCATTACACTTACAGTGCATCTATATGGTATCAATATATTTTAGCTATTTCACGTTTCTTATCACAAAGTCGGTATTTAATGTCATCTGATGTAGTCTCTTCCAATGTCGTCTGCCGAGACGACTTAAAAAGTTATGACAAAACGCTCATTTGCTTGAGAATAGCCGTTTGTCACACTGGCTTCTCAAATGTTGTTTCCTGCGAAGAGGCTTTAGGTAGAATATATAAAAATGATGGAAAAACCTTCTGCAGGCACCGTGCCGAAATTCTCAAATCAAGAATACATCAAACGTTCTAACAAAAAGAGAAAATGCCAATATTTTTCACCGCACTTTCTTAAATAGTATGCTACTTATGTATTAACAAAAGTTCATACATCAATGAAAGGTAATCGAAATTTAGAAAAGACAGCCATTATTACAGGCACTTCCAAAATTCGTCTACCAGGGTCACATCAAAAATTGTTACAAGATCTCTCTAATACTTTTCAAGTTTACAGCGGTCCAGTGAAAACGAGGCATTCATTTGATAGAACCCCTACGAGATCCATATTGGCTTAATCTAGAAAATAGCACTTCCCAATATTCGTTCGCGCTAGAGCCGCTCCATCAGAAAATCAGATGCTGGACTAGTACCCCGTTCGTGATGTAGTCAACAGTTTTGTACAATACATAGACCGAGTACCAATATATGGTCGTTGGTATAGCGTATATTGATAAAATGTTTCTGTTGCTTGATACGTATATTATGACAGTTTATAACTTATTGTGTACACCAAAGCTCTTTCTAACAGCGATTTGTACATAAAATGAGTAATAATTTGCCACGTTTATTAAAAAAGAAATCTTTCTTTCCGCAAGGGAGATTGCCTATGATTGATCAAGTCATAAAATGCCATGCCGAGGATTCAATGTAAGGCTATATTGTAAGTCCTTAATATACATGTAGCATCTACTTTAGTCTTCCACTGTCCCCCTAATATGACGTAAATGAACGTCGAATAATCGAGGGTTCGATGATGGCCTAAAAAGGACTGCTGCACCTATACAAATAAGTATTGTGCTATACGATCAAATAAACACTTCATAAACGATAATCCTCGAGCATGTGTTTTGCAATCTCGTTGCATGTTATCGATACTATAGTCATGTACGTTTCCAATCTGAACACATCGGGTTTATCCAAAGAAAACACCTCTGAAATAATAGGGATGACGCCATATTGGTTCCCGCGGAAATGACGTCACTTCACTTTCGTTGTTAAAAATAGATCTTAAATGTGAAATCGTAAAAGTCGTTTAATTTGATTTGATTAATGAAACAACTATATATGTCACAACTTATAATTCCGCTATTTCGTATGAGTTACCGATAAAACATGATTAAAAAGGATATCCAACACCTCCATATACATTGAACTACTTAACTTGCACGCTTAGAAGGGTGTTTATTGCCGGATGCCGATTTACCCGAAAGATTGTAACCCTACACTTATATCCGAGGTGTATTTCACAGCTCACGGAAATACCCGAGTAGTTCCTATTGGTACGTTTCCCTTACCTGCTCAATATGGTCCGAACACACAGACTGGCATGGCGATTTGGATTTGGCGTCTGCATATATATAACATCCTTTGAAGCACTGAAATGTAAAAGAAATATAGTGTTAAAGTCGTTTTCACTCGACTTAAAAAGTTATGACAAAACGCTCATTTGCTTGAGAATAGCCGTTTGTCACACTGGCTTCTCAAATGTTGTTTCCTGCGAAGAGGCTTTAGGCAGAATATATAAAAATGATGGAAAAACCTTCTGCAGGCACCGTGCCGAAATTCTCAAATCAAGAATACATCAAACGTTCTAACAAAAAGAGAAAATGCCGTTAAATCATGTTATAGGGTATAGTTGCCCATTCCAACATGATGGGTTGTGTGACTGGTCTAAATTGAAAGCAACATCTGACTATTGTGTTCGACAGGGACCCTTTTCATTCACTGTCTGTCGTTACTGATGACATAGACCCCTGCACAAGATGACATGTGACGACAATAACAAAATAAAACAAAGACAAAAATACCCCCAGAAAAAGAAAAGGTATCGTTCCCTTTTCGTTTCCGATATACATCCCTACTTTCTATATATTGACAAGGGAGATTGTAGAACGCTGTATGTACATTGCCAACTCGTTACCCTACCATGTCTCAATGAGACATTAGGTCTTGTTTCTATTACGCAGTACTTCCGGGTCGTAGTCCCGCTTAGAAATTTTGACTTTCGACTTCAGGGTACTGTTTTACTAAACAGTGTACGTTTAAGAATTGCGTAAGCCTAAAACAACAATTCCTCTTTCATCAATATTTGGCGAAGCAATATTGCAAAGTAACACATCATTGGAATCGTCTCTCCGAGACGCTTCCAATGACGTGTCACATTGCAATATTGTACTTTCATTGAAGATACTATCCATGTGTATCAGTTATGACTTACGCAAATATTTTCCTTAAGTTATTTAGTAAAACGGTACCCTGGTGCATAGTTTTGCTAGAACACTGATATGTTTCCTGTATATATTATCGTCCTGCAATGCTCTCAAAGTTTGTTTTGAATGCCTATTGTAGGACTATTTGTTTGGGATGTATGAACACAAATGCTGGTACCTCGGCCAGATTAAACAGCTCGTGCACTTATTTTCTATACTTTACTCCGTACAAACAATGAGACGATTGAGGTGTCCATTTTACTTCAGTTCGTGAGAGTTTAATGGACCAACTTGATATTTCCGCATAAGCGTGGAAAGTACTATTCTTCACTCAGTAGAGTCTTGAATATACCTGATTTAACATTTGATTAAATGGGAATTCAAGATCTCAAAAGTAAAAATTGTATGACCATAAACTAGAGAACTAAGCATTCCGATCACATGGTACGATTTCGGAACACTCGGTTTTCATGGATGTGTATTTTGCCGTTGTAATAGAGACTTTAAAAGACTTCCAGGTATTTCGATCTTCTCTTTAATTGTCTCCCACATATTATGAGTGGGTAACATCCCATAAGATTATAAATATGAATTTTAACCACTCGCATCATGATGCTTTAATGGCTACAAATCTGACAGCGAACTATTATAACTATAAACCACTTGCACCATGATACTCCCACCTTCTACAAATATGCTTGAATAAATCGTTAGAAAACTATTTCTCCATTTTCACGATGGGTTAGATATCTAATGCGAGGCAATATTGTTTTAATGGTTTGTGAAATGAATTATGCTGCTCTCAAAAGGTAACAGTCAAAATGTCATTATATGTGATAATGGATAATCGTCCACTTTTCAATGATACAATACAACATATTCTAAATGTTTTCCTGCAGCAGAATACAAAGCATTTGCATTAAAAACAAATAACGGTTGAATTCAAATATGTGGTATCGGTGGGTTGTCGGATGGCAATACACTTCAAAGGTGCTTGTTCATTTTCCTTTCGTAACATTGATATCTAAATGCATCAATAAATTGCAAAACAGCTTTTATGCTTATATATTCTCATATTGCAGTTTGACGTTAAAGCTTACAACGTCGTCTGAGGCGGGCGAATTACGCGGGAAAGGGAAACAGGGCGGGTAATGTCTCCAGGGCCCAGTTATTCGTTTAGCGTACTACTCCATCATTACATCAGGCCCCATTTACACACGGAGAAAGAGCTCGTTTATGTAGGTAAACATAATGAGTTAATCAGCGTAACACTAATCAATATAACACATCTTCACACATCAAAGCAATGGAGGGCGGGGTTTTTGTGTTTCGGTCTTTTTTTCTCTTTTTTTTTTTCGTTTTTACCTGTGCGGTTTTGGGGAAAACTAACAAGTGCTTGCGATGAGCTATGGATCTATGTCTCAATAACGTTCGTATACCATGATGGGTAATAATTTGGCGGGAAAATGAAATAAATACTCAAATTAGTCAAAACGTCAAATGTTAATTTTGTGAGAGTTTATTTGTTAAATAAAGAATTGGCAATACATTTGGGATGATTATAGTAAAATTTGGCGGGAAAATTGAAATGAATACTCAGATTAGTAAAAAAGCCATCCATTACTTTTGTGAGAGTTTGTTTGTTAAAATAAAGAATTGGCAATACATTTGCTGTACTAATGGTAATATTTTGGCGGGAAAATTGAAATGAATACCAAAATTAGTCAAAAAGCCATCTTCTATTTTTGAGAGAGCTTATTTGTTAATTAAAAAGTTGGCAATACATTTGCGATAATGATGGTAATATTTTGGCGGGAAAATGAAATGAATACTCAAATAGCCATCTGTTACTTTTGAGAGAGTTTAAACAATTTACAATACATTCGTGTTAATATAAAACACACCATGTAAACCAAACACGTTTCATTGTTTTCGACAGGTGCGCTTTGCGCAAATCTATGTACTATCGCGATTGTCGAATTTTTTTCAAGATGGTTATAATGCAAGTATGTTAATTGTTTTACCCTTTGACACAACGTACAATTTTTCGGGATACTGTTGATTAACAATGAATCATAGACAAGTGAACTGTCGCCGTAATATAACTGTCAAATGCTTAAAACGGTGTTAAAAAGACAACAAATAATCAAAGTCGCCAGGGGTAGTGGAAGAAAACATTTTACCATTAACCCATATTCAGGCCTCTCGCCGAATTAACTATTTGATAAAGAGAACTAGGGGAGTTCAATGTTCTTACGTCAAATAGATCACATGACCCAAGAATTGTCCTTATCATCAGACGACTTCCAACAATGTTCACAACAGACGTCTTGTTTTGAAGAAAACAACCATGCTGTGAGGTGGACGAGTTTCTTAGAACTTGTTAACCAATATATTCTTTCATTGTTTTTTTTTCAATTTGTTCATTTATGTTACATAATCATAATATTATTCGTACAGTCAAACTTGTGTGAAGAGGCAAGCCTATAGGACAAAGTAAATTGGCTGTTTAAGACAGAATGGTTGCTTAAACCAAATTGATGTGCACTATAAATCTAACAATGGAACTTTCTGTAGTGGTTGTTTAAGGCAGGTTGACTGCTTAAAGGGGTGGATGCTTAACACAAGTTAGACTGTATTTGAGAATAATAAATGTGTTTTGAACCTTTTTAAACGGTCTGCGAATTATTCCTTGCAAAAGAAATTTTTGTGTACCAAACAAACTATTCTTTTGTTATGGTTTTAAATCGTTAAACAAAATTTGAAACGACGTTTTCCTCAAAAAGTTTCAAAACGTAACATGTTTGCAGACAACTATTGTAATCGTAGAATTATACATTCAAAAGGGTAGAAAAATGGGCCTGTAGCGATGCTGTACTCCATATGACTTCTTTTTTACTTTCCCGACACTATTTCAAAGTTATGCCCAGCAAATGTGTGTATGCCATGTATCAGTATGTAAAGGTTATACAAAGTTTTTACTGTTTTATTAAATGCACGTTGTCAGAGACATGGTCCAACCTTTTCACTGTCATGTATTGACACGAGTACAATTGACAAAAGAACATAGATTAAGACAAGTCTTGACACATTTCCCGTAAAAAATGTTGTGTGTGGCCAAAGTTTAATCAAAAGACCTTCAATATCTGCTTATTTTTGATGAGGAATGATACTCAGAGTAGCAAACAGGTTAGATCACAGCTCAGCCGCCAATTTACTTGGCGGCTGGCCTGGATCTAACCTGTTTGCTAAGGCATGAAGTTGATTCCAGCACTATAAGGGTTAAAGTCACCAGACGAGGCAGATAGCCCTTTACCAAACGCCAAATTATCGACTGTCCCAAATTGAAAGAGTTTGCAGACGACATTTCAAAACGTAATGTAGTTGGGAAATAATCTTCTGATAGGACAGAAAACATTGTGGGGTAGGGATAATTGCTCGTTACGAACAATGTTCCTTTTCCCACCATGTTTTCCAGAGTCGTCTGCAACAAAGTGGTTAAATGGCGTTATTGTTTGGTAATGGGTTACGTCAGCAGAAGTAACATCCCGTTGAGTCTGATTGACAGTTAGATTATCATTGCGTAATGTGGTGATTGGAAACAAGAAAATGATGCGACTTTGCTGTGTAAGTCCACATTGCAAAAACACTGTTTGTATTTCATACATTTTGAACAAAAGCAAAGTTTAGTTATACACTTTAAATGGTTCGAAATTGAATTTGTCAACACGAACAAACGCTTTGCTAGTGTCTAATATACCAAAGAATATTGCGATGTTTTCTCAAGATGTAGATATATATATTACATAGTATTGTCTACAATAAACGGTAACCTTGCACCGGTCCCAGGTGCATTAGAGTGATATATAAGAACTGACAGAGTAATTGATTAATTAACCACTGTCCTAAGTAAAATATCCTACCAATAGACTGTATAATTAAACCAAGCTTTTAAGAAGCCGAGTTAATTAATGAGGTTTTAACGAGCTTCTAACATGCTAGTTGGGCGTTCAGAAAACCATGTTCTGCGCATGCGCAAGCCACCGAAACGTTTCGACCCATTCGGAACACCTCGGCCACTTCTTAAAATAACCACGGAGGTAATGGGGAGCCATTTTGAAAGTAGGCCATTGACGAAGGGCATGTCCGTTTGCAATCGTATCTACTCGGCAATCCCCGACACAAGCCGGTGATTACCGAGAAGAAACGATTGAGAAAATATGAAAGAAAGATGTGTTGATATGATGATCTTTTATGAAAACATTAAAAACAAACCATTCAATTGTGATATATAACCAATTTGTGTGTACTTACATACATATATAGTGTCTGTGTGCATGTTGTAATCGTGTGCGTTATCCGTCGGAAATCAGCCGAACTACCCCAGGATTTCTGGTGTATTCATGAACTGCTTCAGAGGTGTATCTACCGACTTGTGACGGGGATTGCCGAGTATATACGATTGGTTTCGACCAAGCTATGTTATCGGAAAAAAGAATGATTCTGACCAAGAATACCACCGTTTGAATTACAAGGTGGCTATAATTTCAAAGCCAAGAAAACAAAGCTCGATTTGGACATGATTTGATCTCTTATAACATTAAAGGTGTGAATTGTCGATCCCAAAGACTGAATGGAAACTGAAGTCAAAAGATCCAAAGCAATAGTTACCAAACAGAACAATAGTTATGGTAATGCCTTGTTTGATCCTGTTGCATGTGTTCTATTTTCTGATAAAACTGATTCGGGGAGGTCTTACATATGATTTCCAGAATGCTGATTGGTCAAGCCATACCATTAATTAAGTGTTTAGCTCCCCATGGGACGTAAGATATTTTCGGGGAAAACAGAAAAGTTTGACTTTGAGAAATTATTGAAATTATGTCAATGCAGTGCAAGAATAAACTGAAAAGTAGAAAATCATAAGCGGTTTACCCTTTTTAACAAATGGACTTAAATGTTTCGTTTATCGCTTTGTAATTGCTATGTCTGACTGATGTGTTGCCGTCCGCTGTAATTCACTTTCGAATAGAATAAAGGCTGATGTCTTTGAGATTCGTCTTTCCTCTGATAAGAGTATTAAATTGCAATTTAGGCGTTGTTAGATGATTTGGCTGCACATCTCTTTCACGCCCTTAACTCCATTGTGACCAACTTGAATGTAGCAGAACACTATAGAAACAACAGTGACCAGAAGGTAATTTGCAAAATCCCTTTCACACCTTTTACTTCATAATGGCTAACTTCACTGTAGTAGAAGCAAACTCCTCACAGTAATCTCCCCTTGCTACGCTGCATCGATCACTGCCACCACAAGATTTTCATCCAGATATGGATGAAATTCAAATGATGCTGTTTTGTTAAGAGATTACTGGATATCTTAGTTAGTTTAGTAACAATGTCTTGTTGTATTGATTTCTGACCAGTTTTGTTGAAAAAAAAAATTGGTCTCGTTTATAAATAAAGCACACATGAATTACAATTGTTTAGTTTTGCCGCCATTTTCTAACGCCATTTTCTAACGCCATTTTCGTTTCTATGTAGGTGGTCATGTGACATTTGTGATGGCAGTGATCAACCCCATAAAGGGAGATCACTGTGAGGAGTTTGTAGTAGGAGGCTAAAGAAAACACCGTGACTAGAGTGTAATTTACTCCTAATGAAAGAGGAATATATTCTTTTTCTGCTGGACTCTTTCGTCCCCTTTACTCTATAATGGCCAACTTTAGTACAGCTGATGCAGAATACTTTTGAAACCACTACTGACCAATAAAGGTCTTAATATATGTCCAAAGTATTAATTTTAGAATATCCCAACTTGAAAGAGTTTGCAGACGGCATTTAAAATGTGATGAAATCGGAAAATAATCGTCCGAAGAGGCATAGCACATTGTGGGAAATGAGGCAATTGCTCAAGGCCAATTAAACCGAAATTTATCGATCTAATGGCAAAAACATCAACAAACATTGTTACTAATTTGGGCAAATTTATTTAATTGGCCAACTTGTTAAGAAAGTAATTGTAAATCTTTTAGTCTTACATAAATTTAAATTTGAATTTCTCTTCTTTAAAAAAATGAATGTCTTTTTGATGAATTGTACTTTGTTACTCTAAACAATGTATATTTATTTTGTACAATTAAAATATTGCATTGTATATTGTATTGTGTTGATGCACCGTATTGTATCGCACACAATTAGCTATTTTCCTTCAGAAACATTTCTTACGTTTTTACAGCACAACGCACGGTAGGAAAATATGTTGCGACATAAGACTACTTTGCTTGCAACTAGCCATTCTATGCCTTGTCAAGATTCTTTTAATCATTCAACTTATCATTTGTGCATTGCAGTATGTTATGTTGGTATAAAGCGAATTGTTGCAAACGATCCATTTAGGAAACAGGATTAGTACAAGAAATACAGAGACGAGACGCCTTAATCTATTATTTATAGAGTCTAAGTTATCAATTAAGTGAAGAGGTTGGAATTGCAGAACCTTGTTTGGAGCGAAATTGGTGTGCATGAATTGGAAGGTTATTGTGCACTCCAAAATATGCTGGAAGTCTTACTATTCCTTCAGAAAGAGATGCGGAATTGTTCGCGTTACCCTATAGATTTCCTAAAGATAGCTCCAACGTAACAGTTCTGGAGTATTCCTAACAAATAAACGCTGACATCATTACAAAGCTCTTAAAGGTGTTTGTTCACAAATAACAATATTTTGAAGTCAAAACAAGATGTTGTTGAAACAATGTATATTTCATATCGTTGTTTAATATTCAGTTTAAAGTAGCTATTGAAAGCATTATCAATACCGCGATCTCACTCTTTTGGATTGAAATACATGTTAAATCACTGTATACATACTTTAAGAATCAAAAACAAATTTTGCTCAACTTGGTTCTTGGTGCGCATATAGTAACTGCAGTTTTAAAGATATTGATTTTTAACTTTAAATTTCCTCACATCTGTAAACATGCCCCTTTAAAAGAAGTAACGTTTGGCATTTTCCTACATCACATATAAGCCAGACATCATAATACAACTAAAAAACGTTTTATGCGATGTTAAAAACCCCATAAAACAGACAAACAAAATGAACTGGGAACCATTATTTTCTGCGCAGTGTAATAATGCAGCGAGCCCCGTTGAGGTTTTCCGACAATAACATAAACTCCCGTGGTTACGAGGGGAAAAGGCGGGATAATGATGAGAAAATAAGGTCAACCTCCGTCCCTGTCACCGAAAAGCACATTTCTCGTCATTCAATTGGATCTAACATTTGGCCAACAACAGATAAAAAAGAAGCTTAGAGATCCAGCGCCAAAATTCCCGTCCCAGAGTTCACAGTATTCTCACGTCCGTTAAACTTCCTTCGTCTAAAGGTATAATCTGTCATATGATATTTCGACCCTTTATCAAACACCACATTTTCAAACGTCCCACATTGAAAGAGTGTGGAGACGACATTCCAAAATGTGATGAAATGGAAAAATAATCTTCTGATAGGGCAGAAAGCACTGTGGGAAAAGGAGAAATTGCTCGTTAAGAGACATGTTTCATCTATAAGGCATAATATGTCACAGTTTATCTTAACCCTTTACCGAACGCCAAATTTTCGAATGTCCAAAATTTAAAGAGTTTGCAGACGACATTTCAAAATGTGATGTAATTGAAAACTTATCTTGTGATAGGGCAGAAAACATTGTGAGAAAAGGAGATATAAGATATAAGAGCAATTCCTCCTTTTCCCACAATATTTTCCATAGGTATCGGCAACAAAACGGTCAAGTGTCGTTATTGTTTGGCTCGTATCGAGCAATTTCTCCCTTTTCGATAATGCGTTCTGCCCTATCAGAAGATAGGGTACAAGGCATTTCGCATTTCTCTCCTAAGGAGTAGTTAGACTGCCAGCATATTTTGGACGTGCACAATTAAATCGACATTAGGCTGAACCCAGAACTCGGGATTCTTTCAAAATCGGCAGATGTACGTAGACTGAGAAGATTATGTTTCATTTCCAACACATTTTGAAACGTCGTCTGCAAACTCTTTCAATTTGGGATAGGCGAAAATATGGCGTTTGGTAATGGGTTAAGGTAACCTCTGTCACATGATATTTTAAAGCGCTTATTGTAGAAGCAAGGCACTGGAATATCCCCTTGGCAACAGGCCGCCAAGTGAATACACATGGTACAGATGTCGTTCTATTTTGCCCATATGTGGCCAGTTTTAGTGTGGATGAGCTTAACAAATGAGGGGATTAATGGTGATAAATTGCTACATGACAACGGTTTTAAATCAGGGCCGTAAAACGAATGTTATATTTTTTCACTCGTTTTCGTGCACTCAGAATCTGCGTGTCCTTTGGTATGATTTTATCTCGGCAATGAATATTTCGGTACATAATGCCACGTTAGCCAAACGTAGAATTTCAAGCAAAATGTTTGGCTCGACCTTTATTATTACTCTTAGCAAAGATATTCATACACAAGCTCAGTCAAAACGATTTTTGAAAAGAAACAGAATGAAGTATGTATATCTGAAAAACTGATACAAACTTAGGCACGAATGTTCCGACGTTTCAAACATGTCCACTTAACAAAAGCATTTAGATATAAACTATAAACATCCTTTATGAGTCAATCATGTCATGAACTATTGGCACCATAGAGGATTAGCCAAAGAATGCTCAAATAAGTGCATCATATTCTGACAAATGTCGGGGAAAAAGACCACCATATAATTACCGCGCTAAAAGAGTATTTTAGTCACGTGACCTTCCTAACTGTTGACTCACGCATTCCAAAAAGAAGAAGAACTGAAAAACGAATTATCACCTGTAGTGATTTTTTCTCTATGTATTGTTACAAACATATCTCAACACAGTCGGAACAGCAACCGTGAATTTCCTTAATTAACTCGTTAGGCTTTAGCATTAACAAACCAACTTGCACACATGTACGTATGGCAACCCTGTTTTCTTCTAGCATAGTAATCTACATGATTATCATAGCAAAGTCAGTGGATAAAGTGAATTGCTTTTTTCCTTTAGCCTTGCCATCTTTCATGATATTTGTAGAATAGAACAATATTTACTATTCTTTTAAAAATATGACTAAGACGTTCTATTTATGGTATAAAAAAGAAACCTACAAGCACATGTTATCAAATCAATTAAATAAATGTGTGCAAAGATGTGCGTGTTTGATTAAAACAGCAGTGTTGGAATATACCTATAAGAAGGGATACATCGCAATGACAAGTCGCTTTGACCAAATCAGTTCATAATTAAGATTTTCTTATCAAAACATGTAAGCTTAAACCCCAAATCAAACCGAGCCAGATATACAGTCACGATTAAACGCAATATAGACATACCAAAATCATGGGGGAAAAAGTCCTCTCCACCACCAAAAGAACAAAAAAGAATGATGTCCCACAAATCCTGAGAAAAGAGAACCCTTTCATGTGTAATTTTCCCGTGATAATCGACCCAACATAGATTAATGGAATAGACCAAAGGAGTCAACATGAAAAGCACGATTGGCATTCATGCCCACGGACTTCATGAACATACATCGAGGCTTCAATGCAAGACTATAGTACGTCCTTCACCTTTGTGAAGGACGTACTATTGTCTTGCATTGAAGCATCGATAAACACCCACCAAAACGATAGGTTGTGAACCGACGATGTGAAACACACATGCGTACCATCATAAATGTCAAGGAGAGCGAGAGAGAAGGGGGTAAAGAGCCCGGGTCCCCGTAAAATGGGTGTTTTTGTCGCATTTGTGTGCGTAAAGTAGTATCATGTCCGGATCAGACGGGGATACATGTGATATCTGCGCACATATAATTGCAACCTGAACACAACGGGTATATCCAATGAAAACACCTCTGAAATAAAAGGTAAGACGCCATATTGTTTCTCGCGAGACTCACGTCATTGTAATTTCGTTTCCAAATATAGATCGTAAATGTGAAATCTATATAGTCATCTAATTTGATCAAGGAAGTAGTTATACATACATCAATTTTTATTTTTACTATTACGCATGAGTTACCGATAAAAATGATTTGCATGATGTTCAACACGTCCATATACGTTGAACTACTTAACGTGAACGCGTAATGGAAATGTGTTATAAGACGGGGACGATTTACCCGAAAAAGTGTAACCCTACATTTATATTCGAGGTGTATTTCTCAACTCAACTTTCTCAATACCCGAGTAGTTCCGATTGCTATAACTGGTGCTCATTCATTTATTCTTAACATTGTAGCTATGTAAACAACACAAAGATCGACCTTCTTTACCTCATTGCCTAATTCAGTTTAGTGGCATGTGGTTTAATGCACATGCATGTATTTTTTTATATAGGTTTTACATCACATCAACATTATTTCAGTTATGTAGCGATGGCCAACTCTTAATGATGGAGGAAGACCCCATACTCAACTGCCCATAAGGGCTGGTCAAAGCGGGTAGAACCATCGGCATTCCGTTAGTCAGTCGGGAAACTGCCTCTCATGAAAATCCATATCCCTCTCAGGATTTATACCCAAGCGGAGAGGGGCCTTGTGATTTCAAGTTCTGTACTCTAACCACTAAGCCGCGGAGGCCCCCTCACATGCATTTAATACTAAAAGGTATAACATCGTATAATAATAAGTGAAGAAAGTTGCCAAATCATTTAGTATCACTCGGGTGAAAAGGGTATTGTTTAATACTGTTCAAGGAATAAAAGAATGCAGATACAGCCCTTTATAACGGTTTCAATTCATGACATTTGGCGGCAATACACAGAGGTCAAGGACGTTACTATTCCATCATCATGTAAGAAACCTTTTTAAACTGGGAGATAATGCTGAATTTACAAATATCATGTTAAGTGAGGCTTCCTGTTCGGTCATGCATTCCTATGCAAGAACACGGTACCAAGTCCATTCATGACCTCTCCACAAGGAAAACATACGGTACCGTTGGGTAATCGGCCAAAGGGCGTATAGTCACGAAGTATAGACGTTAACTCCAAAACAGGAAAAACGGTACCAAACTCTTTGACGCAAGATAACTGACATAATGCTGACACAGCGTATACATTCAGAATGTTACAGGAAATAAACGAGAACAAGAAGCTGCCACCATGTTCCATTTCCACGTAATCGTCGTACACGTACACACATTGTAAAAAAATACACATTTTTATACAGTGAAAAAGGCATTTGGCTGATCACATACCTATTATTAACACTATACAATTACAATTGTAGTATGTGTACATGCGGTCGCAATAACTGTAAACAGATAAGATAATGTAGTTGTTTGTCTATAATAGAAACACTAACATCTTTTAATCGTTTGAGTGTTGAAAAAGAGAAGAGAGAAAAAACAATATCATTACTATTTATTTTTCCGGAATAAATCATTGTAATAAAAGCAGAATTTGTTCGGTACACGCACTCATGCAATTCCTGCTTTTATCAATTGAGTCATGTTCTTCATTGTCTTGTAAGTGATCACGAAGTAGTTGCATGGGTGCACCTTTCTCATTAACCCCAACACAAACACACATAGAGCCCCACATACATACGCCATGGCACGCTAGACATGTATTTGGAGGGGTATACAGTGGTATTGTTACGTTTCACATTACCGCCAAAATCGCCCAGTAGAAAACAGATGTGGAAACGTTTTGGCATGCACTATGTACGTTTTATCCTTTCCCGTGATACGTGAACACTTTCAGCGATTTGAGAAATTACACACCAATAACATCAAGTATGTACAGTTGCTTTTTTCTGTCCACAATGATTCCATCATTATTTGAATAATTCGTAACTTCACATGCTGGGCTTGGTTAACATTAACTAAAATGATTGAGACATGATTTTCTCTATACCGTTTGCCGTTTGGTATAGGATAAAGGTCTGAGCCTGTTACTCCTACGGTCTTTCGGGACCCCAGAATCCACCACCTTAACCACTGAGCCACGCAAAGCCCATATTAAATGTCGTGCTGCAGTAAACTTGAATTGTGTGCCGAAAAGATTTACTCATGGGACTTTAGAATGCAGTTTACATGTGAAGACCATGGCCCAAGACCCCTTTACCAACATTCAAGTAAGATACCTAGTATATGAGACAAGATACGCCACTATTAAATGCTGTTCGTCATAAAATAAAACGTTAAGTCCCAAGCATTTGCCCTCAGGGTTGTACGCGTACAAAGATCTGTCTGATGTTCGTAACAGATAGAACGAGTCGCATGATTTACGTCATGTTTGCAAACTGCGTTCTTTGATGAACAACTCGCTCGGAACAGTAACTTGGCATCGACGCCAGCTCGTAATTGCGCGCAAGAAACCTGTGTCAAACGAATTGATGCTGCGCCACGCACAAACGTGTCCGCACTTTATTATAGATTATGATATATGTACAGGCTCTTTAATCGACCTAGTTTGACAGTTTATGTTTTCCGAAGGACAACTAAAGTATTGTTGCAAGGTTCAGCTTGAAAGATTACACACCAATAACATCCAGTATGTGAAGTTGTTCATCTTTATACGCGGCTTCTTTTTCAGGCGCTTGATGCTTGTTGAGGGGTGTTCGCATAAAAACGGTTATGCCAATCCAGTTTCTATTTCTGTTTATATATGAATCCCAAAATGGTGAGATTCTAGGTACGTTTTCGAACTAAAAGACAGAATCGCCGTTTTTATACCAAAGCAAATGTATCAAACTATGTCAAAAGTATGTAGACTGTGTGTAGGACAAATTCAAAGCACTGAGGACAAATCTAAGATAATGTGGAACAATTATGATAATAGACTATTAGATAATTTAGGGCTCTGGCCCATAATACACAAATTTACAATTTATTTGGTACATAACATACATACAATCATGTAGTTCTACAAGTGATATTTGTCGAATACCAGGAATAACGACACAATATATTCGTCAAGGTAGATTTTTTTTTGATGATCAAAGACTTATTAATTTTGTTAGTTCTAGGATTTTCAGACGATAATTCCTCAATTTTGTGGCCAAATAAATAAATTTCGCTTCGTGTATACAACTTAAACGCTCACTATCTAAAATATATTGAAACGATTATATTGATTTATTGGTACACATATTTTTTTCAATAGGAAAATAAAGTATTCTTAAACCGTCATAAAAAGGAACCTCAATGACGAAATGAAATTCATCTTCAATTTTTCCTGCAGTCCTGTTTCTGCAAAAAGGTTGTGAACTGAACATCTCAATTTAGTACATGCTGGAATGATTACCAATCTGTCGTATCCAACTGCTCCTGAATCTGCTGGGTATCTAACCAGCTACCTTCTACACACAAGGCAGTCAATGTACCTCCCAGGCCACTGAGACGGTCAATGGGTAACTAAAGACAACAACAGGGGAGGTATAGGTGGCGCCCAATGGTTAACAATAACCTCGTCTGAGACACAATGACAGACGTAGTTGCGAGCAAATTACACACCACAACCACAATCCCTCGTCCGAAAATAACCAACAAACGCTGTGATGTGCACATTACAGTCAACATAAATAATGTCAAATGACCGCCATTTTGATTTAGATTCCCGCGATAACACCGACGTGCCATTTAACGCCATGTTGGGAAGAACAGTGGTTGAATACCATGGGAAGTTCATGAATTGTTCAACTTCCGGTTATTGTCAAATGTACCGGAAATGAAATTAACACCATCTTGGAAGAGCTGATTTCTTTTAAAACGTACGAACTTAGAGACATTCTATCAATGCGATAAGAAAAAGTATGAACATAAAAGTGTTTCGTTTAGTTTGGTAAGGGATACCAAAAGCAATGTAGGAACATTCGGGACCCACATTCGATATGGCTCGCATCTCTTATTAAATGATGCTAATGAGGAGCGTCAGAAAGCAATTTACAACTATTTATAAACCGGGGTTTTCCAACAAAGCACTGAAAGATAGTGTCATATTTTTGTGCTGAAAACACAGGTTTTTTACTTTGTACTACTTTAAAGCAGAGACATAGATGTCTGTTTAAAGTGAATGTATTGAGTTTGATCAAGTATTTAGTGATAAGAGTTGTCTAAATCAGCTTTTTAACGTTTGTTACTTACAGAACACAATCCATGCAATAAGTTTAAGCAACCAAGCAACTATCCTGTGAAGCAGCCAACCTGCCTTAATAACCACTAAAGAAAGTCAATGTTGGAATGGTAATGAACATCAGCTTGTGTTAAGCAGCCAGCCTGTCTTAAATAGCCAATTTTCTCAGTTCCATAGCTTATCCTCTTAACACAAGTTTGACTGTACAGTACTTTCATTAAAAAATGAAGGTTTCATGAACACGCCTAAAAGCCACGAATTTCACAATGTTTTCTAAAGTTTTGTTGAACAGATGCGGTTGCGTGACGCCTTTAAGAGGAAGCAATCAAAATAATTGACGGCATGATGACAACAACTTTAGGAAAAACAACAACATAAAAAATAGTTTTTTCGTTACAATACCAGAAAGAAAACGTGTCATGTTTTTCTAAAACTTTACCCTTTTTAATGTTTGCGAACCATTTATCTCAGATACAAGCGGTCAAGAAAATCCACGTAAAGGAAGAGGGGGAAAAGAACCAATGTAATAGTATGACTTGCCGTTGGCCAAAAAATACTGACAGCGCAAATTTGACCATCGCCACACGGGCCTGTATATAATTTAGCCACTCTGTATTATTGTTTACGCCATTTGTGTAAGAGTTCAAGATAAAAGACGTCTTGTTGTCTGTCTGTCTGTCTGTCTGTCTGTCTGTCTGTGTCTGTCTCCCTCCCTCCCTCGTCCTCCCCCTCTCCTCCCTCTCCTCCTCTCCCTCCCTCTCCTCTCCTCCTCCCTCCCTCCTCTCCCTCCCTCCTCTCTCCTCCTCTCTCCTCCCTCCCTCCCTCCTCCCTCCCTCCCTCCCTCTCTCCCTCCCTCCCTCCCTCCCTCCCTCCCTCCCTCCCTCCCTCCCCCTCTCCTCCCCCCCTCTCTCTCTCTCTCTCTCTCTCTCTCTCTCTCTCTCTCTCTCTCTCTCTCTCACACACACTCTATCTCTCTCTCTCTCCTCTCTCTGACTTTCTTTCTTTTTCTCGTTTTCTCTCTCTATCTTGCGCTCTCTTTTTCTTTCTCCCTTTCTCCATTTCTCTATTTTATTCACTCTCTCTCCATATCTCTCACTCACTGACTCTCTCTTTCTCCCTTTCTCTATTTTATTCCCTTTCTCCCTTTCTCTATTTTATTCCCTTTCTCCCTCTTTCTTTCTCTATCATTCCCTTTACCCCTCACCTATCTCACGCGTTATATCCGGAGTCTAGCATGAGCTGAAGAGTAATCTGATGAACCATTCTGTAATATCATATTCTGGCCTTTATCCTTCGGAATAATTTGTCATTTGTGCATAGAATAGAATTCCCCTATGGTGACGTTTTCATTCAACGCATGTTGTGCACCAAGTTGGGTTATAAAAGCTTTAAAGGGAAAGTTATATACGCTGAGCCCTTTACCAAACGCAAATTATTCGACTATCCCCAATTGAAAGAGTTTCCAGACGACATGTCAAAATCTGATGAAACTGAAACTTTTTTTATGATAGGACAGAAAACATTGTGGGAAAAGGAAATGATGCTTGTTAAAAACATGATCTGTGTCCGTTTCAACATTAACCCTTTACCAAACTTCAAATCTTCGACTGTCCCAAATTGAAAAAGTTGGCAGATGACATTTCAAAATGTGATGAAATTGAAAAATAATCTTCTGATAGGGCAGAAATCAATGTGGGAAAGGGAGATTTTACTCGATAAGAGCCATTTCTCATTGTCCCTCAATGTTTTATAGAGTCGTCTGCAACAAGCTGGTCAAAAACCGTTATTGTTTGGTAATGGGTTAAGTCTAGTCATTCATCGAGTAAGGATCCGAAGGGTCTGTAATCTAAAGTCTGGAGGGTTAATTTGATTATAGATAAGAACCGGTCTTGCGGTCTTTCAGTTATACTTTATTAATGGAAACTGGTGGAGAAAGGCGTTTGTCTTTTGTGTACTTTACGAAAGATTGGATTGCCGATATGTTTGGCGAAGAATGAATAATTATAATAATAATAATGATAATAATAATGATAATAATTAATAATAATAATAATAATAATAATAATAATAATAATAATAATAATAATAATAATAATAATAATAATAATAATAATAATAATAATAATAATAATAATAATAATAATAATAATAATAATGATAATAACAATAACAATGATAATAATAGTAATAATAATAATAATAATAATAATAATAATAATAATAATAATAATAATAATAATATTATTATTATTAATAATAATAAAGCAATGTCTTTGCATCTTCATACTTCATGTTAGTAACAAACTCACATCAGATAATTGAGGGAAAACGAAAAAAAAAGAACTTTTGCAAAAGTCGAACAAGCTTAGATCTAACCAATATCGCACTACGTTACATAGTCCTGTTTACAAGGCCATAGCCTCATTCACAAGTGTAGTAGTCTGGTTTAAAGGCCCATGGTCTCTTACACCACATATAGTCATGTAAACAAGCTCGTAGTCACATATAAGCTCATATACTCGTACACAAGCCCATATACTTGTACTAGCTTAAGGTCTAATACACAAGCTCATTATTTTGCATAAAAGCTCATAGTCCTCTACACTGGCTAATAGCCTTTTGTAAAAGCACATTATCTCGTACACAAGCTTTCAGTCTCGAAAATAAGCTCACGGTATTGCATAAATGAGTATAGCCTCATGCACAAGCCCATAGTTAAAGGTCACAGTCTCATTAACAGGTAATAGCCTCGTTCAAAAGCTCGTCCTCTAAAATCAAATAGATTGGTATAAAAGCTCATAGTCTTAACGCAAGCTCATAGTCTCTTACAAAATCTCATAGACTCGTCTCGTATAAGAGCTCATAGTATCGTATTAAAATTTCTAGCCCGTAAAAACTCATAGTCTCGTACACAATAAAAAAGTCTCGTCTCGTATAAAAGCTCATTATATAGTATTACAGTCCTTAATGTCGTAAAAAGCTCATATTTGTGTACATAACCTCATATTCTCGCGAGACCGTGAGCCAGCGAGCGGAACACCTCTCGTTCGCTCTTTAACGAACGTGACATGGTTTCCATAAACTTGGACCAGCATGATTTACCCATTTCCTCGTATAAGACTTTGGTAATTGGTTAAATCAAATGTAACAGCAGACGACAAATCAATGGTTGCGAAGCAACTTACTGGAGTCTTGCACGGAACCCTAGAAATGAACGGTTCGCTGTTTTTCTTTTGCAATGCAATACATTTTAATTAACTATTTTTAAGCTTTGGCCAATATACATAAACACACATATTGTATGTACGTATCTTTCGTGACAAGTATTGAAATAGTACTAAACATTATGTAATAGTCGAGCAAAACAAATTCATAGATTATCGAGATTTTGATTTATGTTATCAGAAGAAATAATGCACCAAGGGCCAATCCAATTAAAGAAAAATGGCACATCCAGAAGCTGGTGATTGGCGTCTTATACATTTTAAGATAAACAGACACCAAAAATGCGAAATGAAATTAATATCATCGGCAACGTCTTACATTTGTGACTGCGGAGTCCCTTAGGATACGTATGTACAGGGTCATGATGTATGTAGGGAAAATAATTGACGCGTTCAAGCGGAAGTAAAAAGGTTTTGCATCATTCTCTGGTAGTTTCCCAATACCAAATGGTCACTTTATTGTGTTGACCAGTTGCAGACGACAAGTTTAGCTTGTGAGAGAAATTCTTACAATGAGCACTTTTAGCCTTTTCTCGTATTCACATCCTCCTTAAAGATAGATGAAAATATAAATATATAATATAAAGAGATCTTCCAGCAATTTTAGCTTTGTCTAACACCAACAATGTTTAAATTGTCGCGTTCGGCGCCAGATAGCGTTAACCTTGACACCTACCTAATTTATATATATATATGTACGGGTTTTACATCACATCAACATTATTTCAGTTATGTAGCGATGCCCGACTCTTCATGATGGAGGAAGACCCCATACTCAACTACCCATAGGGGCTGGTCGAGGCGGGTAGAACCATCGGCATTCCGTAAGTCAGACGGGAGACTGCCTCTCATGAAAATCCATATCCCTCTCAGGATTTGAACCCACGCGGAGAGGGGCCCTGTGAAAGTTCTGTACTCTAGCCACTAGGCCACGGAGGCCCCGACACCTACCTAAAGGTTATATACTAATGTAGGATTAACAGAAAGTTATCATCATTTCCTCCAATTCCTTCTCGATTTCAAGTGTCGTCTGCGAACTGTTTAAATTTGGGACTGGGCAAAAAGTGACGTTTGGTCCGTCACTATCAATCAACCCTTTCCCAAACAACAAATTTTCGACTGTCCCAAATTGCAAGACGACATTTCAAAATGTGATGAAATTGAACAATATTCTTCAGACAGAACAGAAAACCTTGTGGGAAAAGGAAAAATTGTCGTCATTGTTTGGGAAAGCGTTAATTTAACACGGAAAGAACGAGTGTCAAATGGTAAAGGTGGGGACATTATGCGATTGACAGATGTTTCATAACCAGCCAATGAACAAATAAGAAAGTATTGACCATTTAACCCTTCATTGAGTTTTTGGCTTTTCCTTTAAAGGCCCCAAAAAAGGAGATTGATGCAATATCAAACTACTTTATTTTGTAAACTTTTGGTCAGATTTCAATAGTTATCACTAAAAAATGCCACCAGCACAACTTAAACATGAAAGGCAACGACAAATAACCCAGATTAGCAAGTTAAATAATTCAGATTGCCTAATTCTTCACCTCTGACCTTGTCAGTTCATACAGAAATTTTTTAACTGACCAATCAGAATTCATTATTTGGAATATTTAAACAATCAGGATGTTGATAGACATGATTTAATTGGAGACAACCATATTTCAAGCACAAAATAACTAACGTTAAAGAAGTATGTTCAATAGGGTCTCAATGCATTCGTAAATAAATTCTCATGACTTTTATGAACATAATAAAAGAACTCCATATATTGTTTTAGTAATCTATATGTACTCATCTCCTTTGATGTGCCTTTAAAGCATTAGAAGGCGTCATTTAAAAAGAATGTAAAACAAGTTGATTAGCAGATCGTTTGTTATAGGATTAAACGGTTGTAACAAAGGAAAACATATGGTTATAAAGAGTTAATAATACTTCCTGTCTTTCAAAGTTGACATTTTGAGAGGTCACTACAGTTCCAGTAGCTTTTTGTGTATTTTATCAATATGGAATGACCATATAATGTGCCTTTAAATATTCATCGCCAATTCTTTTTCAATTATTTGTTAAATTGCAGAAAAAGAACGTAAACTGCTCATTCCTTGAGAATGAACTTTCTTTCAACCGTTATCCTATCACTATTACCCAGAGCGCTAGTGAGGGAAAGAAGCCGGTACATGTATACCGTCATAGTAACATGTATCGCATTTGATGTGACTGTGGGCCGTGATCGTACCAGCATTTACCAACGAGGCGGTTGTAGAATCGAAGTGGCTAAGTTATTTTTTGTCCTTTAGGAAAGGTTTGATAACTTACTTACTTGATCAGCATATACGGTAAATAGCACTGGGAATGGCGAATAACCAATTCCATCATCACTGAATTGGTTGCTGGTTCAGACTTACAGCAACAGCAGACGATTAAAGTTCGAAAAAAAAACAACGTCACATATACAATTTCATATAAGGAAGAAGACATTGTAACTAAACGCATTTAAAGGTTGAAAAGCTAATTAGACGCAATTTATCATTTTGTAACAGTGTTTTCTTGAAAGTTCTGCAATCGATGCTTTACCAAATAAATACGACATTTGGCAAGTTTGTTGCAGACGACTCTGGAATCATTGTGTGAAAAGGAGAAATTGCTCTTAACGAGCAATTTCTCCTTTTCCCCATAATGTTTTCTGCCCTATCAGAAGACTATATTTCAATATCATCACATTTGGAAATATCGTCTGCAAATTCTTTCAATTTGGGACAGTCGAAAATTTGGCGTAAGGTAAAGGGTTAAGGCGTGGTTGTGTGGAATTAGGGGGTTAATTAATAAGCATGGACATTAATACGACTGGGAATGGCGGGATTATATGATCGTCAAGTCGAAAAACATCCTTATACGTCAGAAGGTGTCAATATCAGACGATCAGCCAAACGTCAAAACAAAATGTGTTTTTGATGCAATGTCGACCTATTTTGTTTACCATGTTTGTATCGCCGATCCTCATCTACACGGAGATTGCAAACGTCGTAATACCGGGGCTTTAACCCTTTACCAAACGCCAAATGTTCGATTATCCCAAATTGAAAGAATTTGCAGTCGAAATTTCAATATGTGTTGGAATTGAAAAATAATCGAATGAAACTAATCGATCAGTGGTATGAGGTGCATTACTCATGGGCGACCGTTTAGAATAACAACCACTAATCAATTGAATATAGGGTATAAGATAAATATGGTATATGATAAATATTGATAAATAGGGTATATGATAAATAGGGTATATGATAAATATGGTATAACAACTTAGAATAATCACTCTCAATTCTGTTTCCTGGATACGATGGTCGTGGGTTCGAATCCCGTGAGAAGCGGGGTCTGCATTGCGAACTTTCATTAATCTAATTCGGCGCGATTACTGGTTACTGGTTTTGAAACTAATCCATGTCGAATTGGACGAGCGTTTAAAACAACAACTACTAATTAATTGAATATTTCCCGGGCCCGTGTGGGTCACAGGGTCGACCCCGGTGGCAGCCCGGGGGTAGGGGCTATCGTTCACATGGGGGCCATAGAACCCCGTGTCAAAACGGCGGTTTGTTGTTTTTTACAGGGATCACACAGGCGTGTCTTGTCAAAACCACTTTATGCCGCCTGCTATCAGTGATAACTGATATGTCCTGTTTCTTCTCCTCTCACAGGGCTAACAACCTCAATAGAAAACACGTGGCCCCTTCCCTGGGAAAAACGAGCCCCTTTTTGTAAACCTTAGAACAGACGACACAGTAATATTTTTTGGCGCAGTAGACGACATTTTAAACAAACCGTTGTGGAAATAAAATTGCTCATGATGAATATGTTTATGACCTTTTTCTCATTCACTCATACCTTTATACTGTCAGTTAATAGTGAATTAGCCATTTACGAAACGCCAACTTTTCGACTGTCCCAAATTCAAAGAGATTGCAGACGACATTTCAAAATGTGATGAAATTGAAATATGATTGTCTGTAAGGGCAGAAAACATTGTGGGAATTGCTCTTAAGAGCACTTTCTCTTTTTCCCACAAGGTTTTACAGTGTCGTCTGCATCAGACTGGTCAAATGTGGTAATTGTTTGGTAATGGGTTAAACCTTAGAACAGACGGCATTAATTCTCTTTTTTTGCAGCAGTCGACATTCTAAAAACCGTTGTGGGAAAAAATCTTCACAATGAATATGTTAATGATCTTTTTCTTATTAAATTATACCTTTATACTATAAGTGTATAGTGAACTAATAGACTGGTACAACTAGAAAGCCACGCCAGACGACAATTAAAACCTATAAAAGATAAAACATTTTTTTTAAAATTGTTTCATGATGCCTTAAAACGCATTTATTTATTTAGTTTAGATTTATTCATTTTATATCAACTGTGGAATAATTTTTTTACAAGTTAAATAAATCTCTTTCAAGTCTACGTTCTGGATACCAGGCCGATACTTGCAATGATTTGTTGGTTAGTCCAGGCCCTTACACCTGCCGCTAACAGGGATTGAACCCGACACCCTTGGTATCAGAGGCCAACGATCTACCATTGACCACTGTCGCCCATATACTTGAGGAGAGTGTCTAAAGAGTCAGTGTCAAAAGGAATTCAAACTAAAGCCAAGCGTTCATTTACTTCATGTGTGATAGTTTACGGCAAATCAGCTTGTGGGGGTTCACACCAATTACATAATTTTCTCATATGTAAATATGTTATGTTAAATAAGACTGTCATCACATGATCTAAGAATTGAAAAGGGACGCCATAGAGATGTTTTAAGAAATGAAATATATTGTCATTTATGTCCGTTACGTGATATTGAAGATGAGTACCATTTTACATTAATTTGTCCTTATTTTAATGGCTTAAGATTCATTTATTTACCACAGTATTACATCAAACGCCAAAGTATGTACACATTGATCAAATTATTTAAGTTTTAGTTATAGTTATAGTTAATACTGATAAAAAACCATTATTCATTAAATTTTCTACGTTACTACAAACATGAATTAAGAATAAGAAGTTACTAATCTATAAAATAAAAAAAATCGTTCAAGAAATTGTATTAACCCATTATCAAACAATAATGACATTTTACCAGTCTGTTGCAGAAAACTCTGGAAAGCATTGAAGGAAAAGGAGAAATTGTTCTTAATGAGCAATTTCTCCTTTTCCCACATTGTTTTCTGTCATATCAGAAGATTGTCTTTTAATTTCATCACATTTTGAAATGTTGTCTGCAAACTCTTTCAATTTGGGACAGTCAAACCTTTGTTGTTTGGTAATGGGCTAAGTCCTGCTGCAGTGGCTATAAACGTTGTTTGTACAAGAAATTGGGTTAATAGCGCGCAATAGTTACGGGGCAAACCCGTGTTTACTATATTTCTACACGGTAATTGGGACCACATGTCAGGGAAGACGTAAAAAGTTGGAAGTAATGGAATCCCCCTCCATGGTACTCTAGGTAAGGGCGAGAGGATTAAGAATCAAACTCCAATTTGGGGTTACAGGTTACAAAATGGTTGCATTGGATTGGATTAATTGAACACTGTTATACAGCAAAAGATTGTTTAACCCTTTACCATACGCCAAATTTTCAACTGTCCCAAATTGAAGGAGTTTGCAGACGACATTTCATAATGTGATGAAATTAAAAAACAATTTCCTGATAGGAGAGAAATCTTTGTGGGAAAAGGAGAAATTGCTCTTAAAGAGCACTTTCTCCTTTTCCCACAATGTTTCCAGAGTCGTCTGCAGCAAACTGGTCAAATGTCGTTATCGTTTGGCAGAGGGTTAAAACGACATTGAAACAAAACAAAAAAAATCATATATATATAAAAAAAGAAATAAGTATGAGTGTTTGCGCATGCGTCCAATAACAATGCATCTGTAACCACTTTGCTACACTGTAACGTAACTCTCTCGTTATTTACTACATCTGAAGCCACTTTGTTACTCTCGAAGACATGTGAAGAAAAGTGCCGAAGACACTCTGTGTTCTTTCCGATTAGATATTTCGAGTGGCGCAATCGTACAAATTAGCTATCTTGACAAATTGGAGCGTCAGAAAAAATCCTTTAAGTACGAATGAGAGCACTCGGTGTACCATCGAGGATTAATTAAAATCCGTGGTTGTAATTTGTGACTTTTTGCGGGACAAATCGAGACTTGTGGGGACTGGTTGTTTATTGTTTGTGGGTATTGTTTCAAGTCTGCTTAAAGCAAGTTATGGGTTATAGTGCATTGACAGTTCATATGCCTATGATGTATAGGACCAAACCATGTTTTAACCAATTACCAAACAATAACGCCATTTGACCACTTTGATGCAGACGACTCTGAAAAACATTTCGGGAAAACAATGATTTCCGCCCTATCATAGGATTATTTTTCAATTCCCTCACATTTCACAATGTGGTCTGCGACCTCGTTCATTTTGGGACAGTCGAAAATTTGGCGTTCGGTATTGGTTAATCGGCACATCTTTTACAGTCGGATTTCTTTTTTTTGTCTCGCAAGAGCAATGTCGAACCAAATGCTTAATTGTTGGTGCTTATGACATATATTTTTTTGCGCTTAAATAACGATACAATGACATCAAAGTCTCTATTTCCCACAGCGTTTTTTAAATGTGTCAACACCGACTGGACATGGATGGTGTCTTTTTCACGATTCAATACTCTTGGGTAGCGCTTTTTTAGAAAACATATCTAAACCCCTGATCATGCGTAGCTTAGTGGCCATTGGCAATTCGCTGCAGAGCCCTAGCCTAGTACTGGTGCGTCCAGGAAAGCCGTAACAAAACTGAAACATGTTGGTACGGCATTAACGAAGAGTACCCATATATGACCTGTGTCAGAAAATTACTATAACCATAACTGTCAGAAGCTTACAACAACTACAGTGATGTTTCGTCAATCCGAACACGTCCGTTCCAAACAAAATGTCCGGATTACCGAATCATCCGGACTTATGAAGCAAAGCATGTTCTTATACACATTAAGACATAAACGGTCTGTATGCACGTGTATACTTATAACCCTTTAGCAAACGCCAAATTGTCGACCGTCCAAAAATGAAAGAGTTTGCAGACGACATTTCAAAACGTGATGAAATTAAAAAATAATCTGATATGGCAGAGAACATTGAGGGGAAATGAGAAATTGCTCGTCACGAGCAATTTCTCCTTTACCCACATTGTTTTCACAAGTTGTCTGCGACAAACTGGTCAAATAATTCCGTTCCCTTACAATTTCGTTCGGATTGCGAGACATCTTAATAGTCGGTGTCCGGGTAAACGAGGCTTCACTGTATAACTCTAACAAGAACAAATTCGAGGGTTCAGTGCAAGACTATAGTAAGTGCTTCATAAACATGAAGTACTTACTATAGTATTGCACTGAACCCTAGAGTTGTCAAATTATTTCCTGTTATCAATAGACAGTTATCACAATATGTATGGGTTATGCCGTCCGATGGTTTGGTCATAAAATATCTGTATAAAAGCAAAACATCACACCGCCTACATTTCAATGATATACATGTCGACACGATAGTTTTCTTACAATAGAACATTGTAGCTATCAATAAAACTGCTCTTATCTCTAATGGAAGAAATATCTGTATAAAAGCTAAACACCACGTCGCCTCCATATCATTGAAATAGATACGTTGGTTTTACTACAATAGTACATTGTAACTATCAACTTAACTGTTGTTATCTCTAATGGAATAACCCGTGTAATTAACGGCGTCATTAGAAAGCCGTTAGCAGAATTGTCCGAGAGTCTAAAGTACGTAAATGCAAATGGTTGGAACGAATCTTTTTCAGAGAATGCAAGGTGTGCTCTTCATCGCATAGGTATTAGTAACAAACATGTACTATGTATATACAATTATATAGTAAAATACACATTTCTGTAGTAACTGGCAACTTTGCTTAGTCGCTGCTAGACCCTGATGGCGATGTCGTTCTCGTGTGTACCGTTACTCTTTACAAATAATTCGTATTCCCTCCTTTTCTTATGAAGACAACTTGGTATATGGCATTATGGATTTAGTATGTTGAGAGAATGATCATAGACCGTTCCATCATTTAGGAATCTGAAATTGATCCGAACGGAAAGCAACATCATACGACAAAAACATGTACAAAACATATTTTTATGATAATGATTAATTAAGAACCATTGTAACAAGAGGATAAAATTCACAATTTTGTCACAGTGGTTTCTAAATTTTTCTGTTGTTAATTTGTTTAAGCTAGAGGGATAGGGTACTCTAAAATACCCATAACCCACCATTTCGAAACGTTTTCTTTCGTCGGGTCGATTCGGGCGACCTCGGTTTAACACGAATAGATCTGGCTCATACCGATGTAAACTGAGGACGACCGAAGTAATCCGACGAATGAAAATGATTAAAAAATGGCGTATTACTGGTATTCTACCTTAAGTGTAGGAGGGGATTAAGTTATCTTAATGACAATACGAATAAGGATTAACTATTCTTAACTTACCTTTATCAAGATAACAAAATTATTCATTACATGGAGAAAAAGAATATCTGAAACATATCGAGTTTATTTATTGGTATGTAAGCATGCTATGAACTACCATTGGCATTCAGAAAATGTCAGTCTATCTGCAAAGATGGAAAGCGTGTTCATTTCAAACTCGTATTGAACCATGTAGACCTGATAGGGGCAAGATAGGAGAACATTTCTACCTCAACCCTTCCGTAACGTACAAGAGCACTTTTCATGGGTACGGATCATCTTGGTTTAAGCGACCACAGTAACAGGAAACAGGAAACAGAATAGTGAAAAGTAAGACAACTAATGACTTAAAGGTCAAATTTCCCGATAAACAAAATTTTCTTTTATTATCGTTTTTGAATTAGGTTATGGTTTCGTTATGACGGAGGTAATGATTTTTTTCTCATATAGAAGCGAAAAATGTTGTTTTTGACTACTTTTATTCACCTTTATCGATTTTTGTGAATGACTTATCTCCCTTGTTGTGACGTCATTTGTGCTTCAAAGTCATATGAACTAACAGTAAGAAGAATCTAGTTCTCCGTAACGACGGTGTTTTTGCACAAATTTCGGACATTTTAAGTGTTGAATTGTGTTTGGGAAACATAAATTGGATATTGAATATGGTATTTTGACAGGTCTTCTGGTGTTATTCTGCTTTTGGTCGCAGGGATGCGAGTTTCTCCCGTTTTCCGACGAACATAAAAGCTGCAAAAAGTTTCGATAAGTTAACTGGACCGTGTTTACTTTACAAATAAGCAAATGATATATTCCCCAAACAAGAACAGTAGGCTGTGTTACTTTCACTTCGAAGACGGCAAGTTTACGCATTGTTAGGCGTTTCCAAAAAAATGATTTTAATGATCTTTAAATGATCGGACTCAATTCAAAGTAATTTATACAGATGAAGACGCTTCAAATTCATTCTACTTATTGAGTAACCGTTATATTTTCCTTATTTGAAACACACCAACAATATTCACTTTACCTTGATGTATTGGTTTCAAGACTGTCAATTTAAACCAGACAAAGCTAATCTCACTTTCAAACACCAATCAAGCGATAAAGCATACAATCATGCATCTTGTTCTTATTTGCAAAACTTGTTTTATGTTTTAACATAATCGTAGAAACGTTGCCATTGTACATAAATGAGACAAAATGAAAATGTACGTTGATTGCTATGATAACAAACCGATTAAAACAAGCATGTTTCTTTTATCTGCCGTTGTCTTTGAATGAAAATTCAAAGTAATGAATATTTGATATCCGCAAACGGTCTCTGAACTCATCAACGCAAATGATAATGGGTTCGATCTTAACTTAAGCGTCTGCTTTTCGGAATTATTTAAATCACACATCTTTTTTTTTGCCATTGGTAATATTGGTTTAAATGACGTATGTCACACTGAAATGCAGGTGTTCAAACATGATTAATACAAATTTATATTGATCATTTAGTAATAAGATCACTTAATATATAATTTACACATTTGAACATAATCTCTTTACAATTTAATTGATTATTGTCAGTTTATCTCACATACACAGGGTCAATCAACAGACATCGGACATTACAAGGATTAAGGGTCGTGATGCAAATTAACACCAATCTGCCACATTTGCACTGTATGTTTCAAGTCTCAAGTCCTTTATTGTTTAGGCGAAAGATAGCCTCTGGCGTTAATCTCTTAAATATCTCTGTTGTTAATTAACAGGTCTGACACGTTCTGCTATTCCAGACATGAAATAACAAGCGGCAAATCTCACACTTTCAATGCGTGGCAATTAAATTTATCTTAAAAATCCATTGTTAAGATATAACCAATTAAGACCAAACTCTCACAGGATGTTTGGATTGATAAGGTGTCAGGACATATTTATCTCTCAATGTGACTTACGTGTGATACGTTGTCGTTATGATATTCAAAGAAGTGAACATGTTGTCTTTTTTATTAGAATAGTTTGACACTTCAATAAGTATATGATAATCAGTATTCACCAAAACGGTATTAACTCTATGTTTCAACAAAAAAACGTTTTAACATCAATTTCAAGTTTTGTCAAATTGATAATTAAATTCCAAAATCATAAAAAAATAAATTCAAATATGTTTATTTAAGGTTGTTAGTAAAATAAACTATGACGATTTTTTTGTTTTAGCTGTTAATTATTAAACCTGTCCGAAAATTAAATGCTCAATATGTCAAGGCTACTTACACGAGAGAAAACGAACATTAATATAAAGTGAATATGAAGAACAAATCTTAAGTTCTTAACAGTTGATCTAGAAAGACGACATCGGAATCAATTTCGAAATCATAGACCTCTTACTGGGGGTGGAGTTACTGGAAAGTTGCCGGATGATTTTAACAAATACTCTTAAATGTGCCAGTGTTTAGTTTTGAAATTTGGATGTGTGGTGAAAATGTGAGGTAAAGGATAACCTTCGTATCACAAGTAAGTTGATGTGTAGTGAAAATGTGAGTTAAGGATAACCCTCGTATCACAAGTAAGTTGGGTTATAAAACGGTTTGTTTGTTCGCAATTTATGATCTTCTCCCGTTTCATTTCATGTATTGATAAGACAATGCAGGGTGAATTTGACAGTTAATAGTTATACGATGTACGGTGTTAAGACAATTCGTTTATTCAGACCTGTGTCTTTGTTTACTACTCAATTAAAACCTTAATTCTAATACACGATCATCGACGAAAAAGTACTCTTGTTTTTTTTTTCAACAAATATTAATAAAAATAGCTGTTTCAACAAATATCGTCAAAATTTCAAGCCGATTCTTACTTATGAAAACATTTACAAATCCTTTCAAATTTACGCGTTACGTCACTTACTTTTTTTTTCAAAAGAATATTCTTATAATATGAAACATATTCAATAAAGAAAATGCATTGTCAATCCAAACATTGACTTAAGGATTGCTATTTCGAGGAAAATCGTCCCAATTTCAAGCCGTTCCTTTCATATGAACGCATTGACATATCCTTGTAAATTCACGCGTTAAGTCACTAATTTATTTTTTCAAATGGATCTTCTTATAATATGAAAACTATCCAGTATACAAAATTCACTGTCAAGCCAAACAATGACTTAAGAATTATTTAATTCAAGGAAAATCGTCCAAATTTCAAGCAATTCCTTTCATATGAACAGGTTTACGCAATGACAAATCCATGCAAATTCACGGGTTAAATTATTAATTCATCTTTTTTCAAATTGATATTCTTATAAAATGAATCATATTCAATAAAGAAAATGCGCTGTCAATCCAAACAATGACTTTAGGATCGTTTATTTGAAGAAAAACACCAATTCTAACCAGCGATCGCTCTTCACGCCCTTTACATGGCGCATTCAGTGGATCACGAGTGACGTCACAACAAAGGGAAGTAAGTCATACGAACTTTTATTAATCGGTGCGCTATGACGGTGATTTATGACGTAATGCGTTATGCTAAAATGTTGCAAATAATTTCAATGTGATTCTTTTACTTCATATTTTAATTTTATGAAATAAACCCAACCTGTACATATAACCTTTAAGGTAGTATACACATAATCCGCAGTTTTTAAAACTCATTCTTTTTTCGGATTTTTTCGGGCGTTCTCAGTATACATTGGTCGATGTCGGAAATATTCGATTTAATGCGAATTGATCCGACGCAGTCCGATGTAAACCGAGTTCTTCCGAAGTAATCCGATGAAAGAATGAGATTCAAAATGGCGGATTATTGGTATTCTACCTTAATACGGGCGTCAGTCATTCAGAAAGCTCCAGTAGAAGGGAACAGATTAAATAACTCTTTACACACAGTAAAGATGGTCACCCCCAAAATAATGATCAACTGAACTTGATTAGATTTCAGAAACACTGCATTTGTCCTTTTGTATCAACGCTCCCTACCAAATATCGAATATCATATAGAAACTGTCTTGTTATTCTTTCTTATTTTGTCATCTGTTGATCCTTTCAATTTTGATCAGTTACATGTTTCAATTCAATGTAACGATGACAAAACAGTAAAGATGAATAAATGTAAAAGAATGAAACATACCTCGTCAGTTTGGCATCTTGTCCCACAATAGTTGCTGTTCTTGTCCTCTCTCTGAAAAAATACGAAAACGAATGTTATTCTTTTGACGAGACACGGTCATTGTTCTGAAGAACTTCGCCAGGCAGAGTAAATCTGGGTTCATTTCTTTCATGTTTCATAACATAAGCTATACAAATTAAGTAACGGATTTGCTCGAAATAGCCATATAGGAAAGTTATGTCTCACCCTAAAATTCAAATGTCCCATAATTTTTTAAATATCTTCTATTTTTGACAAATCTTACTATGCGTTTCATAATAGATGAGACATTTGTATCAAAAGCATGTCTCACTGCTTTCTCAGGCTAGAAAAACCACTGCGAAAACAAATACCGAATGTATTATATGTACGAAGCGCAAACGATCTGTGGTTTAATGCTTTTAGATTAACCCTTTACCAAACGCAAAAATTTCAACGTCACAAATTGAAAAAAGTTTGCAGAAGACATTTCAAATGAAATGAAATTGAAAACCAATCTTTTGAAAGGACAGAAAACATTGTGGGAAAAGAAGAAATTGCTCGTTAAGAGCAATTTATCCTTTTTCCCACATGTTTTCCAAAGTCGTCTGCAACAAACGTCGTTATTGATAGGTAAATAAATCGCACATGGAGTTTTATATGAATATGGTGTTTAAATCGCGTGACCATTATTTCAGTTATGTTGCAATGTCCGGGATCATAACGGAGACAAAAACACGATCACCTATAAGAACGGACCGGGGGTGCTCCGTGGCCTAAAGTACAGAACTTGAAATCACATGGCCCCTTCTCCGCGTGGGTTCAAGTCCTGAGAGGGATATGGATTTTCAGGAGAGGCAGTCTCCCGACTGACTTACGGAATGTCGATGGTTCTTAAAGGCACATCCAAGGAGATGAGAACAAATAAATTACTGAAAACATATATGGAGTTCTTTTATTATGTTCATAAGAGTCATGAGAATTAATTTACTAATGCATTGAGACCCTATTAAATAAACTCCTTTTACATAAGATATTTTGTGCTTGAAATATAGTTGTCTCCAATCCAATCATGTTTATCAACAACCTGTTTGTTAACATATTCAAAATAACAAATTCTGATTGGTAGGTTCAAACATTTGTGTATCAACTGTCAAGGTCAGGGGTGAAGAATCACACAATCTAAATTATTGAACTGGTTAATCTGGGTTATTTCTTGTTGGCTTTCATGTTAAAGTTGTGCTGATGGGATGTTTTGGTGATAACTATTTGAATAAGACCAAATGTTTACCGAATAGTATAGTTTGATAAAGCATTAATCTCCTTTTATGAGCCTTTAAAACTTTAACTATCCGCCTTCAAACTCTCTTCATCTGTGAGAACGATAAACTGTTCGTCATTTGGCACCTAAGGTTAACGAGGGATCAAAGTATTTTGAGTATAAGAGAACATCGTTATCATACGTAAGAACTTATTTCACAATCGAGGTTAAACTCAATTAGATTAAACTTAAAACTTTCCGCCTTCAAACTCTCTTCATTTGTGAGAACGATAAACTGTTCGTCATTTGGCACCTAAGGTTAACGAGGGATCAAAGTATTTTGAGTATAAGAGAACATCGTTATCATACGTAAGAACTTATTTCACAATCGATGTAAAACTAAATTAGATTAAACTTGAAACTTTCCGCCTTCAAACTTTCTTCATCTGTGAGGTCGATAAACTGTTTGGTGCGAGTACTGGTTATATATGCAGGAAGCAAAATCGAGAGAGATTTGCCTATGTTGAAAGAACTTGTTTCACAATCGATGTAAACTAAATAGGTTTGAACTAAACTACCGCTTATGATCACTTTCTAATTATCCTATCAGATTTCAATTAGATGTTTACATTTTAATCTCGTCCCTTTCGGCTCCTTCAAACTCTCTTCGTCTGGGTGGACGATAAACCGTTTGTTTTTTTCGTACTCGAGGTAAACGAGGGATCAAAGTTATGTGAGTATCAGCGGATGGACATCGTTTTCCTTTCAAGCTAATCCGTCGTTTAGGAACCAGGGACTGACTCCAACATAGAACTACAATTACTGGGACATCGCTTGGTTGGTATGTTAATGCGGGAACAATGTACGAATGTCACATGATCTACAATGACTCTACAGAACCCACGTGAAGAATATACAGTGATGTCTCGTTTATCCGAACTCGGAACACGTCCGCTCCCACCAGAATTTCCAGATTAAGGAATCATTCGGACTAATGAAGCAGGACCTGGTCTTATACACATTAAGACATAAATGGTCTATATGCACGTGTATTCTTATAACCCTTTACCAAACGCCATATTTTCGACCGTCCCAAGTTGAAAGAGTTTGCAGGCGACATTTCAAAACGTGATGAAATTCAAAAATAATCTTCTGATATGGCGGAAAACATTGTGGGAAAAGGAGAAATTGCTCGTCACGAGCAATTCCTCCTTTACCCATAATGTTTTAAAGAGTCGTCTGCAACAAACTGGTCAAATGCCGTTATCGTTTGGTAATTGGTCAGGCAAATTACTGCACTACAATTACGTTCCCTTACAATTACGTTCGGATTGCGAGACATCCGGATAATCGGGTTCCGGATAAACAAGGTTTCACTGTAGTAGGTACACAAAATGCAGATACTGATTAAAAAAAAACTAAGAAGTTGATAGAATTGCCATACACTGCAATACTATAGTATATTATCCGTTAGTTAATGCGTCCGCCTCGGGACGGCGAGGTCGAAGATTCGAGCCCATCGGGAGGCGTTTGTCCGGAAAAGGATTCTCGCTGAACTTGTTCCGAAATAGCCGATTCGTAAGCAGCGAGCTAGTTTTATTAATTGTTACTGACTTATGTCCGCTTGGCGTCATGCATAGTGATAGGAGTTGGGAGGTACTTGGTATAATCAGTGAAAAGTGTGTCATAAGTCAAACTGGCTGGCCCTTTCACTAGGGGTGACACTATAATCAACAGAACCTTTAAATGCAGATATTGAAAATAAAAGAACAATAAAGAAAAACACGAAGTTGATGATATCGTCATACACTGCAATATTAAAGTAATTTATACATTATAATCGCCATCTCCCACCTGAGTGACTCGAAGTCACGTGATTCGCAACAATTGTTCTAAAACAAAGCGACGCCTCTAGTGGGTACCCCACAATGTTGTAAGTAACCCTTTACCAAAAGTTAACTTTTCGACTGTCCCAAATTCAAAGAGTTTGCCGACGACATTCCAAAATGAAGTCGGAAAAGGAGAAATCGTGACGAGCATAATGTTTTCAAGAGTCGTCTGCACAAATTTCGTAAAAGGCCTTCATTGTTTGGTAATTGGTTAATAGAAATATATATATAAGTTGCAATTAAGAGAAATATAGGAGTAAGCGGGTAAAGTATGATTTTAACCGAAAACTTCAGGATATGTTATACGTTATAATATAGATCAAGATAAAGAATCTTTTATTGACATAAACTATACAGTTTGTCGTTGAACAACTCCCTCTTGTTTGTCTCTGTCTCACTCTTTCTCGCTCGCTCGCTCAATATTGCTTTTTTTTTAAATTTGAACGTTATTCTTATTATTTCCCTTATTGTATGTTATGTACTTGGTTAAAAAAAGATGTGTTCTGTTTTATTCTGTAAGATATAATATACCCACTACACAGCAGCCGAATACGGTTGGTGTGTACCAGTTCAAACGACACGATTTTTATTCGGATTTCCCGTTTCCCAGGGGGCGACACCATTAAAAGTGTCCGCACTGTCAGAACGAATGAGTCTTAAACTGTCACGTGCCTCCATTCTTCATTCGGAATCCCCATGACGTGTCGGTACCATGTTTCCTGGCTAACGATCGCGGGCGAGGCTTTCCGAATGGGATTGTGGGGATTACGAGAAAGTGTTCCAGTCCAAATTAGGCTCATTTGGTGTACAAAATATCGCTTCCGGTTTGAACTTTGTTTATCTTCGGAGACCTTTTCTTTTATTCAATTTAAACAACGTATTTTATTCAAGTTAACCAACATATCTTTAAAATGTATGGTACAATGTAATGAAATTGATATTACATTAATATAACTAAAGACAGGTGTTAACATTGGATTGAATCACCCATTCGGCACAAATGGCTTTTTGAAATGATATAGAGATAAGACAAAAAAAAAAGAAAACAGAAGAGTGTATGCTATGGTTCAGTATTCATAATGTATTCTTATCTATTCAATCTAATATATTTCCTAATCAAACATGTTCAACTTTCGAGATTTTCGAACCATTAATTGTGAACGGAGGATTGTGATCATTAGAGGCCATATAGAAGAATATGGGGGTCATTTACTATATAAGTTGGGGGTCAAGGAAAGCCCTGTACAACTAATAGATAAACAAGCGATCAGGCTATCGCCGCGAAGTTGCTGATTTAAAAATGGCTGAAAACAATGTTAATCTTAAACTCATCACAGTGATCTCCCTTTACGGAATTGATCACTGACATCACGAATAACACAAAACCATCTGCTTAGAAACGAAAATGGCATCTAAAAATGGCGGTTACACCCATAAAACCATCCATTTGTGCTTCAATAGTAAGGAAAACGGAAAAATTGTCAGTTGAACGGGTCAGAAATCAACAAAAGATTACATTATTACAAAACTAAGCACTTTATCCGGTAGAGACTTGGAAACAAAAATCACCAATTTAATTTCATCCAAAGCTGAATGAAAATCTTACTGGCAGTGATCGATTCAGCGAAGCAAGGGGAGATAACTGAGATGCGTTTGTGAAAATCTCCCTTGAATTCGATCCCAGTTTCTGGAGTTCTAAATTGACCATCATTTAAATGTCATCCAAATCTGAATGAAAAGTGTGTGGTGGCAGTGACCGATGCAGCGTCGCGAGGGGAGATAACTGTGAGGAGTTTGTGTTAATGTTAATCTCTCTAGAAACGATCCCAGATTCCCGAGTTCTATCATTCAAATGTCATCAAAATCTGAATGAAAATCTTGTGATGGCAGAGATCGTTGCAGCGTATCGAGGGGAGATAACTGTGAGGTGTTTGTGCTAATCTCTCTAGAAACCGATCCCAGTTTCCGGTGTTCTAGGTTGACCTACATATGGCTTGACATTCGCGACAAGACAACAAATCTCTGCCAGGCATTCATATAGAACGGCATTCCGTACTGAACAGCTCGTCGTCTTACATATTTTGGCGCGTTTCCCCAACATCATTCCCTTCTCATTGACAGATGTAAACAATGCTAAGGCATATGACTATCGAATGGAAAGTGTGCAGAAGTGCAGATAATACGATTCAACCCTTTACAAAACGTTAGAGTTTCGAATGTCCCAAATAGACGCCATTTCAAAATGTGATCGAATTAAGAAATACTCTTCTAATAGGAAAGATAACATTGTGGGAAAAGGAGAGCTCGTTAAGAGCCCAGTGACTAAAAGCCTAGAGGCTAAAATTTTATCCCCGTTATGTGAGGTGATAAATTTCCGGGACTAACCCACAAATCGGTACAAGTACTTGTTTGGTATCCAGGAAGCAGTCATGACTTTGAACAAGCTTTAAGCTTTCGCCACAATCGATGTAAAATAAATAAGTTTAAACTTAGTCCGAAATTCGTAGTTTATTTATAATAATACCTTTTCGACAGTTGACATTGATTTAAATGGTATATTGAAATGAATGGATGGATGCCGTGAACTTAATGTTATATGCCAAGAAATTTTTATCCCCTAAGCTTTTGTAGATCAGGATAGAAATATCCGCCATTTGCCAGTGGTTAACCCATTACCAAACAATAACCACTTAACCACTTTGTTTCAAAACGTTTTATTCCTTCAATCCTAACGCTATGTTGGGCGTGTAAGCAAAAGTAGCAATTCGAATCGGTGACATTCTATTAAGATAGTCTTTGTGTGTTTTTCTTTGTACATATGATAAATGTTCTTATTAATTCACTGCCGCTACAAGTCATTTAAGATGCATTTATTAACTTCATTAGCAGTCAAACTTGAAGCATGCATAGACAATGAGCCTGTTGGAAGCATCATTTTAATATACTTGGAAATATACATGATTAAACCTTCACCAAACAATAACAACATTACGAATCTCGAAAATATTGAGGGAAAAGAAGAAATTGCTCGTTAAGAGCAATTTCTCCTTTTCCCTCAATGTTTTCTGTCCTATCGGTATAATATTTTCCAATTTCATCACATTTTGGAATGTCGTCTGCAAATTCTTTCAATTTGAGACAGTCGAAAATATGGTGTTTGGTAAAGGGTTAATAAAGGGTTTACATGGCGCTATCTGAAACTCCTTCCCACCATGTGAACTAAAGGAGTGTCTGTTTATCTTTTATTGTTTGACGAATGCGTTTTCTTGCAGAGGTTTGTGTGTTGAGTGCATGTCCTTCGTTTGCCTGGTAAACTGGTTTACATTTCATTTAACCTTGAATTTATAGATGGCGGCGTTACCGAAATAAATCATTCATGTGTGCTTTATTTGTAACGGAATCCACAGTTTTATCTTCAATACAACTGGTCAGAAATCAAAACAAGAAGATATTACTCCTTGTTTAATCAAATATTTTATCCCGTAGAGACCATTATTTAAGTTTCATCTAAGTCTGAATAAAATTATGTTGTGGTAATGATCGATGCAGCGTAGCAATGGGATATTTTACTGTAAGGAGTTTGAATGAGTTAGTGTGACCAATCCAATATGAACACACCGGGTTTATCAAATGAAAACACCTCTGAAATAATAGGGATGACGCCATATTGGTTCCCAGCGGAATGACTTTCGTGTTTAATAATAGATCTTAAATGTGAAATCTAAAAAGTCGTTAAATTTGATTGAGGAAACAACTTTACATGTCACAACCACAATTTTGCCATTTGGTATGAGTTACTGATAAAAAGATTGTTTAAAAGGATGTCCAATCCTTCCATACATATTAAACTACTTAAATTGCACGCTTAGAAAATGTGTTAATTGCCGGATGCCGATTTACCCGAAAAATTGTAACCTTAAACTTATATCCGAGGTGTATTTCACAGCTCACGGAAATACCCGAGTAATTCCGATTGGTGACCAATCGTATCTACTCGGCAATCCCCGGCTTAAGCTGGGGATATCCGAGTAGATACGATTGCAAACGAACATGCCCTTCGTCGTTGCCATGTTGCCAAACTACTTTAAAAATGGCTCCCCATTACCTCCGAGGTAATTTTCAATCTGAACACATCGGGTTTATCCAATGAAAACACCGCTGAAATAATAGGGATGACACCATGTTGGTTCCCAGCGGAATGACGTCACTTCACTTTCGTGTTTAATAATAGATCTTAAATGTGAAATCTAAAAAGTCGTTAAATTTGATTGAGGAAACAACTTTACATGTCACAACCACAATTTTGCCATTTGGTATGAGTCACTGATCAAAAGAGTATTTAAAAGGATGTCCAACCCTTCCATACACATTGCACTACTTAACTTGCACGCTTAGAAAATGTGTTAATTGCCGGATGCCGATTTACCCGAAAAATTGTAACCCTACACTTATATCCGAGGTGTATTTCACAGCTCACGGATATACCCGAGTAGTTCCAATTGGATAATTTTAAGAAATGTCCGAGCTGTTCCGAATGTTGGTGTGACAAGCGGTAAATTTCTCTTCCGACAGGCGAGATAAGGCCGTCGCGCACCTTTGACCTTTCGTATCACTAAACTTGGCTACCCATCCACATTTTCTGGCTCAATTAACTCCCTATCAAACGGTGAATAAATTTCAAACATCCCGAGCGGTACAAGTTAAAAGGATGCTATCTAAAATGGCATTGCATCGAAAATTATGGTCCTGTGTGGCCAAGTGGTACAATTTGTGGACTTGTTACCCGGAGATTCTGGGTTTGACACCCGACAATGTCGCTGGTTTCTTTGAATTGCCGTTTGGAAAGTCACTTTAACCCTTTACCAAACGCCAAGTTTTCGACTGTCCCAAATTGAAAGAGTTTGCAGACAACATTTCAAAATGTGATGATATTGTAAAATAATCTTCTGATAGGGCAGAAAACATTGTGGGAATGGAGAAACTACTCATTAAGAGCAATTTCTCCTTTTCCCACATTTTTTCAGATTCTTCTGCAACAAACTGGTTTAATGTGTAATTATTTGGTAATGGGATAGAGTCTTTAACCGCATGGCTTAATCAGCTCCAACAAAAGCCAAATGATAAGATATACAAATCAATAGGTAGAAAAAGAAAGAATAGAAAGGACAATGTTTATGATATAATTGGGCCGCGTCATGCGAAAAGGGGCACTCGGACATATAAAAAAAGCGCTGACTCAGCTCTATCTTAGCGGTATTATTCCAGCATCTAGTCACGAATGTTATCATTTGTATTAATTTAAAGGTATAATTGGATGTCCTCTAAGATGGCAAACAGTGTAGCCCCAGACCAGCCGCCACGTCAGTGACGCGGCGGCTGGTCTGGGGCTACACTGTTTGCTATGTCCGAGTGCCCCTTTTCGCGTGACGCGGCCCAATTATCATAAAAGGTTTTGCTAGCAATATATATATCTGAATGCTGTATTTTAGAATAATCATACACTTAAGGGAAGGTTCTCCCTAAGTATTTAAAGCATTTGTTCAAATTGGAATAACTGCTCATGGCAGCTTGTACTCCTTTCTAAACAGTAATTTAACGCCATCCACGGAGAGACCAATATGTTTAGAAAACCATGTCTATTTAAGAATATACACATATATATTTCGATTCATTCCAAATCCTCTGGAATCAAATAAGACTCGTAAACCCATTCGAGAAAAACCTTGTCGTAAATGGAGAAATCCCTCATAGTGCTGGAATCGACTTCATGCTTATGCTAACAAGTTAGATCCAGACCAGCTGCCAAGTAAATTAGGGCTGTTATTTAACCTGTTTGCTACTTAGAGTAACTTTCATCATCAAAATGAAGCAGGAGTTTTGGAAAGCAGACGACATAATAACCTATTTTTAAGCAATTACCCAGCATTCTAAGGGTTAACGTTTCCTTCCTTATTTTCTTTAGTAACTTCTTCATCAATCCACATGTCCAATAACACCCAAGACTGGGTCCTGTAAATTAATGTTAAAAATACAATCCAATCAGTCAACAAGGGAAAATCAAGTTCGATATTCTACATCTGTCGTATACAATTGTTCACATGTTTGACATATAGCGAAATCCTTCATGAGGGATATAATGTCAAATGAATTGTCCTTACGTCAAACACGTTCTGCTCTATAACACGATGCTGTTCTCGAACGGGAAATTGAGTTGACGTGTAACCGTCTGCGGTTGTCATATCTGTACCGATATAATAAGTTTGAAAAAAGTCACGCATTTATGGAACATACAAGACATACAAAGGTCGTAAACTTTTCCCTGTTGCAGATGAATTCACAAATTTAGACCCAAACCGCCTACATCCTATATAAAATCATAACACAACTTCAAAACACCATATTTTTTATGTCAAATGCGGCATGGGGAAAATGACAAGATAACCTTAATTTTCAACCACTTGTTTAATCATATCAAATACTGTATTAGTCAACTGAACGTGTGGCTTAATCAATCAATAATTATGGTAATAACTAACGTTTTGTCGTAAGCAGCCATTTGGGTGCGTCATTGCATCATTGCATTTCCTATGTGGTAAATGCGTCGGTCTTAGCCATTCCTTTTCTCTTTCTTTTTTTAGCTAATTCCGTGGAAAGAGCATATCGATTTTCTTTGTCCTATTGGGAGTATATATAAATATTGTGAAAGGACTGGAATTGAACGGAATTACGGGTAGAGACTGACGACCCAAAATAAAATGATTATAATAGTTTAAATGTGATAAGCGGTCGATACCATTTCCGGAAGTCAGATAACAAGAACGTGCAAATCTTCTCGATCGCTTATCACTTTAAAATCTAATTGTTCAGGTATAAAAAAAACCACATTCATTTCACTGAAGGATTTACCACAAAAAAATATACGTTATTCATCTGTTTATGCATGAACACCAAAGCTGTTCTGTCCACTTTCACTTGACCATCAACGTCTCTATTGGATACGCAGTATTGCATTCTGGGAAGTACGTTATTTCTTTCACATGTGACAAGCGGCTGATATCACTTCCGGACAACCCAGACACCGCCGCTTAGTGCATTGACCTTCCGTTATCTATTAACTTAGCTCGACCGCAAAACTATCCTTTGAAAAATCCCTTACCTTACCATGAATAACATTTATTTTCTTAATGCTCACAATATGAAAATTTAAGATTATAATTTATCAAAGCATACTGGCAAGGCAATAGAAAATGATTTACGTTTAACGTCATATCATTATTAAAGAATAAAAAAATGGTACGATTAGAAGCAGCATTAATTCCTAATTGAGGCTAATTATGGCTTTTAAATGTGCAAAACCAGTTCTGGAAAGTTCATGACTCTTTCTATGTTTTATAACTATATGCTCTGTCACTCACAATAGGTGTTTGTTTTTATATTCATGTATATGGGTCGGAGTCCTACGATACTTGAACAAATACCGTATTGTATTGTATTTCATTAACGTCTAGCTTACTCTGTTATGATATCAAAACAGGTTTGAAGCATTAACGTCAGAGGACATTGGACACTCTTGTGACTAATCAGAAATTACGTTTTTAAAATCAAAAGCATATTCTATCGTTTTAAAAAGAAAAGGACTAGGTAGCAGTTGCGAATTATTAATTGGATTTGCATTTTGGACTCATACCAAGTTCCATTAAATAAGATTGAACATGCCTTATCCCCTACCTAAAACTAATGAGTTAAAATGCCGTTCAGATAAAAAAAAAAGATGAAAAGGATTTGTACATGAGGGGGGTTTGCTCACCATGAGCATATTCTTCTTTTGGTATGATATTATACGCGTACAAAGTCAAACACTGATATCGTGTGAAATAACAAATACTTGCTATTTGTGAACAAAGTCTCCTTCTAAATGACATTTATTTTGCTTTTGTAAATTAAATATTTGTTGCAGTGTGATACCATCTTTTGAAAATGACTTGACACATTGAAAAGGGGAACTAAAATGATCAAAGCCTGTAATTGACATTGTAAGCTTTAAGCATCTTCACCTAATCACCGTTTTACTAAACAACTTTAGAAAAATGTTTGCGAAATGATTAACATGAACAAAATCCTAAATGAAAGTACAAAATTGCAATGTGACACACCAATAGAAGCGTCTCGTAGAGACGATCCCAATGATGTGTTATTTTGCAATGTTGCTTAATCAAATATTGAAAAAAGAGAGTTTCTTTTTTACTTTTTTACGTAAAGCGCGTAGTTTCTTAGCGTCAAGTGTGTAGTATCTAAGCGTAAAGTACGTAGTTTTTTAGCGTAAAATGTTTAGTATCTTAGCGTAAAGTGTGTAATTTCTTAGCGTCAAGTGTGTAGTATCTTAGCGTCAAGTGTGTAGTATCTTAGCGTAAAGTGTGTAGTTTCTTAGCATCAAGTGTGTAGTATCTTAGCGTAAAGTGTATAGTTTCTTAGCATAAAGTGTGTAGTTTCTTACCGTAAAGTGTGTAGTATCTTAGCGTAAAGTGTGTAATTTCTTAGCGTAAAGTTCTTAGTTTCTTAGCGTAAAGTGTGTAGTTTCTTAGCGTAAAATGCTTATTCAAACGGCACCTGGATCATCTGGTTTAGGGAAAGGCTTAATTTTGTTCCGGAAATATCAAAACATATCTTTACAACTCCGACCTTACTATCTGGACGTGACGCTTTTATCACTTTCTCTGCAAAGCACAGCGGCTTCTTTGTGTGGTACAGCGAGTTTATACAACACTCATTTAACCCATATCGTACATCAAATGTTTTTGGCTTGAATATAAAATATAACTGATCGAAAAGAGTTTTGACAAGGGGTAATGATAAGCAATGCCTATTTTCTGTTCCGACGAGTTATGGTCGAATATAAAATATTTTTGATAAAGTAGCTGTACTAACGTAGACTGCAATATGGTTAACGTCTCCTTGGTAACTCCCACGAGTTTATTGAACTTGCGTGATTTCTTTTACTAAAAATCCGATTATTTTACGAGTGATAGGAGATATATCACCCATTACTTAAAATGATCTTGTTTTTGTGCAGATGCTACGTATTAACCCATTATTAAAAAATAACAACATTTCATCAAGGAACTCTTCTGACAGGGCAAAATAACATTGTTGGAAAAGGAGAAATTGCTCGTGAAGAGCAATTTCTTCTTTTTCCACACTGTTTTCTAGAATCACCTGCAACAAAGTGGTAAAATGTCGTTATTCTTTGATAATGTCTTAACTAAGGAACATTCTAACTCTCCTTACTCCCACAGCAAACGGATATTTGATTCCAATGGAAGCTCATGTTTTTCCATATCACGTTCAAAAGTAACTTGTAACTTATCCAAATATGAACGAGAGAGAAAGTTAAAGTCAGATGAAAGAAGTCTTATGTGAAATCAAACTAAAGTATTTGTTAAACGTTTGGTCAAATTCAAAAAGTTATCGCCAAAAAACCAATCAACACAACTTTAACATGAAAACCCAACGAAGAATAAACCAGATCAGCCAGTTCAATAACACAGATTGCCTGAATCTTCACCTCTGATCTGGTCACGTGATGCACAGATTTTTAGACCGACCAATCAGAATTCTTTATTTTAAATAAACCAAGAAGATTAATGAAAAACATGAATGAATATTCCAAGCACAAAATAACTTATGTCAAAAGAGTTTCTTAAATACGATATGATGGTTTGGTGAAGCCTTAATCTCAATTCATGAGCCTTTTAGAAATCGGCTGTCGAAGAAAGGCGTAAGAAGACCTGCGCTGTATTTTAGAAAGCGTGGTGGACTAACGTAGGCTGCAATAAGGTTTACGTCTCCTGTTAACTCCCACGAGTATATTCGAACACGAGGCTTTAATGAACTTGCGTGATTCGTTTACTAGAAATCCGATTATTTTACGAGTGATAGGAGATATATCACCCATTACTTAAAATGATCTTGTTTTTGTGCACATACAACGTATTAAATCATTATCAAAAAATAACTACATTTCACCAGTTTGTTGCAGCCGACCCTTGAGAACATCGTGTGAAAGGAAGAAATTGCTTGTTATAAGCAATTTCTCCTTTTCCTACAATGATTTTCACCCTATAAGTAGACTATTTTCCAATTTTATCACATTTTGAAATGTCGTCTACAAACTCTTTCAATTTGGGACAGTCGAAAGTCTGGCGTTTGGTAAAGGGTAAAAGGTGCTTGTTCACAGACTTAAAAAGTGTAATTTTAAAACTGCACAACTGCTTTACTTTTATATGATACGCACTGATAAATAGTAATGGGTTAATCATATATATTTCCACGTATATTGAAAAAGTAGCTTCCAACAGTCTCAGTGTCTTTCCATGCTTCCAGGTTGACTGCTGATGGAATTAATAACTGCATCTTAAATGAGTTATAGCAGCAGTGAATTAATAAAACCATTAATCGTGTGTACAAAAAAAACAAAACCTTTGTTAATAGAATGGCACCGATTCGAGTTGCTATTTTGGCTTACCCGCACAATATACTGTTAAGATTGAAGGAACAAGACATTAATCCTAAGAATGCTGGGTAATTTTCTAAAAATAGATCTTTGTGTCGTCTTCAATACCTTCAATACTGTTCAATACCTTTAATATCCACGTAATTTTGTTAAGGAAAGATACTCAGAGAAGCAAACAGATAAAGTCACAGGCCATCCAACAACCACCTTGGCGGCTGACCTGCATCTTACCTTATTGCATAGCATGACGTCGGTTCCAGCACTATAAGGGTTAAGAAGAAATTAAAAACACGCTCCTTAAAGTACATCTGATCTCGATTTAGGATCTATAGTCAAAGTTTATTTAGCGTTGCTAGTTAATGACTTCTACCAACTCATTTACTGGGTTTAAAGGTACGTGTTCCAGATTTAGGCCATACTTTAAATATTTCTTCTTTACAGACTATCAATGGCGTTTACTAAGTTTCCAATTTTGACGTGATCTTAAAATTAAATGGCTATCATTTTTTAAGATTGAATTAAGATTCAAAAGCGATGCTTCGGTTTTGGTATTAACATCGCTTCAACTGTAAGTGTAAAGATATAAAGTCTTCGAACCAAATCAGCCATCAATAGCAAATGTTCACTCCATAGAATATACCTATATAAAAGTCTTTATATTTTCACCCATTACAAAACAATAACGACATTTTACCAATGTGTTGAAGACGAATCTGGATAACATTATGGAAAAGGAGAAATTGCTTTTAACAATCAAGTTCTCCTTTCCTCACAATGATTTTTGCCCTATCAGAACATTATTTTTCAATTTCATCACATCTTTAAAGGTCATCTGCAAACTCTTTCAATTTGGAACAGTCGAAGTTGTAACGTTTGATAAAGGGTTGAGGCACCTTTATTTTAATCATCTATTTTCCTCATCCGTAACATAGCACCTTTAATTACACTTCCTTACTAACCCAAGTCTATTGTGTATAGACGACGTGCTTCTCTTTGAACCAATTGGGCATCGCAGCATGTGTGAGGTTCATGAAATCCTTTCGGTACTACTTGCATTTTCTGCTTTTCACAGCAGACGACACGATGAATTGGTTAGAGCCAAGCATAGCTCATTGTTACCTAGTTTTCATTTTGTCATGATGGTTTTTAATCACTGTCCCCAATAACACAATCTTTCAGTTTCATAGATAAGAAACGTCTTTTCCACGATCTTTTTCGGTGCTGTTTTATGCAAATATAACTGGACGAGGTTTTATACAAGCCTTTCTTTCATCTATATGTATTTGTGAACAGATACTACAGGCGCTTGTTGGAAATACTGAGAAAAAAGGAGAAATTGCTCATCATGAGCAATTTCTCCTTTTGTGTCAATATTTTCAACAAAATGAAACAGAGATAACAACTGCTTTTTTCCTTCTTCACTATTAGTGCAAATATAACTGGGCGAGATTCAAACACAGACACTACACGCACATGTTGAAACTACTGAGACAAACGGAGAAATTGCTCGTCATGAGCGATTTCTCCTTTGGTCTCATTATTTTCAACATTAATGAAACAGAGATAACAACTGCTATTTTCCTTCTTCACTATAAGTGCAAATATAACTGGGTGAGACTTTTAAGAGCCTTTCTTTATGCTATGTACATTCAAACACAGACACTACACGCACATGTTGAAACTACTACTGTCTCATTATTTTCAACTTTAATGAAACAGAGATATTTACTGTTATTTTCCGTGGTCACAATTACCTGAACCGAATCTAGATCAGCCATAAAGGTCAATTTGAGGTAAATTTTATAATGTACCAAGACAGACAATGTGTTCGGTGGTTTCTCCAACGTTCTCCCTTGAGTATTCACCCACTGTGCTGCACACAATGACCTATCTGTATCTGTGCCATAGATCAAAAGATCGCTTAGGATCGGCCTGCATCTTTTTCACTGTCTGATCCACACCGGCAGTTTACACTATAGATGCAAAATATCTCTACGTTAGATGCTCAACCTCAGTTTTATGACGTTCTTTCATTGACACCATTTTCATGATGTAAGTCCAATTGGCCATTAAATAATTTTCCAGCCTCAAACGCGCTGGATAATCTGGGACGACATTTTAAAACGGTTTGACCCTTATAGTGCATGAACCGACTTCATTCTTATGCAAACAGGTTAGATCCAGGCCAGCCGCCAACTTAATTGGCGGCTGGCCTGTGATCCAACCTGTTTGCTTCTCTGTGTATCTTTCCTCAACAAAATTAATCAAATACCCAAGGTTTTGAAAAGCAGACGACACAAAACTCTATTTGAAGATATCCAACTTGCATTCTAATTTAAGAGTTAAGACCGTCCTTCACCTTGGCAGAGCAAGCCCGAATAAAATGATGATTGTTTGAAATCCCAGCAGCGCGATGTTATCAGAGAGCTGATAAGCCATTTCCTGGCGGATGCTTTCAAAGGGACTACCCCCTAAACAGTGTAAAAGCCCCAGCCCCTGTGATTCCCTAAACAGTGTCTTGCAGACGAGGCGACGTATTGCTTCTGTAACACTATATCCTTGGGAATAGGGTTATATATACGATTTGGCGCGCTTTTTCGTTACAACCCATCGCTTCCATATGGACGTCTGACACCGCTCTGCAGACGTTCGATACCAAAAGAAGCAGCAGACGTTGGTCATTATGGCGTCTTCGAGTTTACATAGTGCAGAAACCATTGTGACAAAAGAACTCAATTTCCTCCTTTGGTCACAATGGTTTCTACATTTTAGACAGCAAACGAATCTCCTTTTTTTCAAAATTATCATGAAACATGCTCTAAAGAAGATAATTGAAAGATTCAAAATCACCATGAAACATGGTCTGTAGAAAATATTTGAAAGATACTCCTATCATATTGCTAAGAACATACTTTAAGACCAAAGTGACCCACAAAATGGTATGTATAAGCAATTTTTCCCTTTACCAGCTAACAACTTCAGTTCTCGTTCCTGTCTTCTACAATCCTGCAGTCGTCTGCTGCAGCAAAAGACAAGTTTTCGTAACAGCCAGGGGGTCTTGCTCACAAAGATTCGTAACTTAACGCCTACGTTTACGAGTAACTACTGAATCTCTTGTGGTAACTTTGTTCAACCCTTTACCAAACGCCAAACTTTCGACTGTCCCAAATTGAAAGAGTTTGCAGACGACATTTCAAAAATGTGATGCAATTGAAAAAATAATCTTCTGATAAGGAAGAAATCCTTGTTGGAAAAGGAGAAATTGCTCGTTAAGAGCAATTTCTCCTTTTCCAACAATGTTTCCAGAGTCGTCTGCAACAAACCGGTCAAATGTTGTTATTGGTTGGTAATGGCCTACAGCATAGAAATGCGTTTAAAAGAACGATAAAGCATTGGGAGTTGAGAATCACGTTCCGTTCACCTCTAGGTACATGTAAACGGTTTTCCGAAACACTCCTCTTCCGTTGACATGTTTACATTTACATTCACGAGGAGGAACAATGTCATGCGAACCTTTGAGAGACAAGCACCAGGAATCATTCGGCAAAGGGTTACGAAGTGTAATGCACCACAAGGCGTGGTACCATTTCTCGAGTATTTACCGGGTAATTGGGTAACTCACAGACAAACACATCTTGGCCAGATTACAAGATAACATGTATACAAGAAAGACGTATTCTGGGAATTACAAAGACTGAATCTCACTAGTGTTACACAGTTCTAGAACACAGGGACCGTCTTGTTTTACCAAGGGGTGGCGAAATTTGAGTTTAGTTACGCCAAATTTAAGTAATAGCCAAATCTCTTATTGTACTTGTTCGTATAAGTATGGTTATATATTCAATTTTAGTAGAAATTAAATTGTCAATTCAGGCATTTGGACAAACTGGGCAATAGACATTTACTACCCAGACCCTCTCATATTAGGGCCTGGCCAAATTCAACGTTAAAAACAAAGATGCAAATAATGTTCATGGGACAATAAAGCAAGTCCCGTCAATACACAGTCATATTGTACAAGGACAACGTTTTATACCCCTCATATAGGACTTTGTGACTACAAGGCAAATCCTGTTATAACACAGTCTTGGTACTCAGCGGAACATGATTGTACGTATATCTTCCATATGGGACTTTGTATTGTCCTTGGTAGGGGCCTCTGTGGCCTAGTGGTTAGAGTACAGAACTTGAAATCGCATGGCCCCTCTCCGCGTGGGTTCAAATCCTGATGAGGGATATGGATTTTCATGAGAGGCAGTCTCCCGACTGACTTACGGAATGCCGATGGTTCTACCCACCTTGACCATCCCCTATGGCCAGTTGAGTATGGGGTCTTCCTCCATCATTAAGAGTCGGGCATCGCTACTTAACTGAAATAATGTTGATGTGGTGTAAAACCCATATAAAAAAATGTCCTTGGTTCATAGACAAATGATTACACTGAGAGAGGATCACATCTCTGAATTCGCTTTCTTGCATGGATCATTTCTAACTATATGCAAGACCCTTTTTTTATCGAAACCCTTAATCTATAAGACCTCACTTTACCGCAAATGCTGCTGATTTCTTGAAAAATAAATGTAATAAAAGGAAAAATTGCTCATGGTGAGCAATTTTTACGTTGATCACAATGGTTTCTAGCCAAAATAAATTAAATGTATTGAATCGCTTTGTTGTCTGCGGTTGTTTTGAATTTGGACCATTCGCCTAACAAGGATCCGTAACTTAAGGCCGCAGTTGCAAAATTGTCGTAAGCATTGAATCTCAAATGTAACTTTGCTTTTGAGAACAAACAAAAGATGCGTTTAATTAGTAGTATAGGAACGATTTCACAGGTAAGATTCCGTCATGTTCCGTTTACATCTAAGTTGACGCGTTTCTCGAGTAATGCTTTTCCTCTATATATTTACGCTAACCCTTAACCAAACGCCAAATTCCCGACTGTCCCAAATTGAAAGAATTTTCAGGCGACATTTCAAAATGTGATGAAATAGAAAAATAATCTTTTGAAAGGGCAGAAAACATTGTAGGAAAAGGAGAAATTGCTCGTTAAGAGCAATTCTCCTTTTCCCACAATTTTTTTTCCAGAGTCGTGTGAAACAAACTGGTCAAAATTCGCTATTGTTTGGTAATGGGTAAACAGTACAATAACGAGTTCACAGGTAAAAGAATCGTCATGTACGTTTACGTTTTTCTGTAAAACACTTTTCTTCTTTACGTTAACGAGGAAATCTATCGTAGAAACCTTTATGAGACGGGCCCCTGTAGTTAACAACAAAACCCGCAATCGGAACACCTCGGCCATTTCTTCAGAATATCTACCGACTTGTGCCGGAGATTGCCGAGTAGATACGATTGCAGAACCAGACCAGCGATCCAGCCATTCCACGTTGATTTGCGGATGGCTTTGACATTCAGGACGTGTTTTCGTGTCAGATGTTGGAGGGAGAGAGAGACAAACAGTCAGTCCTATTTATGTTACACTCGCTGGTCGTACTAGGCGTGGCACTGCTGTTGTTTACGAGCGTTTTATTTTTGTTCCGACCCATATCCAATAATTCCTTTGCTTGTTTGTGTTGCCTGTTTCTTTCTTAAAGGTTACATATTTACTGCTGAAGGAAGATTTATATCTGTTAGTTAATGAAAACCCCAGTTACTATATATGCATCCACGATGCAACAATTGGTGATGACGCAAGTCTTAATAATGAAGAGTGAACGAAACTTTTTTAACATTGGACATTAATTGTGCTTTACGAAGGCGTCAGTCAATATATATAGCAACAGCCTTCGAGACGAGAAATCTGGACTAGTGACTACGCTAAAAATAACCAATTTCAAAACTCTAATCGTCTTGAAATAACGTCGCGTATTCATGAGTCATTGTATTACATAAATTGCAGAAGCATGCATAATATGCATTTATCCTGTACAAAATGCGGTGTTGAATCTCAGCACAAATGCATGCACCTTACACACTTGCAAGGCGGAATTGTGACGCTTGGGTCATCTTTTTCCCGTCTTTTGAAAGTGTGATGTGTCGAAATTGAAAGCAACAGCAGACGATAAAGAAAATCATAAATAAAAACATGTACATTACGTTTTTAGGATAGGAACGAGATTATTGAAGCAAATGGTTAAATCCCGAGCCAAGAATGTGCTTTGATTGATTTGTTTCTCAATCCATTACCAAACATTAACGACTCTTGACCAATTTGTTGCAGTAGACTCTGGAAAACCTTGTGGGAAAGGAAAAGATTCCTTGTCACAAGCAATTTCTCATTTTCCCACAATTTGTTCTACTCTATCAGAAGATAATTTTCCAATTGTATAACATTTTGAAATGTCGTCTGCAAGCTCTTTCAATTTTGGACAGTGGAAAATTCAGCGTTTGGTATAGCAGTAAAATGCAAGAGTTTTTTTTCTTTTCGCATTATATTTAGGAGACCATTAAAGACACCTTCCCATTTGGAGATTTCTTTAAAATCATGCAGTCCGTCGCAAAATTAAAAGTCACACCAGCCTTTTGGTTTCCAAATTCAGGAGTTTTATCGATACACTTTACCAAATCAGCAGGCCTGGGCCTCTTCCAAATTTAAGGAAAGAACCCTGGACGGTTTTAAAACCCTTTAACAAACGCCAAATTTTTGACTGTCCCAAATTGAAAGAGTTTTCAGACGACATGTTGAAATGTGATGAAATTGAAAAATAACCTTTTGATAGGGAAGAAAACATTGTGGAAAAACAAAAGAAATGCTCGTTTGTCCTTTTCCCACAATGTTTACCTGGGTCGTCTGTAACACATTGGCTAAAAGTCGTTATGGTTTGGTAATGGGTTAAGACAGACAAATAGAGAGCGGAGTCAAATTTGCTACGCTTACTCGCAACGCCGTTACAATTTGAATAATTTGACGTTAAATAGAACGTAGGCCATTGGCGCCTTTGGAAATTTGGGAGATAACACCAAAACTGTCAGTATGCTAACATCATTTATCCCTTTACCAAACACCAGATTTTCGTCTATCCCAAATTGAAAGAGTTTGCAGACGATGTTTCAAAATGTGATGAAATTGAAAAATAATCTTTTGATAGGGCAGAAAACATTGTGGGAAAAGGAGAAATAACTCGTTAATAGCAGTTTCTCCTTTTTCCACATTGTTTTCAATAGTCGTTTGCGATGAAGTGGTTACATTTCGTTATTGTTTTGGTAATATGTTAAATTGGAGTATGCGATATTCTATACACAATTTGATGCATCAGTAAATTTGTAACAAAGTGATATTTGAAGAATTGTAAGGGATAATTCACTTCGTTATCGAATTGGTTACTTCTACCAAACATTACCAGTATAAATGGTTATAATTCCTGCTTTATATCTTTTATCAAAGTTGGCAATGCTTTCCATTTTCACAAAATCCTTTACGAGCAAGGAGTTGACCAGTTTGTTGAAGACGACTTTGGAAACATTGTTCGAAAAGGAGGACTGGCTTTTAACTAGCGATTTCTCCCTTTTCCACAATGTTTTCTGTCCTATCAGAAGGTTATTTTTCAATTTCGTCACCCTTTGAATTGTCGTCTGCTTCCAATTTGGGACGATGGAATATGTGTCTTTTGGTAAAGGGTTAAAACATGGATATAACCAGTCGCCCAATCTATTTCTTAAAAAAAGTCTCAATTAAAAAAAAACCCAACACGCACTGCAAAAACAACAAACAGACACAAGATGTCCTCTAATTTTTTTTTTCTTATACTATATAAGCCTACGGGTAAATCAAAGTCCTTTTAAATTAAAGTGAGTATCTACCTATGTCAAAATATCAAAGTTTAAGTTACTTACCAAGTTAAATTCACATTTTAGCCTGCAGACGGCATTAATTCGGCTCTCCGCTTTTATCAATCCATAAACAGAGTCAACAACAACAATAAACAAAACAGTCAAACTCAACAAATCACGTTTGGCACGCATAATGTCACCAACAAACTCAACTCCCCATGTTATCACGAATTATATAAATCCACCAAACAGGAATCACAGCCTATGGTCGCAACTATCAACTTGGAAATACTACTGTCACTTTCATTTGTGGCTCTGGTACTTACAGAAATGAATCACGTGATCTGCCCGACTGGGAGATTAGGTGCAGACGATTTTTTTCCGCTCGACTTCGCGCGCGACATTTCCCCGAATCGCCGCTTTGTTTATTCCTTCGAATCTTTGATTTATTGAATGTCTACTAACTCTCTTAACTTCCCAGTGCTTTCCCTGAAAGCCTATATATTAATTTCCAGACAAAATTAACGATATATTGATTAACAAGAGTTAATGGAACGCACGTGCATATCGTAGTTTGTTTACCAACAACGAGTACAACTTATTTTTTCCGGGATAATATTTCAATATATATAATGAAAATATACAACATCAAAAGAATATCTTTTAATTAATTTTCTTTCTAGTCCAAATTACGTTAGATGTCGTTTTTATTCAATAAATCACGGTGCGAAATACGAATTTAAACGCGTAAACATTAATTATTACCCAGACTGGTTCACATTCAAGATAACCATTCAAAAAGACGCACTTTACTACGCGAAGTAGTGACAACCAGTCAATATATGAAACGTACACAAAATGGCTGCTGCACTGTCATTTCGGTGGTTAGAATTGCTCGAAAAAGAGTTCGACAAGGCGTTTGTGGACCTTGATTTACTTCTTGGTGAGATAGATCCTGATCAGTGTGAACTGACGTACGATGGCCGACAAAGAATGACCGCGCTTAGCGCTGCATTTGCTCAACTATGTCACAAAGCTCAGACGATATTTCAGACAAATGCCAAACTTGAGGTAAAACAATGTTGCTATTGTATTTCATTCTTCTTTGTTATACACTTTCAACATTGATTTTGATATGTTGAAGACGTTGGTTATCATTGCCCTCTCTTTGGTTATCGTGATAAATAATTATGAAACGGTTCAATTTTAATAGTGATGTAGTTTCGGATATACCATATATTCGGATGACATGTCAAAACAGAATGCTGATTTAGATTAGATAAGAGTCATTAACTGACACAGGTCCCATATGGGTCCTTTGTCAGTGCTGTTCCTGTATTCACCAGTACTAGGCTAGGGTTCTGAAGTGACTTGCCAGAGCCCAAAGGCCACTCCCACGAAACCAGAGGTCTTGGTGGGGCTCGAACCTGGGACCCTGTGTTCTGAGTCCACAACCTTAACCACTGAGCCATGCAGGACCCCTTGAGGAAAGGTCCATGTGCAATGCGAAGGGAAAGATCATGTTAAGCATACTGACTTCAAAATAGTTGCAGCTTTGGTAGCTCAGTAGGATGGTAAAACATAGTGCATATAGTCAATTTCATTCAAAAATAATTTGTTCAGTAGCTGGGCAAATTCTCGGCATTACAAGTGTTAATCATTTTTCCCAAAAACCATTTCCACCCATGTTGTTCCCCCCAAGTTGTTTCAATCACAAAATGTTTTTCACACAGTTTTTGGAAGTCAAGGGTTTGAGTACAGCTCTGGCCCCATATCTTTTGGTACATTTGAGTCAAATAATGCGAAATTTGTTCAGTCTCAAGTTTCCTTGATTTCATAACATATGCTCACCAGTATTCTCTTATAATTTTCAGGCACAGATGTTGGACTTAAAACAAGAACTCTTGGATAGTCAGTCTTCCAAAATAGTCCTCGAGAAAGAGCTTCATAACATGTTAATGCAGCTACATTCATCTCAACTACAAATACAGGCACACAAAGGGGTAGAGGTGGACTCGGAGCAAATTCAAAAGAAACTTGTAAGTGAGATTAAATCCAAAATAAACTTGTAAATGATATTAGTTTTAACAGGCTGAAGAGGTATTTTTGTTCTTGCTTTTTTGCCAAGGTGATATTTGGGCAGAACTCAAGAGAAAAGGCCTTCATCATAAACTCACATCTTAATTTCTTCTCAAACCCTATATTTATGGTACTCAATAGAATCAATTGTGTTGCCCAGTGGTTAAAGTGGCAGATTTTGGTGGCTGGATCTGATTCTTTCAAGCACCTTTGAGTTCATAGGAGTGTTCCTGGGCAAGACACATAGCAGCCATGGCTTTGTACTTGTTGATCCTAGAAAAGCTGCAATATAACTGAAAATTGTTGAGACAGTATTAAATTATATACGAGAAAACATTATGGTTTCATAAAGGGCTTAAAAGGTGAACTCAACTTGGCAAGGAATTAATGGCAAGTTGCACTGATAGAAAGCTGAAAAATTATGTATCTGTACAAATTCGTATATATGTAGTCAAAATATCTCAGAAAGAATAACTGTTTACAAAGTTCTGTAGAAAAGGTTGAACAAAATGACCGTTACTCTACAATACTGCACTTTTGATATAAACTCTTTGATGAACTTTAAATTCTTTTTTTTTTCAAAGAATTAAATTTGACATAGCTGGGAAATTAAATGTTTATGGTATGTTAACCCTTTCCCAAACAATAACAACATTTGACCACTTTGTTGCAGACAACTTAAAAAATATTGTGGGAAAAGGAGAAATTGCTCGTAACGAGCAATCTTTCCTTTTCCCACAATGTTTTCTGCCCTATCAGAAGATAATTTCCAATTTCATCACATTTTGAAATGTCATCTGCAAACTCTTTTAATTTGGGACAGTTGGAAGTTTGTTGTTTTGGAAAGGGTTAAGCAACATTGGTGCAGATGGGTATACATAGTAGAGTGTATGCAAATAGGAATAAGGTATTGATTCATCAAACACTTTGTTTCTTGTTTATACACAAACCATGCAAATTAGAATAACATATTGCAAGATTGACAAGATTGACACCATAGGTTCAGATAAGAAATCTCTCAAGTGTTGTCATTTATTGTTTGTCTTAACCCTATAGTGTGGGTACTCAATAGAATAATCTTGTTTGAGATAATTTCAATGAGTTTGCACAAACTAAGTTCCATGATGAAAAGAAGCATATCTAAACAGCACCAGATAGATGTTGTGGGCACCCAAGATAATGTCTTTTATTTATATTATAATGTGTAACAATAGCGAAGGACCATGTAAAAAACAATAACTTTATTGTGTGGTTTAGCCACAGTAAACATTTTACTTAACAATTCACTGACTTTGCTCCATGCAGCCATTAACCCTTAAGAGTCACTATTGTGGGAAGGGAAATAGGGTATCTTTATAGAGGTTTTAGACGTCTCTTAGGACTGATTTGGGATTTGGAGATTTTCTGATCCCCGCTCACAACTTATCATTTACGTTCAAGTGTGAAAGCAGTCTTTGGCATTGAAGCAATGATGAGCATTATAAATATCTGTGAGTAAATGCCAGAAGCCTGGATAGGGATGCTGAGGGGAGTGGTGTAACTAAAACATTTTTGAAACCCCAATGCAATCAAATAAGATGAGTGCATGTATTAGAAATTGTAAAAAGATATACAGTCAAACTTGTGTTAAGAGGCCAGCCTATGGGACAGAGTAAATTGGCCGTTTAAGACAGGTTGGCTGCTTAACACAAATTGGTGTACACTATAACAGTGGTACTTTCTGTAATGGTTTTTTAAGGCAGGTTTGCTGGTTAAAAGGGTGGTTGCTTAACACAAGTTAGACTGTATCTAAATTTTTAAAGGTGCAAGAAATGGAGGCTCGAAAAACGGATGCTTTGAACAGTTCCCGTCTTGAATCGGAGATGAAATCCCTAAAGAAAGAGAACATTGACTTGAGAAAGTACAATCTAGCATTACAGAGTGAAGTGTATGGTGCAAGACTTGCCGCCAAATACTTGGACAAAGAGCTAGCTGGCAGGTATGATACATTGATTAACCCTTCCCCAAACAGTAACAACATTTGATCACTTTGTTGCAGACGACTTTAGAAAACATTGTGGAAAAAGGAGAAATTGCTCGTAAAGAGCAATTTTTCCTTTTCCCACAATGTTTTCTGCCCTATCAGAGGATTACTTTCCAATTTTATCACATTTTGAAATGTCGTCTGCAAACTCTTTCAATTTGGGACAGTCGAAAATTTGTTGTTTTGGAAAGGGTTAAGTTAATAGGTGCCCATTCATTACATGATGAATGGAAAATGCTTATTTGATCCAGATCTGATGATCTGTCTTCGTCTTTTGTAAATGCACTGGAAAGGAATGAAGTAAAGAGAAACGAAAGAAAATATGATAAATCTATTCAGAGATATTCATCAAGAAGGTGTCTGACTAGGAGCATCTTTTATTGTAACATTAGGAAATTATTATATTCATGTATGAGAGAGGTAACTCCCACTAAGTTCTTCAATTTTGCTGTATTCATATATCTGTTACGATTAACTTGCTCATAGAGGTTTCTTAGACTGTGTTGTTTGGTTTTTAATCATACTTTTACAGTTTCCTAATTCTTCATAAGAGTGGCTTATGTACATTTGATTAAAACTATACATGTTGTATACAGTCGAGCCTCGATAGTCCGAATGTCGTTAATCCGTATTATTCGCCATCGGAACAGAATTTGTAGGGAACGGTCCTTACCTTCGTTAATTCCACTGTTTAATCCGGAAAATCCGCGTTCCCGCTCTGGACATTAAAAGTCAGGAACCTAGCCTAGCTTCTAATAGTATATGCGCACGTCTAATCCGGAAACCAGCATAATGATTTTTTTTTTGCTGTTACATACGTTTATTGACGAAATGGTAATCCAACATTCACACCTTTGGCAAATTCGCACATATGCTTGATCATAAAATGTCACTAAGTGTAGTGTAATGAAAGGTGTTGACTGTTTGTAAATCAGTCATTTAGTCAGTTAACTGGTCTAACCTAATTGTAATTATCGTCGCATGCAGAATGTCGAGTTTGTAAAAGGTGTTAACTCGCTGTTTTGACAGCGATCAGCAGACAATGTCTGGCAATCATTTTTAACTATTACATTGATTTTTTTGCTTCATAGTTATCAGGGTCTTCCCCAGCCCCGTAAAGCGCCGCGGCTCCGCTGCGCTTGACTTTCAAAATAAGCACTCCCGCGGCGCCTTAGCTGACTCCCGCGGCGCTCTAAATGTGTCCGCAGCGCTTTAAATTGACCCCAAATGGAGTCAACGTCAATGGCAGTATATTCTAGATAAACCGCCAGTCTATAAAGTAGTAACTAACAGCTGATAAAAAAGTCGATAGGCGTTTACACACTCGGTTTATGCGACGTCGTCATAGGTACAGACATGAGCGTGTGTATTGGCGTTATGGCACGTGCTTTGTCCTGAAAGGAAAGATCTATGATGCGTGTTAAAAGATCGCACTTGGAGTGAGAAATAGACTTTACTTAATTGACATTGCTTCTGTCACTTTCTATGATACTATAGACGGGAACTTTATGTAAAAACACCTGATTCAGACATCCATCTCCACATCGCCGATTTCCTTGGTTTGTCATGGTATGTTATTAGACAAACTAATATGACGTGATCGGGAAATATTGAGAAAGTTTTGCATCCGGCAATATCTTTCTTCACATCGAATTATTTTGACCGAGTAAGTTATAAAATTCAGTTCCTCGGCAACTTAGTTTCACTATAAATATGCCCAAAACCGGTTTTGTAGTATCTGTATACATAAACTGCTGAGATGAAATGATCATCTGGTGGGCTCAGGCATAACGTAATTTTTCAAACGTCAAAATACTTGTTGAGCTTAATCATTCGGAACACCACGGCCATTTCTTAAAATAACCTCGGAGGTAATGGGGAGCCATCTTTGAAAGTAGGTCAGCAACGAAGGGCATGTCCGTTTGCAATCGTATCTACTCGGCAATCCCCGGTACAAGCAGGGGATTGCCGAAAAGAGCCGATTGACAAAATATGAAACAAAGATGTGTTGATATGATCATCTTTAATGAAAAGGGTAAAAAAAACGTTCAATTGTGATATTTAAACAATTTGTGTGTATTCAAAAACATATTTGGTGCCTATGTGCATTTTGTGTTATCCGCCGGAAAGAAAGGCGAATTACCCCAGGATTTCTGGTGTATTCATGTACTGCTTACGAGGTATATCTACCGACTTGTTACGGGGATTGCCGAGTAGATACGATTGGAGCTCAATGTGACAAATACACCAAGTGAACCTGAGCAAGCTCCTCATTTCTGGAATTTCTTACGAACAATTTTATAATATGAGGACTTTGTGTTAAGTGCCTCTTGTATGCAAAAATGCCTACAGGTATTGACACTGCAGCTATAGTCATGTTCACTTTGTTAAACAATGAACAAACCTCCAAGTGGTTAAGGTGAAGGAATTGTAACTTGGAGTTTTGGTTTGATCCTTCAGGCAAGACATGACAGAGCCCTAGTCTCGTACTGTTAATCCCAGGAAACCTGTATACAATACATAAAATACTGTTGACAGAGAGTCAAATGTTGCATACAAAATAATAATTTGTGACACCATGATTATCTATGAACTTGTCTTTTTTAAATGAATAGACTAGTGAGAAATAATTTAACAAATTCCTAGTGATGCCCCATTGTAAAAGGCATTTCGGGTAGACATGCAGATTGCTATGTATTTGGCTAGTCATGACTATGTTACCTGACATGAAAAGACGCAAGCACAAAGAAGCAAAAAGACTTTGACCAGCCTCCAGACATAGGAATCCTGTATCAAAGTTCAAATAAGCTTGATCCTCCAAGCCGTATGGCTGCCTTCAGGAATCTTCACTGGTTGATGAAGAAAACTCACTCAAACCATTAGTTGCATGCCACTTATGGATTTGTGTGAGTTGTTTAAAAAGAACATTTCTGTTTAAGTAAGGCTGTAATAATAGTACTGATGGAGAATTTTCACTTGCAAGCCATCAGATGATATTCGATAAAGGATAAAAACTGGCTGCAATACTCAATACTTAAATAATATACATGTAGTATGGTGTTATGGTTCTTTAGAATTAACAACTGACATGAAGTAACACAGGATGTCAGAAAAAAGTTTGTTATAAACTTTAACGAAGGAAAACATCTAGCTTGTCATGGAAACATTCTTAATTTTGTAAAATAGTTGGATGCTTCTATGATTGATCTAGTTTTTCATAATTTTGTTTTGCTTTGCACCTATGAAAACACTATTCATTTTGATGTAGTCTTCTTGCAACCTTCACAGTACTCTGACATGAAGAATACGATAAATAATAAATCATGTTTGTGATTTAATTTATATGTCAACAAAGATCTATGCTGAATGGGGACAATGGTTCTCGAGAGCCCATACGCTCTTTGCTATCAGAATCACATTGGTACTCCATATTGACCAGATGGATACATGTCCTTGAATAAATCTATTAAATGTGAGGGGGAGGCTGTGACACCAATTGGACATATTTTGTTTAAATGGGATGTTGCTCAACACTTCTATATACTTCTGATTCAAGATGTGTCTGAAAGATAATAATAATAGAGGTTCACATTTTCATTTCAGACTGTTAAAGGGATTCAGCATGCATGTCCTCTAGACTTACAGAATTTCCAATTTAAAAAAGCTCAGGATGAATGGTTCAAAGCAAAACCAATGAGAAGTAGATTATTCAAAATAGAAATGCACATTGAAGTACTGTATATGGAGTTTTGAAAATTTAATTTTGTAGACTATCACTCATTTTTTTTTGTCTAGCAAATGTGTTGATTTAAATATATTATGGGACACTTTCTTTTGTCTTTTATTTTCACAACATACCTTAAAACTCACCATTTTGGTACACATATATAAAAAAAATCGAATAGGGAGGGGGATGACCCCCTCCCTTGACCCTCCCCCATCCTCCCCAGCGCCTGAAAAAAATCCTGGGGAAGACCCTGGTTATTATTATGAAAAATGGTGTATAGGTAAACATTTCACTGGAAAACTCGCCGCTTGTTTATTCCGCTTGTTTATTCCGGATTATTCGTTAATACCAACATTACCCCTGGGAACGAAAGTGTTCGGATAAACGAGGCTCGACTGTATAAGAATGTACATATGATGAGACTTTAATGAACTGAACTATAAATGAAGCTGAAATAGAATGAAAAGTTGGTTATTTTCTCACCAAGTCAGAGTTTTGCAATTACTTCATACAGAAGATAAACTTACGAATATAGTTTATTGTTGAATTTTGCAGCTTTAAGATTTGGTTTAACACATGATTGTAGTTGACTTTGTATTGGTTTTTATACATCTTTATTGTTTTGGCTTCTGAATGCATCTGAAGCAACACACAGTCAAAAATTACTTCTTTTCTTAATTGACATGTGGACAAAACCCCACCCCAATATTTGTCGGAGTTGTTTTCACAAATAGAGCCATTGAAAACAATATTTACTAGCACATGTGCATTTGTTTGTTTGGAGTTTTGTACATTATTTTATTCGGTAAACTGTTCAATTCAAGGCATGTTGGCAACTCGTCAATTCATGAATCCATCAGAACTAGGTTTGTACATGCTTTCAAATTGCTTTGAATATATCTATTGCTTATTTTTCTAATGAACGTTACAAAAAAAAAAGATAAAAAAAGGCCTTACAAATCTTTCTGACTTCCAGAATCCAACAGATCCAGTTATTGGGGCGAGACATGAAGGGGGCGGAGCATGACAAACTCTGGAACCAATTAGAAGCCGAGATCCACCTGCACAGACACAAAACAGTAATCAGGGCGTGTCGCGGGAGAACCAATCGGAAGAAACGGCTGCCTGTACCTCCTGGTCATGTAAGTCTATTATTTGAATTAAATTGTTGTTAAACATGACCAATACAGTTATACTCACATTTTTACAAACACTTGAGAGCTTTGTGCCTTAAACTTATAACATAATTGAACCATGGCATCACATTTTCACTGGCATATTTTAAGACGCAATCCTAAACAAAGATTCTCCTTACTGTCAAAGGGATGGCTATTTGACCAGTAATACTTCATTTATGTTAAGTTCTTATCTCAGCTTTTTTTCTTCAATTTTCTGTTAAAGTTAATTTTGCTATGTTAATTTTTTTCTTCAATGCTGAATTTTCCATTTCAAGACCTCCATTAATAGAAAGTATATCTCATTATTTTCAAATAACTAGAAATGAAGACCAACTTCAATTACATTTGGCAATTAGTGGCTTATCTATGCAAAAATCTAAAGATATATTTTTTGTAACTGTTTCCAGTCGTATTTCTTTTTCTGAATAAACACAGGTGTGTCACTTAGTATTTATCTTACTTCTTGATTGATGAATCATTAACGACGGGTAAAGTAGAGTGGTTATTATTGTTTTGTACCAAATGACTTTATATACCTAAAATAGTACTTCCTGACAGGTATTATTTCAAAAGGGATGACAGTTATGCAATATTGGAAAAAAATCTTGCTCTTTGTGTAGAATCCAATGTGACAAGAAGAGAAGTTGGCATGTTCTAGCAATGTCTCAATTTATCACAAATGATTTTAAACTTTTCAGCTTTTGGTCTTCTATTTTTAGAATACGTTCAGAGAAATGTCAGGGCCTTTTGGTATTTTATAATAGATGCCCATTACAGGCACCTTCTAAAGTTCTTAAAATCATGAGGACTCTCCCAAAACATTTTGTGGTTTCCAAATTCAGCAATTTTATTGATACAGCTCCCTAGAATTAATAGCCTCTTCCCAATTCAAGGCAAATGGTCCTGTAACACATTTCCTGGCTTTGACAAGACTTGACATATAGTCAAATTTGATAATGAGTTATGAGTTAACTTTCTGTACATGCCAAATCCTTTTCTTCAGTTGTCCAATTAATGATTTCATAGTAATGTCAGTAAAAATTCACTTCTATGTTAAGGCTTAGTTTCTTCTCTTTTGTTTAGGATTTTGCCTCATTAAAGAAGCGCCATGGTCTGGGAGACATGAGAAAGGTAAACCTCATCAAAGAACCAGAAGAAGGACTTGGAATGTCAATCACAGTGAGTAAATATACAGTGAATCCTCGTTTATCCGGATCCCGATTAGTGGGATGTCTCGCAATCCGAACGAAATTGTATGGGAACGGAATAAGTTGACCAGTTTGTTGCAGACGACTTTTGAAAATATTGTGGGTAAAGGGGAAATTGCTGGTGACTAGCAAGTTTTCCTTTTCCCATAATGTTTTCTGCCATATCAAAAGATTAGTTTTTTAATTCCATCACGTTTTGAAATGTCGTTTGCAAACTCTTTCAATTTGGGACGGTCGACAATTTGGCGTTTGCTAAAGGGTTATAAGTATACACATGCATACTGACCGTTCATGTCTTAATGTGTATAAGAACATGCCCTGCTTCATTAATCCGGATGATTCGGTAATCCGGACGTTTTGTTGAGAACAGACGTGTTCAGATTAACGAGACATCACTGTACTCATAAGAAATTGATTTGCCGAGATGATCCTAATAAGAACCAACAGTAAGGGATTTGGAGAGGCAATTGATATGTTAGTTTTATGAGAATGCCCCTTTAAAGTAGATCAGTGGATCACAGCTCAATTATAAATAGATATTCTTATTTAAAGAATTTAACATACTAGGTGTATGATTTAATTTTGTGGTTTAAGTAATTTCCTATCGGAATGAGAGCAATATACGCATATCAAAATGGTAAACTTATTAAAAAAATGCATGTAACTTGGTGAAATACAATTCTAACTAAAGGAGAAAGAATGCCATTATAGGTAAGTATTGTTTATGTTCATGTTGGCCCTCCGTGTAAAATCGCATAGCCTCTCTTCCCACGAGTGCAAATCCTGGTGACCACATTTGGATTATCCTAAGTGGTTGTTTTTGGTTGACTTATGGAATGGTTATAGTTCTACCAGCTTGACTTGCCCTACATCATCATGAATCAGGTGTCACTGAAATAAAGTTGACATCATTTATAACCCATGTGAAATAAATATTTGAAAAATTATTTTCATGTTTTGTTCAAAGGGAGGTAAAGAGCATGGTGTCCCAATTCTGATATCGGAGATTCACGAGGGCCAGCCAGCAGACAGGTGTAATGGACTCTACGTGGGTGACGCCATACTCTCAGTGAATGGAATAGATCTGAGGAATGCCAAACATGCCGAAGGTGTCAAAGTATTGTCCGAACAGGTAGGTAGGGTGGTGCTTCTGGGAAGCATTTGTCTTAATGTCTTATTCTTAAAACTAATTATAGTAAATTCATGTTGGGGCCTCTGTCGCCTAGTGGTTAGAGTAGAGAACTTTGAATCACACGGCCCCTCTCCACGAGGGTTCAGATCCTTGTGAGGGCATTCAAATTTTCATTAGAGATGGTCTCCTGACTGACTTACGGAATGCTGACGATGGTTCTGGTTTGACCAGCCTATATGAGCAATTGAGTGTGGGGTCTTCCTCAATCATTAAGGGTTGGGCATTGCAACATAGATGAAATAATGATGACATACTACATTTTCAATTTTGTACTTTTGCTAATCCCTGCATATCTGTTTTGACTCGTGGAAATATTTTCGTGAAGATGTTTAGTAAAACTCTAACCAAGTTGAAATAAAAAGAACATTTCTGTTGTTGACTTCCAAAGTAGATTTCCAAAATGCTATTCACAATAGAATAGTCCTGTCAAATTTCCATTGGTCAAAATAAGGGTATTCTCCTTTCTAACATTTTCATTTATTCGCTTGATCTGTATACTGTGGGTACTCGTTAGAACTTTCTCCAAGAGACAATTCTAACAGGGACCCGTGAAATAAGCTGGTGAATCAGTATTATAGAACAGTTTTGAATTAACTGCAAACAGTTTTTTGAATGTTGGACCAAACACAAAAAGCTTTTTTTTGTTTATTATTTTATCCTTTTATTGTCAATCAATTATGAATACCCAAATTTACGTTCAGAAATATTAGAAAGTGATTATTTGGACATTTTTTGCTGTTAAGCTTTTCTGACAATGTTGTATAATTGATCTTGCAGCAAGGGACTATAGAGCTGGAAGTAATGTTTGTGGCCCCAGACGAAGATAGTGATAATGACCTTCAAGATTATGAAGACGAGAACGGATTTAGGTAGGATTAACCAGAATTTATTACCATATATTTCTCAGGTAATGGAAATACCGGAGTAGTTACCATTGAATGGTTGCTTTTTTTTTAATATAGGTTTTACATCACATCAACATTATTTCAGTTATGTAGCGATGCCCGACTCTAAATGATGGAGGAAGACCCCATACTCAACTGCCCATAAGGGCTGGTCAAGGCGGGTAGAACCATCGGCATTCCATAAGTCAGTCGGGAGACTGCCTCTCATGAAAATCCATATCCCTCAGGATTTGAACCCACACGGAGAGGGGCCATGTGATTTCAAGTTCTGTACCCTAACCACTAGGCCACGGCGGCCTCTGAATGGTTGCTTCTCAATATTAACTGATATATGCTGTTTTCTAATGCCACGTTTTTATTTTATGCTGTGTTCTTGCTTTAAATTTGCACCTGTGACAAAATTTCATGTGAAAAGTATGTGTAGAGACTTATAGGTTTTGTTTGTATTTGATGACATAAAGTGTGATCATGGCTTCAATAGTCAAATTATACCCGTGAAAAATCTCTGCTCATTACAGAGAATGTTAGGCATATGTTTAACCCTTTCCCAAACAATAACGACATTTTACCACTTTGTTGCAGACGACCTTCGAAAACATTTGACGAGCAATTTTTCCTTTTCCCACAATGTTTTCTGCCCTATCAGAAGATTATTTTCCAATTTCATCACATTTTGAAATGTTGTCTGCAAACTCTTTCAATTTGGGACAGTCGAAAATTCGTTGTTTGGGAAAGGGTTGAGTCAGAGCTTTTTGTTAATCTATTAAAACATGTTTGATAGCATATATAGCCACACTGAATGGTGCAATATGACTGATTTGGTCTTGAAATTGGCTTAAAAACCTAATTGGACAATCAAGCTCTGGTGTCTTGTATATTTTGTCATTTATACTTAGTTATTTCTTAATGTTGACAAAGTGACCTATAGGCACAACTTTGCTGGGCGTTTTATTATTAAATATCTTGTATCTACTGTTTATACTTAACATGTGTATGTCACTATAATTAAGTTTTTGTTTGTTCCTTTGATTTGATAAAAACTATCCTGTTCAGTGATAATTTTTGGCCCAAAAAATCTCATAAAATTTCCAAAAAACTCATTACTTTCATTCATTTTAATCATTTTTCTATAGAAGAACCCATTGATTTTTAAGTTTTGGTAAAAAAAAAACCATTGATATAATTTAGAAAGATATCACTGCCTGTTATTATAGGACATAAATATCTCTCAATACTTTTTCTCCAGATATAGAATATATGATGATGAAGTAGTCAGTATTGCAAGTGACTCGAGTCGGCGAGAGAATTCCATGGAACAATTCGCAGATCACGCGGGTCACAGAACAAACGGCATTAACTCTAATCCCCCTACACCCACTTCTCCAAAGAGCATTACTCCAAGGTGAGTGATAAAGGGTTGATAAACACTAAGTAAAATGGTCTGATTGAATCTAGATATATCCATTAACCCTTTACCAAATGCCAAATTTTCGACTCCCAAATTCAAAGAGTTTGCAGATGGCATTTCAAAATTTAATGAAATTGGAAAGTGATTGTCTGATAGAGTACAAAACATTGTGGGAAAAGGAGAAATTGCTCGTCACGAGCAATTTCTCCTTTTCCCATAGTGTTTTCTAGAGTCATCTGTAACAAGGGATTAAATGTCATTATTGATTGGTTATGGGTTAAAGTTATATGAAAGAGTAAAATTCTCACTGAAGATTTGTTTATGTATTTAGATATATATATCACTTTTATAAACTTGACTCAGTTCTTATCGGGTCTCCAGATATCATGTTATGAAATTGTTTATTTTGCGTCCCTTATTTTAGATCGTTTAAAATTGTTAATTGCAAAACTTTAGTTTTGGGCATCGTTTATAAGGGTTTGTTTGCTTTTAAAGGCTTTTTAAAAAAAATGGTGTTTGCATTATATACAGGGAATATCTGATGAAATAAATAACAAACAAGGATACAAAAACTTGACAGGTTATCTACTGTAATACCAGGCAACACGGAAATGATGTTGAACAATCTTAAGCCATCATGGGAATTAATTAAAATGTTATTAAAACGTTATTGAATTTTATTCTTATATAAAAAAATGATAGATTTGAAGAAAGGAAACAAGCAAAACACAATTTTCTCCTTTTCCCACAATGTGTTCTACCCTATCAGAAGCTTTCGATTTCATCACCTTTTGAAATGTCGTCTACAGACTCTTTCAATTTAGGACAGTCGAAAATTTGGTGTTTGGTAAAGAGTTAAGATATGATTTTTGATGGAATCAACACAGTACAACCATCTGTTATCTTTGTTTTCTTTGATCCAGATATTACACTTAAAAAGATTTATTCATTGTTTGGTTACAAATTTCTTCCTTCTTCTCTTTCAGCCCATCAAAATCTCATCCACAGAAATCCCTTGTGAGCCCGGCCCACGCCCCCAGCGGGGCCGGGGAGGGGGCCATGAACGTGGGCTCCGTAACAGCGGATAGTGTCCAGGACAAGTTAGTCGCAAACGAACAATCGGCTTTCCACAGTAGTTATCATTGATAGTGTTATAATTTTAGTTAGTCATTCATCTAGTAGTAAAGGCCTACAATTGATCTAGTTGTTAACCCTTTACCAAACACCAAATTTTCAACTGTCCCAAAATGGTAGAGTTTGCATACAACAAAAAGTGATGAAATAGAAAGATAATCTTCAGATAGGGTAGAAAACATTGTGGGAAAAGGAGAAATTGCACGTTTAGAGCAATTTCTCCTCTTACTGCAATGTTTTCCAGAGTTGTCTGTTTGGTACTAGGTTAAGTAATGAGGGTCTACCTACTTTATGCTGATAAAGTAGATAATGCTATCATTTCCCCTGATTGGTATATTTGACAATTCGAAATAAAAGTCTACGATTGACACAGTGGTCAAGTAGTGAGGGGATTTACCTACTTTATGCTGATAAAGTAGAAAATGCTTTCTTTCTCCCCCCCCATTGGTATTTTTGACCAGTCAAAATTAATAGCAACAGCAAATGACGAAAAAGCGCAAGAACCCCCCCCCCCCCACAGGGTATGGGGTAGAAACCTTAATGACAAAGGGAAAAATTGCTTCAGTGAGCAATTTATCCTTTTGTCATAGTGGTTTCTAGTGTCTAGAATTACAAGCTGTTAAGTGAGGTATCAGGGAGTGATTAATGGCCTATTTTATTCAAGTTGTTAGATTTAGACATCACTACTGCCCCACAATGGTGCTGGCAACGAAAAGTGGTTGTGCAACTTCAGGTTTAGCGTTTATAGGTAGATTTTTATTATTTTTCTGCTTTTTCTGACAACTATCAAAAATAAAGAAACATGATTAAACAATTAACAAAATCTCGGCCAATTCCATGAGTTCAAAACTGAAACTGTACCTATAGGCCTTTGGATTCAAATTCCTACCCTATGAATGCTGTAGTGGAAGTTTCACAACAGATTTCGTCGTCAGCACCATGGTGGTGTTTTAGAGGGTTCACCAGCCGTGTTAGAGAGGCCTACAGATGGTATGATTTTTAAGAAAATAATCTTTTCTTATATAATTTGTTGTTAAGAATCTCTGACAGCTTGTTTAAATCTTCCTAATGCAGAAGGTTGAAGTAACCATTCTGACTGAAAGATCAGTTGCTCTTATCGCGCAATTTCTCTGTTTTGTCTCTATGTTTTTATCCAATAAACTGAAGAGGTTAGATCACAGGCCAGCCGCAAATTTACATGGTTGCTTCCCTGGATCTAACCTGTTTGGATAAGTATGAAGTCTGTTCCAGCACTATAAGGGTTAATGACAATAAAAGAAGCATGTGAAAATATTATATGAAAATGATATGAATTTTGATTCTTTGTCATTTGAGATTATGGGTTTTCACTCTCACATAATCAATTGAAGTGGTTTTCATATTTTATGAGACACACTTTTTCCAACATTGGAGTGATCTCTCATTTCAAGTTAAAATGTACATGCATTTAATGAGAGGAAATTTATTCTATTTTTTGCCACATTATTTCAAAACATGGGAATTATTTATCATATTGTGCCAGTTACTATATGTAGTACAGTGAAGCCTCGTTTATCCGGACCAGTTTATCCGGATGTCTTGCAATCTGAACGAAATTGTAAGGGAACGGAATATTGTGCAGTAATTTGCTTAACCAATTACCATACAATAACTGCATTTGACCAGTTTCTGCAGACGACTCTCAAAAACATTGTGGGTAAAGGAGAAATTGCTTGTGACGAGCAATTCCTCCTTGACCCACAATGTTTTCTGTCATATCAGATTAATTTTGAACTTTACTTGAGGAAAACGTTCGTGAAACGGAATTTGGGGGAATATTTGATGATCCTCATATAGACTGTTTATGTCTAAATATGTTTAAGACCAGGCCCTGCTTTATTAGTCCGGATTATTCGTTAATCCGTGAATTGTGTTGGGAACGGACGTGTTCGGAGTAACGAGATATAACTGTATATGCATTAACATGCATTTAATAAAAACTATTGTCAAGGTCATAAACAGAGGTCAATGGCTGGTGTTTTTTTTTTGTTAATTCATTTTTTTGGATATAACCACCTATTTAATTTTTGAAACATATATGTACAGGGGAATATCTTTGGTTTATCAAGGAAAGACTTCTACTTTAACCCTTTACCAAACGCCAAATTTTCGACTGTCCGAAATTGAAAGAGTTTGCAGACGACATTTCAAAATGTGATTAATTCGGAAAGTTTTCTTTTGATAAAGTAGAAAAAATTGTGGGAAAAGGAGAATTTGCTCCTCACAAGCAATTTCTCCTTTTTCGCACAGTGTTTTCAAGAGTCGTCTGGAACAAAGTTTTAAAATGTTGTAATTGTTTGGAAATGGGTTAAGTTCCTCATAAACGTTATGGACTTAAAAATAGTTTTGGTTTAAGCCCATGATTTGTTATATTGATTTCTTTTAATAGAATGTTGATGGGTATTGGATTATTTGGTTCATAGTGATGTTTCAAATGTAAGTCTTTAGGTTTTTGAAGTTCACTATAATTACAGTGAAGCCTCCTTTATCCGGACCCCGATTATCCGGATGTCTCGCAATCTGAACGAAATTGTAAGGGAACGAAATTATTTGACCAGTTTGTTGCTGACGACTCTGGAAAACATTGTGGGTAACGGAGAAATTTCTCGTGGAGACTGCATGGATGCTCACTCAATGTTGATGCAATTTCGATGCAAGAAATGGGCTTAGCAACATAACTGAAATAACCCAATGTTGAAACCTACATGAATATATACAGTGAAGCCTCGTTTATCCGGAACCCCGATTATATAACGAAATTGTAAGGGAACAGAATTATTTGACCAGTTTGTTGCAGACAACTTTCGAAAACATTTTGGGAAAAGGAGAAATTGCTCATGACGAGCAATTTCTCCTTTTCCCACAAGGTTTTCTGCCATATCAGAAGATTATCTTTGAATTTCATCACGTTTTGATATGTCGTCTGCAAACTCTTTCAATTTGGGACGGTCGACAATTTGGCGTTTGCTCAAGGGTTGAAAGTATACTCGTTCATACAGACCGTTTATGTCTTAATGTGTATAAGAACATGCTCTACTTCATTAGTCCGGATTATTCAGTAATCCGGACATTTTGTTGGGAACGGACATGTTCGGATTGACGAGACATCACTGTACTTGGTTTGGAGGTGGGTATATTTTTTAAGCTAAGGTTAAACTAAAAGATTTCGATTATCAAATGAAATGTTGCCATTTCATAAAGGAGCCATTATTTTTGTTTTCATCATTATCTTTTGTATCCATAACTCATATACCCTTCCCCTCTTTAACACACACACCCCGTCCATTCTTATCTTTTTTGACATATTTGGAGTGGAAGACATTAACCCTTTACCAAACACCAAATTTTAAATTTTGAAAGAATTTGCAGATGACATGTCAAAATGTGATGAAATTGGAAAACAGTCTTTTGGTAGGGTAGAAGTGGGTAAAGAAGCTATTTCTTCCTTCCCTACAATGTTTTTCCAGAGTCTTTTGCAACGAACGGGTCAAATACAGCTATTGTTTGGTAACAGGTTAAAGACCAATGCAACTAAAGGAGAAATTGTTTTTGATAGGCAATTCCTCTTTTTGTAACAGTGGTTTCTATCTGATATCGAGGTAGAATGGATGTTGTTCTTACTTTGATAACATTTTATTGTTGCTTTCAAATTGAACACGCCCAAAATTTCATATGGATCAGGGGTAGCAAAATCTAACTCTGATTCATTTGTCCGCAAACGTCAACTTTTGTTTTATACATTTGTCTGTATAATGCTTCTATTTCAAATTTTAGTAAATTTCAGTTATTTTCACCTGTCTATTAAGGCTTTTTGGGTAAGCGAGGCAATACGATTTTTTGCCACCCCTGTTGATGTAAATGAATGATTTGTTCCCCATATAGAATTTATGTAGCTTTATTTTGGATATAGTGGACCAATGTTTTATTGGGAGTTAGTACTGTCAGAGACATAGATAACTATGTCTCTGGTACTGTTATAAGGTAATGAACTTTAAGAATTAGATGATTTATGCATTTTGTTATTGTTTGATGTTCAGTTTGTATTGTTTATGTACAGAAAGTGATATTTATTTTTATGTTATTAAACCTTTAAAATCCATGTCATGGGAGAGAATGCATCTTTTGTTGGTATTTGTTCTCTTCAAATCATTTCTTCATTTATTAAAACAATAAACACACCTTCTACAGAAGATTTTGAAAAACTGTGTATAATGTTAAATTGATTGCTATGAAGTAGGCAATTGCGTTTTTAATTGTGCAATTGATTCATCAAAATGTGTAACAAATTATACAATTACATGACTATTTCTATTTGTAGGCATCAAAAACAATCCCTATAATTTGTTTTCTATTTTAACAACCTTAGCATGAAATTGCTGTGAAAACGTAAGCAATTGTGCTTAGATGTATGCAATTAATTACATGTACTAAAATGATGCATCTAAATGTGCAATTTTAGGACTAATTCTTATAGAAGTCTTTGTAGACAATCTCGGTAAAATGTGTTGGAAAACATTCCTTGTTGAAAGCTAGGTAGACAATTTCTGTAAATAGTCTTAGAAAGACATTTTTTGCTTGACATAGATTAAGTAAGAAGTTGATAAAGGGAGAAATTGGTATTTAACCATACTGAACTTGCAATGTCCGAGTAGGAAGTATAGGTGCATTTGATCATTTGTTGCGTTGAAAGTGGGAGTACAATTTTATATAAAGCTTAAAAATGATATCCAATTTATGTTGTACACATGTATTTTTGATGTAAAAATGGTAGTATTTATATGTACTTTGTTACGCATGCTATTGAACTTATAACCTGCTCTTGACCAAGTCTAGCTGTTAGAAAACTGGAACTTCATATAAATTTGTTTAACCCTTTCCCAAACAATGATGACATTTTACCACTTTATTGAAGACGAGTTGTGAAAACATTATGGGAAAAGGAGAAATTACTCGTAAAGAGCAATTTTTCCTTTTCCCACAATGCTTTCTGCTCTTTCTGAAGAATATTGTTCAATTTCATCACATTTTGAAATGTCGTCTGCAAACTCTTTCAATTTGGGACAGTCGAAAATTTGTTGTTTGGGAAAGGGTTAATACACTTGTGATTGACATTAACATCATCATTAAGAGTGCTGAAACTGCCCACTACAATCAATGTCATTTTTTGGAACAACAAAGTTAAAGGAAATAACAGAAAGCAGTAAATGAAGTAAAACAATTTATCCTGTCACTAGCGTCATTTTGAGACCGATAACCAGGTGCCGTATAACATTTGTGATATCAGGCACTAACCATATAATACATGCACGCGACTAATCATGACGTCATAAGAACGATATGACGTCATGTTTACATCTTTCTCTACTTTATCTTTTTTATTTTTTCTCTTGTTGTATTCTTGTTTGTTTGAAAGAACACATAAAGGTAACAGGATAAATAGAATAAATAGTTGGTGTCGTGAATGGGAAAAGTTATCGGGCTCGGCTTCGAATTATTATCTGTTTCGCCTTCGGCTCACCGGATAATATTATATTCCTAAGCCTTGCCCGATAACATTTCCGATTCACGACACCAACCATCTGTTCTCTATATCTTCTTGTAATGGTAAAAGATGGAAACAAATGTGATGTAAGAGGAATTACTTGTAATTGTTTTCTTTTGTCACTTTTATTTTTTTAATGTCTGTTAGAGATTTGTCAAAACGTGTTTGAATAAACTAAAATGTTTACGAAAAATGATTATTACTTTTGTAGCTGCTTTCTTACAAGCCTCCCCCAAAAGAAAGTCTTTGTCAATAAGAAATGGTTTATAGAGACAAGTAGTTGTAGTTACCTTGGTTTTAATGAAACATGGATGTATTTCATAGGGAAATAACAAAACTGTTCTAAAGTTTTCAATGAAGACTATGTCACTGATAAGATGTGGTCAGGAGCAGGGTATGGTTATAGCTATAGAGGGAAATAAATAGTTGAGTGTCAATTGGAATACTTTTACGGTTATATTAAAACACATTAAATAACTGTTAAAAAAGTCTCTTATTTTCATGCACCCCCTTTTCGTTAATGTTGGTTTTTTGAAAAACGCAAGTGCACAAATGTTTATTTGACACACTTGCTTAACCATTGGAATGGTGGGTTAATTTCTAAAAATATATTTTTGTGTCGTCTGCTCTCTAAAACCTTAAATGTCTGCTTAATTTTGCCGAGGAAATTACTCAGAGTAGCAAACAGGTTGGATCACAGACCAGCCGCCAATTTATTTGGTGGCTGGCGTGGATCTAACACGTTTGCATAAGCATTATGTTGGTTATATATTCATACATGTACTGGTACATGTACAAATAGAAAGGAACAGCAAACAACAATAATAAAGGTGCCGATTCAATGCAATGTTAAGGAGTTGCTATATATAGTATTGCAATGGACCCTCGAAGTAGATAAACATATGTTATATTATTTGTTCACATTTTCAGTCATAAATAACAAAGTAAAATTCTTTTAAAACTTACTTCAAAGAGTGGCTGCTACCTGAAATATGTTATGAAAGATGATTAGTTAATTGAATTAGGAGGGGGCCTCTGTGGCTTCAGTACATCACTTGAAATCACGTGTCCTTGCTCTGTGTGGTTCAAATCCCGGTTTTTGATAAGGGGTCTCCTGACTGACTTACGGCATGCTGATGGTTCTTTTTTTTTTTTATATGGGTTTTACATCACATAAACATTATTTCAGTTATGTAGCGATGCCCGACTCTTAATGATGGAGGAAGACCCCATACTCAACTGCCCCATAAGGGCTGGTCAAGGCGGGTAGAACCATCGGCATTCCGTAAGTCAGTCGGGAGTCTGCCTTTCATGAAAATCCATATCCCTCTCAGAATTTGAACCCACGCGGAGAGGGGCCATGTGATTTCAAGTTCTGTACTCTAACCACTAGGCCACGGAGGCCCCGCTGATGGTTCTACCCGACTAAACCAGCATTTATGGTAAATTAAGTATGGGGGTCTTCCTCCATCACCGATAGTTTGCATAGCAACATAAGTGGAATACTGTTTACACGATGTAAAACCCCAAATGGAATAACAAATATATGAATAAATATTTTTAACGAACGGCTCCTTTTATCAAAGTGGTTTCTGAAGAGTGCTGTAGGTAGGCATACGTCTGGAATTGTCAAATAAAGAGTTAAATCTTTGACGCCATATTGGTTATGAAAGTAAATGGATTTTTCTGCCAAAATGATGTTGGTTTAGTTTGTTGTTGACTTAAAGGTAGTGCGATGGAGTTTGGGGTTCAATACCTCGATTGGGGGATACCAAAGCCAAAATGACAGGAGTAATTACTTCCCGCATGGTCACTCTTGATAACAGAGTCAGAATGACGACTTGGGGAAAACGGTCCCGGGTTAAATTGGCGTTGTAATGTGGATCAATGAAGTGGTGCGACGTTATCGAAAATCTGTCGAAAATTGAGTTAAAAGAATCATACATGAGAATATTGTTCAACAAGTATGTAGGTCTAAATGAATATTGAAGCCTTCATATTCCCCGAGTGTTGGTATGTGTTAAATGAAATATTAATGTATAAAAATAAATAGCATAATGGGATGCACATACAGATGAATCATCCCTGACTTGGATTCTTGTGGTGGGCTCCTCGTTGGACTAGTGGTAAGAGCACACATCATATGGCTTCTCTCTGCAAGGTCCAATCCCCGGTGACAAATTGGAATTTTTCTGTGATGTAGTCTCCCGGTTGATTAGCGTAATACCGATGATTCTACCCGGCATGACTAGTCCTAATAGGAGTCAGAAGCAATCTGAACACATCGGGTTTATCCAATGGAACACCTCTGAAATAATATGAATGACGCCATATTGGTTCCCGCGGAAATGACGTCACTTCACTTTCGTTGTTAAAAGTAGATCTTAAATGTGAAATCGTAAAAGTCGTTTAATTTGATTAATGAAACAACTATATATGTCACAACTTATAATTTCGCTATTTTCTATGAGTTACCGATAAAAAATGGATTAAAAAAGATATCCAACACGTCCACATACATTGAACTACTTACTGTGCACGCTTAGAAAAGGTGTTAATTAGCGGATGCCGATTTACCCGAAAAATTAGAACTCTACACTTATATCCGAGGTGTATTTCACAGCTCACGGAAATACCCGAGTAGTTACGATTGAGTCAGAAGGAGCCGAACATCGTAAAATAACCGAAATTGTGATGAGGCGATTTAAAACCTCAATTATATAAATGATTAAGAGGCGCGCACGAAAATGTTTTCTGACTGTGGCCTGTTCTAGTGTTCTCGAAGAATTTTTTTTTTTTTTTTCGAAAACTTGTTAGCTGCCGATTATTTGGTTGGTTACACCAGAACCAACAGAGGAGTTGTATATTTACGGTCATTTATAAGCTGGATATCGCGAAACACTGAAATCGTTGTTGAAAGAGATGTTAAACCCCTTACAGAAGTCAGTTATCATTTACTAGTACAACATTTGTAAAGACAACTCTGAATTCGTCAGAAGACGATTCAAACGTATTTGTTATCTCCCTTCTCTCGTAGAGTATAAATGTTTATACAGTGATATCTCGTTAATCCGAACACGTCCGTTCCCAACAAAAATTCGGGATTAACGAAGAATCCGGACTAATGAAGCAGGGCCTGTTCTTAAACATATAAAGACGTAAACGGTCTATATGCACGTGTATAATTATAAACGTCTACCAAACGCCAAATTTTCGACCGTCCCAAATTGAAATTCAAAATATACTTCTGATATGGCAAAAAACATTGCTCGTCACGAGCAATTTCTCCTTTACCCACAATGTTTTTGATTGTCTTCTGCAAAGACTGGTCAAATGTCGGTTGGGTATGGTAATTGGTTAAGCAAATTACTGCACAATAATTCCGTTCCCTTACAATTTCGTTCGGATTTCGAGACATCCGGATATTCGGGGTCCGGATAAACGAGGCTTCACTGTATACGACTAAGTCATCTTACATATTTAATAATGATAAATTGTATACAACTCATGAGGCCAACCTATGGAAGTGGTTGTTTAAGGTAGGTTGGCTGCTTAAAAGGGTGGTCGTTTATCCGGACCCCGATTATTCGGATGTCTTGCAATCCGAACGAAATTGTAAGGGAACGGAATTATTTGACCAGTTTGTTGCAGACGACTTTTGAAAACATTGTGGGTGAAGGAGAAATTGCTCGTGAGAAGCAATTCCCCTTTTCCCACAATGTTTTCTGCCATATCAGAAGATTGTTTTTGAATTTCATGACGTTTTGAAATGTCGTCTGCAAACTCTTATAATATGGGACGGTCGACAATTTGGCGTTTGCTAAAGGGTTATAAGTATACAAGTGCATACATACTGTTTATGTCTTAATGTGTATAAGAACATGCTTTGCTTCATTAGTCCGGATGATTCGGTCATCCGTACATTTTGTTGGGAACGGACGTGTTCGGATTAACGAGACATCACTGTAGTTTAAGACTTTGTCTTACAATATAACATTAGATCTTGAATCCTCATGCATTCATTCTATGTACTTGACCAAAGAAATTTCTTCATTTGATAGTGTATATCAGAACTAGGATTATAACACATTTGTCTCAATTCATGCAGAGCTAGATGTGTTTGTGTGTATAGGTGTTTAAACCGTTTCAATTGACTTCCAGCAATTGCCTTTAATTTTGATCATGTACTCATGCTGACTGTGTCCAAGTAAGTGCTATTTTCTCATTTTGTCTGAAACTGAACATGGCTTTTATAGTCGTGATGTTTACTCCATTGCCCAATGTTTCACGACAGGAAGTCATTACTACCATTACATTTATGTGAAGGGTATGGGCGTGCACTGATTGTAAATTCAAACCTTCAAGATGCTTAACTGATATAGTAACGGACCAGACGATGGGACATTTAAAAATACATTCAATTCCCTCTAACAACATCCACAACAACAGCAACAGCAACAACGATGATGAAAAAGGACATCCAAAATAAAATAAAACAACCATTAACAGCAAAACAACACGCACATACACTACGACAATGCTGCTCACTCCTTTTTAATCAAAACACTCGTTCTACATCGTTGTCCTCTTCGTAAAGATTTCTTCCTTGTCTTGGCCAATTTTAAATGGATGGACAAAATCAGCTCCGATTAAAGACTGTCGACTGTCTCACCACTGTCACTCATGTAACGAACCGAACAAAGTGACATACCATATTAACCAACCAAATCCGTTCGGCATACAAGGATGTCGTTCACTGAACTTGTATTATGACTTAATAAAGTTTACATACATGTATGATCTAAACAACAATTTGGAGGATTTCTCAAATTTGGCTAATTATTCTATAAACATTAGAATAGTTTATGGAACTCATAATCCGAAGTTACACAACATTCTAAATGAAGCCTTTCTTCAAAAGGGCTATTATCCCTTACATAAATATTTCAATCTAAACGTCTCTGTTGTGTCAGTTTACGGTCCATGAATCAAACGAGCAATCCAGTGAGTGCATCTACAATAAGTATAACATAGATGAGCATATAAGATTGTATTGTATTCTTATTCAAACAGGAGCATAGCAAAAATCCGTCTGCCTCTGAAGTGATCCGGCTGTCATCTGCTGCAAACCCGCCAACTCCCATTGAATTGTTGTTTTCTGGCGTTATTATCACATTATGTGGGAGGCATGACGTGCGAATATCCGTAACTAATTAATCCTTTACAAAACGCCACATTTTCGACTGTTACAAATTAAAAGAGTTTGCAGACGACATTTCAATATTTGATGAAGTTGGAAAGTTATCGTCGGATAGTGTAGAAACCATTGTGGGAAATGGAGAAATTGCTCGTCTCGAGCAATTTCTCCTTTTGCCACATTGTTTTCCAGAGTATTCTGCAACAAGGTGATAAACTATCGTTATTGTTTGGTAATGGCTTGATGCATACAGTGGTATCGTTTATGGAACCATTACAATGGTCATGGCGATCACTTATTAGTACTACAATAGATTATTATGAAAGCGCAACATCACGACATGGGAATAAATGGTAGTACAGAAACTGTTTAAGCACGTTCACCTCGGACACGGCGGGCAAGCTTGACGAGCTTTTGCATGATGGTGATACGTTTTGTGTTGATGGCACACAATATGTTTTTCAATGTATTTCGGGTACATGCTCGCTTACGAAGATTGTGGAGTTGTCCGGAATGTGCAGAATGTAATCGGACACGTCCGCAAACGTCGTGACTTATTGCGTGTCCGAAATACTGCAGAACGTTGACACAGATGGAATCATAGACCACTTATTGACAGTTTTACCAGCTATATAACATCATCATCGTCATCCTTCTATCCAGCTTCTCATATAGATAAGAGTATATCATTAGTATGCAAATAACACAGCCTTATTGGCCATGACAGTTGGGCTGATATTCAAATATGGGCTTCAATAAAACTATGGAGCAACCCTTTTAAGGAATAACAAGATAATAAGAAATGCATTTTCTTAGAACGCGCCCGTTTTACACGCATGTAAACTGTGCTAGATTTAGGTCAGTGTTCCTCTAATTGTCTAGTGATGGCAGAAAACGTCAATTAAAAATCGCTAGCTTATTATTTCGATTGCTTATCTTTGATGGTTAAGGAGATCTGTAACCAGCTTTCATAAATAGATGTCATTATTTTCTTGTATATAGTAAACATGATTGTTGTGAATATTGCAATTTTCCCTATACATACAAGGCAGCCCTGCCAAATTTTCGACTGTCCCAAATTGAAAGATTTTGCAAACGACTTTTCAAAATGTGATGAGTTTGGAAAATGGTTTTCTGATAGGTCAGAAATCATTGTGGGAAAAGAAAAGATTTCTCGTTTCAAAATGTAATGAACTTGGAAACCTATCTTCTTAATAGGCAGGAAACATTGTGGGAAAATGAAAAATTGCTAGTTACGAGCAATTTCTCCTTTTCCCACAATGCTTTTACCTTATCAGAAGATCATTTTCCAATTTCATCAAATTTTGAAATGCCGTCAGCAAACTCTTTCTTTTGGGACAGACTGAAAATGGCGTTTGGTAAAGGGTTAGAATAACCTTTAAAATCAGTATAAAACCTCAAACAGCACATTAAAGCTCATAGTGGGTCTTATCGCAGTTGCACCGTGCATATGTGTATTACTTTCGAAATAAATGAAGAAATTATATAGTAGGCTCTAGCGTCTGAACACACAACGACTTGAACGTCTGTTAGTTTACCTCATTTCTTTTTTCATCGACTGTGAAGGAAAGCATAAAGCTTGTTCAAAACCTCTCTCGATGACTGGATACTAAACCGGTACTTGTGCAGATTTGTGGGCTAGTACCGGAGATTTTTACCTCGCCTACTGGGGATTCGAACCCGGGACCCTCGGTACAAGAGGCCGACGCTTAACCTCTGCATCGCTGTCGCTGTTTCAAAGAAATAGCATAAACAGTTTCGATTCTTCAAAACCGTGCCTTGTTTTCCACGAAGAGAAATCTGAATCTAATACGTGGGTTGTACGGGTAATTTACAGCGCATTAAACGTCTTATTAACTTCTCGCTCGGAGAGTATACAGTAAATTCGGGAGCAAAATCGATTGCAACGTTGACAAAAACTACTTCACGTTCAGAAAGCTTTTAAACCAGCCCAATTCAAGTTTTCCTAAAATTTAGATTTCGAGAAAATGACCGAAGTTTTCTTAAAAACCCATATCTCATTATTCGCAGAAAACTATTTCATATTTAACAAATATTTGGTCAATTTTGAAGACAATGACGACCAAAGGGGTCTGTCTATACGTATTCTGAGGTATGTGCTTCGTAATCTTATAACATGGGTTACGACTCTCGAAAAGAAAATCATACCACCACCTTTACAAAGTCGTCTGCTACTCCAACAATCATTACAATATCAATGATAATTTTTGGCCCAACTAATCTCATAAAATCTCCCCAAAACTCGTTACTTTTATTCATTTTTCTATAGAAAAACCCATTGATTCTTAACTTTTGGTAAAAAATACCCATTGATTTAATTTGGAAAAAAAACCACTACAATATTTAGAAAAAAAATATTTCAGATACCAAACAATGATGTTTTCCCATTCAAATAAACACCATCCCATGACTTGCTTTACTCATTGCCAAATTTTCGACTGTCCCAAAATGAAAGAGTTTGCAAACGAGATTTCAAAATGTGATGAAATTTGAAAATAATCCCCTGAAAAATGTGGGAAAAGAAACAAATCCCGTTACGATCATTTTCCTCTTTTCCCACAATGTTTTCCAGAGTCGTCTGCAACACAGTGGTGAAATGGCGTTATTGTTTGGGAAAGGGTTAACACGAGGGCGTTCACCTTATGTACATGTACTCCCTATACAACAATAACCAGACGGTAACAAAATTCACAATGGAATGATAAAACAGTTCAATTATAACACATTGTCACAATATAACATGTTGTCCTGATGCCGACGCTATGTCCCTTGACAACTGTACCTTACGAATCAAAGGAACTGATATTTCCATTAGCATATAAGTGGACAAAACAGATTAGGGTTCATGAAAATGAGCAATCGCCAAATATAGAGTCTCTCTATTTTGCGTAGCCAATGCTTTATTGTATTGAATTCTATTGTAAATTTCTTAAAGGCTCCTGAAAGGAGACTAATGCTAAATCAAACTATATTATTTTGTAAACTGTTGGTCAGGTTCAAATATATATCACCAAAAGAACCCACCAGCACAACTTTATCGTGAAAGCCAACGAGAAATAACCCAGAATAGTCAGTTTAATGATTAAGAATGCCTGATTCTGTATATCTGACCTGGTCACGTGATACACAATCTTTTAACAAACCAATGAGAATTCGTTTAAATATTTAAACACACAGATTGCTGATAAACGTGATTTAATTGGAGACAACTATATTTAATCACAAAATAACTTATGTTTTAGGAGTTTATTAAATAGGGTCTTACAGCATTCATAGGTTAATGTTCATGACTTTTATGAACGTAATAAAAATAACTCCATATATTTTTTTCAGTAATTTATTTGTACTCATATCCTTTCATGTGCCTTTAAATTAATGACTTGTGAACATATAAGTGAAGATGTATTTTAATTAGCATTAGCATAACAAATGTTTAAAATTGTCTGTCAGAAGATATGTTTTCTTGTGAGTGTACCTGTCATGGCTCTAACAAAAAATCTAATCTTTGTTCGTTGATCGTAAAATGCACTGTCAGTTACGGACCTGTTGCGTCACTAATTTCACGTATTTCAAAATACAACGCGTCCATACTAAAACGGGATTTGATAATGTAACTTGATATCAACCCTTGTCGTGCTGGAACCGACTTCATGCTTATGCAAACAGGTTCAACCCAGGACAGCCGCCAAGTAAGGTAGTGCGTCGGTATATTGTACCGAGGGTTCCGGGTATGATCCCTTTAAGCGGCGAGGTGTAATTGGACTGGACTAACACATACAAAGGTGCGAGTAATGGTTCATGAACTACCTAATAAGTATATCTACCGGATTGTGCCTGGGAGTGCCGAGTAGATACGATTGCCTCATTGCATTCGGACACCTCTGCAAACGTCGTTAGCGGTAACACGGCCGAAATGTTCCGGAATCATTACAAGAGCACGTCCTGAAACATTTATTGAACTACAATCTTAAAACAAGAGCAACACTTAGCAATAATCGAAGATTAGCCTTTTGAGGTTGTAAAAATGGTATAGTGTGATTAACCCTTTACCAAACGCAAACTTTTCGACTGTCCCCAATTGAAAGAGTTTACAGGCGACATTTTAAAATGTGATTGAATTGAAAAAAGAATCTTTTGATAGGGCAGAAACATTCAGGGAAGAGGAGAAATTGCTCGCTACGAGCAATTTCTTCCTTTTCCACAATGTTTTCCAGAGTCGTCTGCAATAAACTGGTCAAATTTCGTTATTCTTTGGTAATGGGATAACCTGCCTAATATCGTTTGAAGAGGCCCCGTCATCAAGACGCGATGTACAGTGATGCCTCGTTCATCAGAACACGTCCGTTCCCAACCAAATGTCCGGTTTACCGAATAATCCGGACTAATGAAGCAGAGCATGTTCTTATACACATTAAGACATAAACGGTCTGTATGCACGTGTATACTTATAACCCTTTAGCAAACGCCAAATTGTCGACCGTCCCAAATTGAAAGAGTTTGCAGACGACATATCAAAACGTGATGAAATTCAAAGATAATCTTCTGATATGGCAGAAAACATTGTGGGTAAAGGAGAAACTGCTCGTCACGAGCAATTTCTCCTTTATCCACAATGTTTTCAAAAGTCGTCTGCAACAAACTTGTCAAATAATTCCGTTCCCTTACGATTTCGTTCGGATTGCGAGACATCCGGATAATCGGGGTTCGGATAAACGAGGCTTCACTGTAAATGTTATCTACGTTTGTCTTCCATTGCATGTACAAAAGCACTGTTAACGACCGAAATAGTAAGGTCCTTATTATTCTTATCCTTCATACTGAATGCGCTTCGACATCATTTGACTTATATAATATCTTGATATCCCTTCTCCATTTCGCGGGGAATATGAAGAAACAGCGTTAGAATCTGACATACAAACTAATAGAAATCCCGTGTAAAACTGTTTTGAGAAAAGTTGACACCTGACAGAGAGCTATGAAGTATCCATTTGAATTTTCGCGTTGTTGTTTTTGTTGTTTTGCAGAACTTTGAAACTTCGATTATAGATAGTACAGACATTTTATTATCAGGAGATGGTGATTCCCTTCGTTTTAACATGTTGTTAAATAACTTATAACTAATTCCACCCGGTTTTGTAGTTTTTAAGCGCTATTATGTTCAAAGCATAAGCTTAGAATACAAGAATGCTTCGAAAGGTTGCTGTAATGAATGTGTTTTAACTGTAACTCAATTGAACCATTACCAAACAATAACGAAATTTAACCACTTTGTTGCAGACGACTCTCGACTCGTAACAAGCAATTTTCCCTTTTTCCACAATGTTTTCTACCCTATCAGAAGATATTTTTCAATTCCATCACATTTTGAAATATAGTCTGCAAGCTCTTTCAATTTGAGACAGTCGAAAGTTTGGGGTTTGGTAAAGGGTTAAAAATGTGTTTTATAATGCACGCGTCAACCATTTTAACTAAATCATCCATAGGTATATGCTAATTCTCATGCATTCGCAAATGGAATGCATAAATGTATATCGGACATTATCCAAGAACCAATTAAAACATAATCAAACAACCATAAAGTTATCAATAAACAAATGCATGTTTGAATTCAGTATATAATAAAACCTTGATTTGTGATGGGATGTTAAATAAACGTGTAAACGTTAATTCACGCAGACTTTCATTGCAGACGAAACAATCGAAACTGTCAGACGACAAATGTTATCGCGCTTTAATCCTTAGCTATAGGATCCTTTGAATTTCAAATGTCTTCTGCAGATGACCTTTGAAACTATTGTTTGAAAAGGCGAAATTGTTCGTTGTGACGAACAGTTTCGCCTTTTCTAACAATTGTTTCAATCTTTGAATAGAAAGTAAGAACCGTTTTGAGTTTCATTTTAAGTATATTTTTAATGTCGTCTGTAATCATTTCATTTTCGGAAACCATTAAATGATATTGTTGGTAAAGAGTAAAATATTAAATTATAAAATTAGCTGCACCTATTATGATAATGTTGCGGTCGTGCAATTATCCAGACGCTGTTATTGTTGACATTCAAGCGTTTGGTCAGGGTAGTCTGCAGCAGACGACACAAATCCTTTACCAAACACCAACTTTTCGACTGTCCCAAATTGAACGAGTTTGCAGACGACACTTTAAAATGTGATGAAATTGTAAAATAATCCGTCAAAACTGAGGGAATTACTTAACCCTCTACCAAACGGTTAATTTCCGACTGTCCCAAATTGAAAGAGTTTGCAGCCGACATTTCAAAATGCGTTGAAATTAAACTTCAATCTTCTGATAGGGCAGAAAACATTGTGGGAAAAGGAGAAATTGCTCGTAAAGAGCATTTTCTCTTTACCCATAATGTGTTCCACAGTCGTTTGTAACAAACAGGTAAAATGTCGCTATTGTTAATGGGTAAACACAACTATCCGGTTTGTTTAACCTTAATTGAGTGTTTTCTATCTCGGCAACAGATCCTAAGCTGTGTCAATACATAATTGGATTTTCAATTAAGGTCCAAGCTTTGAAGAATGAATGAACGTTGTTTAATGGCGCACAGACAACAAATGTCAAATTGGGCGCAGCAACATTAAAAGATGCAAAGCTTAGAAGAAACATCGGTATTTTGATTATAAATGTTCCATAAACGATTTGAGAAAACACATATACCCAAGGAAACTATCAATTTCGTATATGCAAGTGCTATGTTGAAACAAATAGAATCAACATTAAGATAAAGGTTTGAATCCTTCTAGATAGCTTAACACATGTGCAGAATTCAAGGCTGAAAAGAATAAATCCTTTATGATACATTTGCTTTTACTAGTATCAGTTTCGCCAACAACTACTATTGAATAGCTAAAGTTAGTGCTAATCCTTAAATCAGTATTCAGAAGGTATCACGCTGGATTTAGAACAGCGTCGCATGAGCTTGAAATAGAACTGAGAGAATATGCAGAAATTGAAATGCTGGACAAATAGAAAACGGATTTTTTTTTTTTTTATATAAATTTGTTTAATACGTTCAAATTTAAGATGAAAATACATAAGGAAATACTATCATACATGGCTAAATATGCATTAAATAAATAATCTATTATCAATTCCTTCAAAAAAAAACATTTATAATCTGTCAAAGTATATATATTATGCTCAACAAAATGGAATTTGAATAACACCTTTAAATGAAAAGCTCTTCTGTAAGTCCATGTCTTTGTTAAAATGTTTGTAAAATTGCTATAACATGTTATATTTATAATGAGATAGATATTATTATGTTATGTTAAATATAGGAATGATAGGGAATACGAGGAAAATGAAAACTTAGGAAAAATGAACATTCAGGTAAACCCAATTATTTCCATCCTCGGCATTTCCGTATTCAGATAGAAAGCAAACTCTCGTGAAAATCCAAAATCTCCCGTGATCAGAACTCACACGGGGAGAGTATAGCATTAAGGTCGAATACCCATACTCTGCCATTTGAAACATTTTCTTTCGCCGAATTACATCGGTAAGACATAACTCGGATGATCTAAGCTGTAACTGTGTAGAATGAAATATCTACGTCTAGATCACTCGGACTAGGTCTGGGCCAGAACTTTTCGTATAAACCCGAATGGTTACGGTCCCGACCGGTGTATGCCGGGAACAACGGCATAGGCGTAGGAGCCGGGGGCCCCCCGCCCCCAATATCCAGACTGGGGCCAGAGTATACTTTGCCCCCAATATTCACAATGGAAGATTAAGATTTTTGGAAAGAAAAAATGTAATAAATGGAATTAAACAGCAAAATTAATATAAAAGTGTATTTTGTGCTTTATTTGATACCAATTCGCCTTTGGTTACGAACAATAACCAAAACATTTTGACGTCATCATCGCAAATGGCAATCTGAATACATCGGGTTTATCCAATGAAATCTCAGCTCACGGAAAGTAGTTTCGACTAACGAAAACAATGATGCAAAACGTACTCTAAGCAGTCAGACTCTATATTGTATTTGAATATAAAGTCATTTTTGTTCGGAATTGTAGACGAAGTCGTGGCTGTGACAGCATGGTGGCTGGCACTTTCAGATAGTGTCAGTACAATATGCTTTCTGCGTGAGATCGAATCTTGGCCTATCCTATTTTCTTTTTCTTTTGGTTATTTTGTCTTAACTAAGATACACAATTCCATACGCTTTCTTTAAATTCATTCAATGATATTGAATTTGTAGACGCATGATTAGTCATAAGAAAGTTTAGGAACATTTATTCTTAGACCGGTCCTCATCTGAAGTTGGCCCCCCAAATGTTGAAAACGCTCCTACGCCTATGAACGGAAGTAATCAGACGAAAGAAAATGGTTCAAAACGGCGGATAATGGGTATTCTACCTTAATAGAGTTCTCTCTACCCGTGTGGTTTCAAATTACGAAAAATTTTGGATTTTAATGAGCGTTTGCAGATTATAGGTACTCTACCTCATGGAGTAAGTGGTTTACAATGATTACAAAGTGGCGGATTATGGTTATTCTACCTCATGCAGTAAGTGGTTTACAATAATTACAAAATGGCGGATTATGGTTATTCTACCTCATGGAGTTATAATAATAATAATAATAATAATAATAATAAAGACTTTATTTAACGAGGAAACTCATTTGACAATTTAAACTGACAATCTTCCATAAGATCCTCAACAATGAACAAGTGAACAATAAAACTAAAAGACTAAGGACAATTAAGGTAGTTTGGCCCATATGTCGTCTGACAGTGAGGTATCAATATGTCTGAGAAAGTATAATGAGCAGTGAGGAACAAATGATCTTAAAATTAAATGAAAGACGAAGACAACTTATCAAGCAAATCAATACTTGTCAAACACATTTGATACCCCACTAAGACACCACAAGTGCCAGAATACCGTGTAAGAACATACTATTCAAAGACATCGGCTTTCTTTAAATGAAAGACCCCCCTCCCCCAACACAATATGTATACATGTATATAAATTTACGAACATTAACTGGTGGATTCCACAATGGGACTGTTCGTTTATCATGTAACAGCCGTAGTTGTTTCAAAATAGGACGGCTTCACAAAACGTAAGTATAAAGATTTGAATTGTTGGACAGAGGAAGAGTTTTGTATATAATGAGGAATAGAATTCCATATTGAAGTACCAGAGAAAACAAAAGTGTGTCGAAATAACTCCGAATTTGGTTTTGGGCTATATAATTGATAAGTAGTCGACGAGCGTAGCAGTCGTGAATGTATGTCTGCAGTGAATGTAAACGCAGTTTTTAAATAATCAGGCCCATTTCCTCTTAGAGTTTTGTACATTTGAATGGCCTTCTGAAAAATTACACGCTCTTGAAACGTCATCCATTTAAGTTTTGCAAATAAAATAGCAGAGGGAGTAGAAAAATCACTATCAAGAATTACCCTTGCTGCTCTTTTCTGGAATCTTACAAGTTTATCTTCCAGACTGCTAGTACAATTCCCCCATATAACACAGCAAAAGTCAAAATGTGGGAGAATGTATGCGTTATAAAAGCGTTTCCGAGTTTCAAACGAAAGGAAATATTTAATTCTAGACAAAAGGTACAAATAGGAATTACACTTCTTTATCACGTTATTGATATGATCTGTCCATGATAGGCTATCATTAATTGTGATGCCTAGTAGCTTTGCTGAGGAAGAAACTTCAATAGAATTATCATTTAAGGGAATGCTGAGATTTGAGTTAACAATTTGGTGTTTATTACGTTTACTTGTAATATATAAAACCTTGGATTTATCAGCATTAATTGACATTTGGTTTATTTTACACCAGTTTTCAACATTTAATATATCTCTGGTAAGTGAAGATATGACATGATCTAAAGACTTGCTATGAGTTGATATGGTGGTGTCATCAGCAAATATGTCGGCAATTGAATGTGAAAGAGATAGGGGTAAGTCATTGATATATATCAAAAATAGTAGAGGGCCGAGAACTGAGCCCTGTGGAACACCAGCTGAAACCTTTCCAGGACAAGAATATTTACCGGATATAAAAGTTTTTTGGGTTCTATACTCTAGATATGACTTGAACCAATTCAATGCGGAAAAATGCAAACCATACAGTGATAGCTTCTGTGACATAATATCGTGATTTACTAAGTCAAAGGCTTTACTCAAATCAATGAGCAATGTTCCGACTATTTCGTTATTGTCTATAGCTGAAATCCAGTCATCAAGAATCTTTATCAAAGCTGTTTGACAAGAGTGAGCTTCACGAAAGCCTGATTGTCTGTCATACAAAAGTTTGTTATCGGACAGATAAGATTTTAACCATTTGCTAACATGTCTTTCAAGTATTAATGAAACTACTGGTAAAATAGAAATGGGTCTATAGTTAGATTTATCATGCCTATCGCCCTTTTTGAAAATCGGAATGACTTTTGCTGTTTTGAAGGCTAAAGGGAATCTATTTGATTTTATACTACAATTAAAAACAGATGTTAAAGCTGGTGCTATTACTGATGCTGATAACTTTAGGTATTTGGCATTAATATTATCAGTACCTGTAGATTTGGTGGGGTCAAGGGATTTTAATTGAGTTTCGACAAAATCACTAGACAATGGAGGAATGGTAAATTCGTCAGACATAGTCAACTTAGATGTGTTCAAGGTTTTTAGGGTATCATGCGGTTTGTAAACTATAGATCCATCAACAGGAACAGTCTTATGGATGTTACAAAAATGTTCATTAAATAAATGTGCAACCGAAGATGGATCTGATACGAAATTACCTTCATCGTTATTAAGACACGGCGTTTGAGTTTTAGATCTTTCTAAACCTGACAATTCACGGAGACCTTTCCATAACAGTTTAGGATTGTGTTTATTTGAGTTTATTTGCTCATTATAATGGTTGTATTTTGCCTTACAGACAAGCGATTTTACTTTTGATCTGAGCAATTTGTAATGAAATTGGTCTTGTATTTTGTGGTAGTAATTTCTTTGTCTAATAGCAAAAAGTATATCAGAAGTAAACCAATCTGGCTGAGTTAAATTCTTGACCCGTTTATGTCTGAGTGGAGCATGCTTTTGTAAGACTGTCCCAAACATTTCTATAAATAAATCTGTACATCCATCAGGATCATCGAACGTATCTAATTCAAACCATGGCTGAGTGGAAAGATCATTGAGAAAATCCGCTTCAGAGAAATTTTTGACGGATCTATATAATATATAATCATGGCAAGATTTAGTTGATATATTGTGATTACACTTTCGTGTAATAGCAACTGGATAGTGATCACTTAAGGCAAACGTTGGGATAATTATTTCAACAATATTGCAAGGGACGTTACTGAAAACATGGTCTATTAAGGTTGCTGAACTATGTGTTATTCTAGTAGGAGATTGAATAAGTTGAGAGAAGTTCATATTCTCCATTGTTTGCATCCAAGTTTTTGAGGGCGGAGCTTGTTTAATCAAGTCATAGTTGAAATCTCCAAGTATAATTGTCTCCTTGTTTTCATTGAATGATTTATCTAGACTATCAGTGAAATTATTTAGCCATTCAATTTTAGATAAAGGTGGTCTATAAACGTACCATAGTAAAATGGCTTGGAGTTGGATAACTTAAACTCAAGCCAGATGGATTCAATTGAAAGAGCCTCTAGATCAGTTCTAAGTAAGCAACACAAATTGTCTTTGACATAAACGAGGAGCCCCCCACCACGAGATTGCCTATCCTTTCGAAATATGGTATACCCATGAATTGAAAGCTCGGTATCAAGAACATTTGCATCTAAAAATGTTTCACAAAGACATAAACAATCGATATTTGAGTTAAGAGATAAAATCATCTTGATTTCATCCAGTTTAGGACAAACATAATGAATGTTAAGATGTACAATATGTAACCCTTTGGTAGATAACCATGGCTGAGAAGAGGGAAAAGAAACAAAGCTTTCCTTACTATGTGTCTGAGTATTACATAAAGGTATATCTTCAATATTTGAGATTTGCATCTCAGTACTAAATGAACTATCGATAATTGAACTGTTAATACTAATAAAATCAATATCCAAAGAACTAGAAGAACTATCTAAATAAGAAATAGGCAAATTACATGTCATGTAATCATAAAAAACACCAACCTTTGGATTTTCAATAACATATTTACAAGCATGAGAATGAGTGTTTAAACAAGACGCAGGCAAACTATATGTCATTTGTCCATCACAAACTTCTGAATTATAATTCAAAATACTACCAACAATAGAACGAGTTGCTGAAGACCTATCCGACAAAGAAAAAGACATATCATGTCCCACTTCATTATCGTTTAGATCACAATAAAGGTTGTCTGAGTCGTTAATGCCATGGTTAGTAAAAGGGTCAAAGTTATACATGTCATCGTACACAATATAGCATCTGTCAATAGTAAACCAAACACATCTGTCTTTTATGGCGACATTAAGAAAAGAACCATAGGTTTTAATGATACTGTTAGACTCATGCTCTAAATGAAATTTCCAACAATAACGACACACATCATTAGCTACATGTTCCACGCACTGACAGGCGCATACATCATCTCCATGTGTTTGGTCGAATTGTTCCTGTGGTAACTGTTTGCGTAGTTTCTCCGGTAGTTGTAATTGTCGTTGAAATTCTTTACGTCGTTGAAGTGGTTCATTCTCCTCCCTAAGTTCCTCCCATAATGAAAATTCTGCGGACTGGAATAATTTCTTTGTTTGTTGTTTTGTTCTATTCTTTCTGAATGCGTATGCTCTTGCTGATTATGCAGTTGTTGTTGATCGTGAGAAACTGGTGTTAATCTCAGAACGGAATCAATACATTCTCTCATATGAGTTCCTAGCAATTTGCCTCCACCCGGATTCAGATGCACTTTATCTTGGTAAAGGGAGAATTTCACCCTTTCATTTTCTATCATGACCTTATCATTATTTAAAAAATGACACTGTGCTTTATCACACATTTCGAAAATCACTTTGTTTGTCGAACGGATGACATTGTTTACAACTTTTTCTGCTTTCCATGGTAGAACACTTGATACAATAACTTCAGCTCTTGGACATACAGCTTTCACCACAGCAACAGTCTTTCTCATGATCTCACTTACACTTTCTTGACTCTCACCATCTGAGATATTGTTTGTTCCAACATGCAAAACGACTGCATCTAACTCCTTCATGTAGTCACTATTAAATTTACCCATTTCTGATATTGTGTGTGAAATTGTTTGAACTTTTCCACCAGAATGACTTTTGATTTTAACACAAACTCTCTCATCAGACATCTTAGCAGGGCTAAGTCTTTTCATAATTGAGTCCCCTGCAATCAATCAATACATTCAATTTTGATGTGTCAACGCTTTTCTCTCTTACATTTTGTTGGATGATATGGTTTCTTCCTTCTATGATTGGCTGTGTGGATGCGCTACAAGTACTAGGACTTTTTGGCTTTAGTTCACTTATTTTCTGTACCACTGTTGCTTCTATAGCTGATTTATTTTTTTCCTGAGATATTGCTTTCAATGTGTTTTGGTTCTGGGTTTTTAAATCAGATAGTTCCTGGAACAGTGCAGACTTCAAACTCGACATTTCTGCTGCTAATCTGATTTCCATACTGTCAACAACGTTTTGAATCTTTGTATCAACAGACTCAGAGTTAACTTGCAATTTGATGAATTGAGTGACAAGATCAGTTTTCTCTTTTGCTATAATTTGAACTGTACTCTTCAGTTTAATATTTTCTTCTTCAGCGAGAAGCTGCTTTGTTGTGGATCCAGTCAAGTCGTTTTTAAGCTTTTTCGTTTCAGTGGAGAGGATTTCATTTTTTTCATATTGTGTCTTCAGAGTAGTTTTCAGTTTAGCTATTTCCTGTTCTAGTTTCCCGGACTTTTCACTTTGTTGATTGTACTTTTCACGCAACAACTTCAATGACTTTTTAATTCTTCAACACTTAAGCTGCTGTCACTATCAAATAATTGTTTAACTTTGGTTTCTGCATTCTGTACGTCCACATGATGGGCACTCCTTTCTGCAGGCAAAACTGGTGTATAGCTTCCACTCATTGCTTTATTGTTAACTTTTGTTTTTGAGTTGTTCGATGTTGTGTTTTCAGAACACGTGGGATTTTCACTATATTGGAGACTTTCCGAAGACTTGGGTGACGGTACGTTAACAGCTCCATTAGTAGTTTGGTGAATACTTGCAGGAGTTCTTTTGCTAGGGGATCTCAGGCTGTTAACTAGTTTTCCCAGAAAGGTTAATGGACTTCTGTTTTGGTTTGGTGTAAGTGATCCTTCAGGTATGGCGGATATAGAAGTTGGTGATATGTTATGTGGCGAGTTTGAGAACAGATCTTGCGAATTTTCATCAGTCCCATCCATCATTTTGTCGAATGTATTGAGTTTCCAACTTTTACAACCTTTGCCTTGTATGAAAATTGTCTGATTGTAGTAAATGGTGATAACGCATTTCCCGTCCGGTTCGTTGGTACTTGCCGCTATGCCATTATTATTCTTATTTACGTTAAAAACGTATTTTCTTTTGAGTTTCTCTATTAAACGGGAATACACGTCAGCATCTTGTATGGATATAGTAATCGCATTTGTTTTAGTTGAGTATCTGCAGGTAAACAGTGATTCTTGGGAAATTCCGGCAATTTCCATACCGGTAAAAACACAGGAACATTGTTCTCATATTCTGTTTCTCGGGCAATCGTACGAGTCAAAAAATGACGTCATTTTTAACGTCACATAAAGCGCCTGGTTAATTGAGATCGATTGAAAAAAAAAATTTCATAGAGCGTCCCGTTGAAATGAACAATTCGGATAATTTAGAAATCGTCTCTTTTCATTTAAATCATAACACGCGCAGGAGGACACCTCGGCTACAACAATAGTCTTCACACGAGAGGCTAACCTATTTTCCGATGTAAAATCGACCGTAAATGGCTGAGATTCGATGTTTCGTTAGCCGTTCATTTCTTGCGTGTTTACTGTTTTGGCTGCGTTCGATTAGTTAGTGGTTTACAATGATTACAAAGTGGCGGATTATGGTTATTTTACCTCATGGAGTAAGTGGTTTACAATTATTACAAAATGGCTGATTATGGTTATTCTTCCTCATGGAGTAAGTGATTTACAATAATTACAAAATGGCGGATTATGGTTATTTTACCTCATGGAGTAAGTGGTTTACAATTATTACAAAGTGGCGGATTATGGTTATTTTACCTCATGGAGTAAGTGGTTTACAATAAAATGGCGGATTACGGTTATTCTACCTCATGCAGTAAGTGGTTTACAATAATTACAAAGTGGCAGATTATGGTTATTCTACCTCATGTAGTAAGTGGTTTATAATAATTACAAAATGGCGGATTATGGTTATTCTACCTCATGAAGTAAGTGATTTACAATAATTACAAAATGGCGGATTATGGTTATTTTACCTCATGGAGTAAGTGGTTTACAATTATTACAAAATGGCGGATTATGGTTATTCTACCTCATGGAGTAAGTGATTTACAATAATTACAAAATGGCGGATTATGGTTATTTTACCTCATGGAGTAAGTGGTTTACAATTATTACAAAATGGCGGATTATGGTTATTCTACCTCATGGAGTAAGTGGTTTACAATAATTACAAAATGGCGGATTATGGTTATTTTACCTCATGGAGTAAGTGGTTTACAATTATTACAAAATGGCGGATTATGGTTATTCTACCTCATGGAGTAAGTGGTTTACAATGATTACAAAGTGGTGGATTATGGGTATTCTACCTCATGGAGTAAGTGGTTTACAATAATTACAAAATGGCGGATCATGGTTAATCTACCTTAAGGAGTTAGTGGTTTACAATACTTATAAAATGGCGGATTATGGTTATTCTACCTCATGGAGTAAGTGATTTACAATAATTACAAAATGGCGGATTATGGTTATTTTACCTCATGGAGTAAGTGGTTTACAATTATAACAAAGTGGCGGATTATGGTTATTTTACCTCATGGAGTAAGTGGTTTACAATTATTACAAAGTGGCGGATTAAGGTTATTCTACCTCATGGAGTAAGTGGTTTACAATGATTACAAAGTGGCGGATTATGGTTATTCTACCTCATGCAGTAAGTGGTTTACAATAATTACAAAATGGCGGATTATGGTTATTCTACCTCATGGAGTTAGTGGTTTACAATGATTACAAAGTGGCGGATTATGGTTATTTTACCTCATGGAAAAAGTGGTTTACAATTATTACAAAATGGCGGATTATGGTTATTCTACCTCATGGAGTAATTGGTTTACAATAATTACAAAGTGGCGGATTATGGGTACTCTACCTCATGCAGTAAGTGGTTTACAATGATTACAAAGTGGCGGTTTATGGTTATTCTACCTCACGGAGTAAGTGGTTTACAATTATTACAAAGTGGCGGATTATGGTTATTCTACCTCATGCAGTAAGTGGTTTACAATGATTACAAAGTGGCGGTTTATGGTTATTCTACCTCATGGAGTAAGTGGTTTACAATGATTACAAAGTGGTGGATTATGGGTATTCTACCTCATGGAGTAAGTGGTTTACAATAATTACAAAATGGCGGATCATGGTTAATCTACCTTAAGGAGTTAGTGGTTTACAATACTTATAAAATGGCTGATTATGGTTACTCTACCTCTTGCAGTAAGTAGTTTACAATGATTACAAAGTGGCGGATTATGGATATTCTACCTTATGGAGTTAGTGGTTTACAATTATTACAAAATAGCGGATTATGGGTATTAAACCTTATTGAGTAATTGGTTTATAATAATTACAAAGTGGCGGATTATGGGTATTAAACCTTATTGAGTAAGTGGTTTACAATAATTACAAAGTGGCGGATTATGGGTATTAAACCTTATTGAGTAAGTGGTTTACAATAATTACAAAGTGGCGTATTATGGTTATTCTACCTCATGCAGTAAGTGGTTTACAATAATTACAAAATGGGAGATTATGGGTATTAAACCTTATTGAGTAATTGGTTTACAATAATTACAAAGTGGCGGATTATGGGTACTCTACCTCATGCAGTAAGTGGTTTACAATGATTACAAAGTGGCGGTTTATGGTTATTCTACCTCACGGAGTAAGTGGTTTACAATTATTACAAAGTGGCGGATTATGGTTATTCTACCTCATGCAGTAAGTGGTTTACAATGATTACAAAGTGGCGGTTTATGGTTATTCTACCTCACGGAGTAAGTGGTTTACAATTATTACAAAGTGGCGGATTATGGTTATTCCACCTCATGCAGTAAGTGGTTTACAATAATTACAAAGTGGCGGATTATGTTTGTTCTACCTCATGCAGTAAGTGGTTTACAACAATTACAAAATGGCGGATTATGGTTATTCTACCTCATGGAGTAAGTGGTTTACAATAATTACAAAGTGGCGGATTATGGTTATTCTATCTCATGGAGTAAGTGGTTTACAATAATTACAAAGTGGCGGATTATGGGTATTCTACCTCATGGAGTTAGTGATTTACAATAATTACAAAATGGCGGATTATGGTTATTCTACCTCATGGAGTAAGTGGTTAACAATGATAACAAAGTGGCGGATTATGGTTATTCTACCTCATGGAGTAAGTGGTTTACAATTATTACAATATGGCGGATTATGGGTATTCTACCTCATGGAGTTAGTGATTTACAATAATTACAAAATGGCGGATTATGGGCATTAAACCTTATCGAGTTAGTGGTTTACAATAATTACAAAGTGGCGGATTATGGTTATTCTACCTCATGCAGTAATTGGTTTACAATAATTACAAAATGGCTGATTATGGGTATTCTACCTCATGGAGTAAGTGGTTTACAATGATTATAAAGTGGCGGATTTTATGGTTATTTTACCTCATGGAGTAAGTAGTTTACAATAATTACAAAGTGGCGGATTATGGTTATTTTACCTCATTGAGTAAGTGGTTTACAATTATTACAAAGTGGCGGATTATGGTTATTCTACCTCATGGAGTAAGTGGTTTACAATAATTACAAAGTGGTGGATTATGGTTATTCTACCTCATGCAGTAAGTGGTTTACAATGATTACAAAGTGGCTAATTATGGGTACTCTACCTCATGGAGTAAGTGGTTTACAATGATTACAAAGTGGCGGATTATGGTTATTCTACCTCATGGAGTAAGTGGTTTACAATAATTACAAAGTGGTGGATTATGGTTATTCTACCTCATGCAGTAAGTGGTTTACAATAATTACAAAGTGGCGGATTATGGTTATTCTACCTCATGGAGTAAGTGGTTAACAAAAATTACAAAATGGCGGATTATGGGTATTCTACCTCATGGAGTTAGTGGTTTACAATAATTACAAAGTGGCGGATTATGGTTATTCTACCTCATGCAGTAAGTGGTTTACAATAATTATAAAGTGGCGGATTATGGGTACTCTACCTCATGGAGTAAGTGGTTTACAATGATTACAAAGTGGCGGATTATGGTTATTCTACCTCATGCAGTAAGTGGTTTACAATAATTACAAAATGGTGGATTATGGTTATTCTACCTCATGCAGTAAGTGGTTAACAATTATTACAAAATGGCGGATTATGGTTATTCTACCTCATGCAGTAAGTGGTTTACAATAATTACAAAATGGCTGATTATGGGTATTCTACCTCATGGAGTAAGTGGTTTACAATGATTACAAAGTGGCGGATTATGGTTATTTTACCTCATGGAGTTAGTGGTTTACAATAATTACAAAGTGGCGGATTATGGTTATTTTACCTCATGGAGTAAGTAGTTTACAATGATTACAAAGTGGCGGATTATGGTTATTTTACCTCATGGAGTAAGTGGTTTACAATTATTACAAAGTGGCGGATTATGGTTATTCTACCTCATGGAGTAAGTGGTTTACAATAATTACAAAGTGGCGGATTATGGTTATTCTACCTCATGGAGTTAGTGGTTTACAATAATTACAAAGTGGCGGATTATGGTTATTCTACCTCATGCAGTAAGTGGTTTACAATGATTACAAAGTGGCTAATTATGGGTACTCTACCTCATGGAGTAAGTGGTTTACAATGATTACAAAGTGGCGGATTATGGTTATTCTACCTCATGCAGTAAGTGGTTAACAATTATTACAAAATGGCGGATTATGGTTATTCTACCTCATGCAGTTAGTGGTTTATTATGGTTATTCTACCCATAATTCGTCATTTTGTAATTCTTGTAAACCACTTACCCCATCAGGTAAAATACCCATAATTCGTCATTTTGTAATTATTGTAAACCACTAACTCCACGAGGTAGAATAACCATAATCCGCTATTTTGTACCTGATGGAGTAAGTGGTTTACACGAATTACAAAATGGTGGATTACGGGTATTTCACCTCATGGAGTAAGTGGTTTACAATAATTACAAAATGGTGGATTATGGGTATTCTACCTAATGGAGTAAGTTGTTTAAAACAATTCAATATGGCGGATAATGGATATTCTACCTCATGGAGTAAGTGGTTTACAATAATTACAAAATAGCGGATTATGGGTATTTCACTTCATGGAGTAAGTGGTTTACAATAATTACAAAATAGCGGATTATGGTTATTTCACTTCATGGAGTAAATGGTTTACAATAATTACATGTATGAAGTAATGAGTTTCGAGCACTCCGACAAATTACAAGCCCATTATGACCGATACATGTGTGTCTCACACCCGATTACACAATGAAAGACCGGCTGCGAACCACAGTAATAAATCAATACGTATAATTGGATAAAATGTCATTCGATTCATTTGAAAACCCACCATATACGTGCAGGTCTCAAAACGAAATATTTACGAACAACTTTCGGATTAGTTGGTTCAGTTTTTGTTATGGTTTTATATCGAGTCAACAGCATTTCAGTTATATAAGTAAGTAAGTAAGTTTTATTATAGTGACATTGTGTTATGTTGTACATATAAATATACAATTATATATTGACATATTTTTTTTTTTTTTTTAAAAGCAAGCCACGTTGGGCTAATAAGTCACTTTGAGGTCAAAACATGAATAACAATGTAGTATGAAGTGTTGGTGATGGTCGTTGGCTCTGAAGTCGTAATGGAGCGCCAATCGGAACTACTCGGGTATTTCCGTGAGCTATGAAATACACCTCGGATATAAGTGTAGGGTTACAATTTTTCGGGTAAATCGGCATCTGACAATTAACACATTTTCTAAGCGTGCACGTTAAGTAGTGCAATGTGTATGGAAGTGTTGGACATCCTTTTAAATCATTTTTTATCAGTAACTCATACCAAATGGCGAAATTGTTGTTGTGACATGTATAGTTGTTTCCTCAATCAAATTCAACGACATTTAAGATTCCATATTTAAGATCTATTTAAAAAAAACGAAAGTAAAGTGACGTCATTCCGCAGGGAACCAATATGGCGTCATCCCTATTATTTCAGAGGTGTTTTCATTGGATAAACCCGATGTGTTCAGGTTGATGGAGCACAAGAACCCACCGCAAACGAGCAGGGAACCGTTTAACTATATATTATATGCTATGAGTTTGCCTAAGTTCAAAACAACATTCCGTCTTATTTCAATATTGGGCCAAGCAATATTGCGAAATTACACATCATTGGAATCCTCTCTCCTGACTGACTAACGGAATGGCGGTGGTTCTACCTGGCTTGACCAGCCCTAATGTGCAATTCAGTTTAGAGCCTTCTTTCATCGTTTATGAGCCAGGTATGGCAATGTAGTTAAAAGGCGATTGGCACCATGCATAACCTAAATAACCTAAACACACAAACAAATAAACAAACAAGAAATAATTTTACAGTTGATGTAAAATACATTATGTTGTTTAAAGTTTGGTCGCTTCAATAATATTTCCATTACGCCCCGGCATTCCGCATACCTTTCAACATTCCTTACATCGATATCCCCAGTATGGTACTGTATTCTTTACTAATTACCGACTACTGTCCCTCGTGAACATAACGGATCCTGGTTTTACTTTTAACCCTTATAGTGCTGGAACCAATGTCATGCTTATGCAAACAGGTTGGATCAAGGCCAGCCGCCAAGTAAATTGGCGGCTGCCCTGTGATCTAACCTGTTCGCTACTCTGAGTATCTTTCCTAATCAAAATTGGGCATATATTTAAGGTTTTGGAAAGCACAAGACACAATAATATATTGTCAGAAAATCATCAAGCACTATAAGGATTAATGGTGGAGCATAATGGCTTATACTGTATCTTCGTCTTTAAATTGCCCCTTCCAGGGACCCTTTGTCATTTAATTTCGTAAAATTCAGGCGTTTCCGAATCCGGCGAAAATTGTCAACGCAAATCAAAAATGTATAATCTTGTATTATATAGGTTCAATTAGACGCATCTAACGCAAAAGAAAGAAGCAAATGTCACGAAATGATAATTTTCGCGTGAATGTAAATGTTTTGGTTGGGAGCAAGTTCTCCATTTGTCACAAAAGCCCTTTTGCAAAATAAAATATAATGACAATGGCATGCATTGGAACGTGTACAATCACACGAACCTTTGTATATAAAGGCATTTGAAAACATTGTGACAGACGGAGATGTCTTCTTTTTTATCTAGAAAAGCAGCGACAGCAGCAGCACCACCACCAGAGAAAATATGACATTGTCGTGCAGAACAAATAAAATAAGATGTAAAAAGTAAGATGTAAGAAAGAGGACCTTGACTGCAAAGTTCGTTTCCCTTCTAAGCATCCACACTCAAACCTCTCAGTTCTAGTACGCGAAACGCGTTATCGAAAAGTCCCAGCTCTATATCCAATAGCTCAAAGTGAAAGCTAGATCGCTACGCCGCATGGGAAGCAAGGAACTATTTTTTTTCGCGGATATTAGCGTCATTCCCACTCATTCGACGTGAAGCAGTTGTAACGCCTCTTCGGAAATTGTAACTTCAAATCTTTGGATTGCTCCTCTTGAATGAAAATTAAACGGGATTTTTTCTTCTATCGAGTAAAACGAAACAGGATGGAGTGTGGTTTTGTTAAAAGAAGAGTTGGTGCGAGATAGGAGTGTTTTCAAATTGTTTGCTTGTATAATATTTACGATTGCGCGATAACGTGTGTATTTGTGTAGCTTTAAAGGAACGGCTTAAAACACGGATATAAATATATACGAGGGCGTAAGTGTAAAAGTGTTTTTGCTATTTTATTATTTTGATATTTATTGACTTAGCTGGAATAGTTTGATAATTCATCGAAATTCCGATAAAGACTTTTGCAACTTGACTTCCAATTAAGGATTCGTGCAAGAATGCAGTAAGTCCTTTCCTTGTACGATTGACTCACCGTATAGCCTTTCACTAGGTCCTCGGTATGCAAAATACGAGAGTTTTAAAATGTGCAATATCTCCAAACATTTATAGGTGTGAAAAATACGAGTTTTTTTAATGTGTGGTATCTCCAAACATTTATAGAGGTACTCAAAGGTGTGAAAAATACGAGTTTTTTTAATGTGTGGTATCTCCAAACATGTATAAAGGTACTTAAAGGTGTGAAAAATACGAGTTTTTTTAACGTGTGGTATCTCCGAACGTGTATAGAGGTACTTAAAGGTGTAAAAAATACGAGTTTTTTTAATGTGTGGTATCTCCAAACATTTATAGAGGTACTCAAAGGTGTGAAAAATACGAGTTTTTTTAATGTGTGGTATCTCCAAACATGTATAAAGGTACTTAAAGGTGTGAAAAATACGAGTTTTTTTAACGTGTGGTATCTCCGAACGTGTATAGAGGTACTTAAAGGTGTAAAAAATACGAGTTTTTTTAATGTGTGGTATCTCCAAACGTTTCAAAGCTGTTGTACTTAAAGGTTTAAGACCAGTCTGTTAAACTTGTTATACTGTTCGGAAACGATGCATATCTCTGTCTGAAAGACCAAATCGCTACAATATACTTTGATGTCTCGTTAATCCGAACACCTCCGTTCCCAACAAAATTTCCGGATGACCCAATCATCCGAACTAATGAAGCAGAGCATGTTCTTATACACATTAAGGCATAAACGGTCTGTATGCACGTGTATACTTATAACCCTTTAGCAAACGCCAAATTGTCGACCGTCCCAAATTGAAAGAGTTTGCAGACGACATATCAAAACGTGATGGAATTCAAAGATAATCTTCTGATATGGTAGAAAATAGTGTGGGAAAAGGAGGAATTGCTCGTCACACGAGCAATTTCTCCTTTACTCACAATGTTTACAAAAGTTGTCTGCAACAAACTGGTCAAATAATTCCGTTCCCTTACAATTTCGTTCGGATAGCGATACATCCGGATAATCGAGATCCGGATAAACGAGGCAGCACTGTAATAAGGTAGCCTCTCCTATAGCCGGTGTTAAGCATCGATGACTTTAAAGGGGCTTGTTCACATAGCAAGAAAATTCGAAAGTCAAATTAAAACATCGTTGCAACGAAACAGTTTTTATATTGTTATATTGTTATTAGGTATGCAATAAAAGAAGCAATTGAAAGCATCCTTAATTCATGGAGTCTAAATTTATCCAAGTATGAATAGGCTGTATGCTGTAGATCTCAGAAGCGATGTCACGCTTTTGAATCAAAATATATGTTAACTTAAGGAAAACACTTTTTAAAGAATAAAACACAATCTATTTTTGTGTCCAATGACTTTTTCACAGTGCGTATCATATGACAAAACAGCTGTAGTGCAGTTGTACAGAAATTGATTTCTAACCTCCTAATCTCCTCATGAACAAACACCTTTAAGCACTTCTTTATTTCAATTGAGATTGTTGGATTATACAAGAAAGATTAATGCAGTAAAATATTTCAGAATGGTACCATTGTAATACAGTCAACCTTGTGTTAAGAGGCCAGCCTATGGGACAGAGTAAATTGTCTGTTTAAGAAAGGTTGGCTGCTTAACACAAATTGATTTACACTATAAATCTAACAATGGGACTTTCTGTAGTGGCTGTTTAAGGCAGGTTGGCTGCTTAAAAGGGTGGTTGCTTAACACAAGTTAGACTAGTTCTGCAATAAAAAAATAGATAAATCAAACGTACAATCACTTACTAATTACCGGTAGAGTTTGGACATCTTTAAATCGTTATTAGTGAATACGTGTCCAAAATGATGCGAAAATGTAAACGGATGAAATCCTAAAATGCTTTTTTCCCGCTAAAAATCGTGATTTTCTTATTCGAATAATACCAACTCACTATGAGAGGTGTAGGCGACAGAATGAGGTCTTTACCCATTACCAAACAATAACGACATTTGACAAGTTTGTTGCAGACGACTCTGGAAAACGTTGTGGGAAAAGGAGAAATTGCTCGTTAATAGTAATTTCTCCTTTTCCCACAATGTTTTCTGCCCTATCAGAAGATTGTTTTTCAATTTCATCACATTGTGAAATGTCGTCTGCCAACTCTTTCAATTTCAGACAGCCGAAAATTTGGCGTTTGTTAAAGGGTTAATCGCTTCATCTATACCCAAAAGGTTAATACACGACAAGAGGGTCCTACTTAACCCTTTCCCAAACGCAAAATTTTCGACGTTCCCAAATTGAAAGAATTTGCAGACGACATCTAAAACTGTGATGAAATTGAAAACTAATCTTCTGATAGGTCAGAAAACATTGCGGGAAAAGGAGAAATTGCTCGTTAAGAGCAATTTCTCCTTTTCCTACAATATTTTCCATAGCCGTCATCAACAAAGTGGTCAAATGTCGTAATTGTATAGTAATGGTTTAAGACATTTCATTTTTTTCATCAACACTCTGTGCAGGAACTGATTATGTAACCAGGATGCAGAAAAGATCGATGTTAAAAGATGTAATTGAACATTTCTCGTCTTATTTCGGAAAAGAAGCTAATCAACCCATACACTGCTTTATTTTTGTCCTAAAACCTATGTTATTCGTTGTTAAAGACTAGACTTTCTAAGACGCAGAAATCATTTCTCGAGCACCTTACTCTTGTCACGTGACAAAAGTTGTGAGACGTTTCGAAAGACCCACCTGACAATGGTATTTTAACATCTCGTGTTCTCAGTTTAGATCGTTGTTTACGAGAAAAACAATCCGTTTAAACGGTTTTCAATATCTACAATTTAATTTCTCTATATCTAGGCGCCTGGCATAGTGATAGAAGTTGGTAGGTACTCGGTATAACAACTGAAAAGAGTCTCATAAGCCAAAACTTGCTGGGCCTTTCAATAGGGGTGACACTTTAATAAAATAACATTTACCTTTACCATAATCTTTTCTACTTCGGTTACAAAAGGGGTTGGTAAGCTGTCAATAATCTCGACTTGTGTTACTCGACAAATCTATGTTGTAATATTATCTGTAAAACACACTTTACTAAAAAATGTAAACTCCCAATCTGTGACATAGTCATTTTAAAGGTTAATGTAAGAACGGCATTCTACCATGAAACACTCGGTAATAAGGAGAACATTACTCAAGCATTGAAAATCATGTTTGTTTGTCAAAAAATGTTGAACTAGTATGGATTCGAAGCTTTAGAAATTGCAACAACGTTGAAACGGAGTTTAACCAAGTACCAAACAATAACGTTATTTGACCAGTTTGTTGCAGAAAACTCTTGAAAACATTGTGAGAAAAGGAGGAATTGCTCTTAAGGAGCAATTTCTCCTTTTCCCACAATGTTTTCTGCTCTATCAGAAGTTTTTTTTTTAAACATCACCACATTTGAAATGTCGTCTGCAATCTTTTTCAATTTGGGACTGTCAAAAATTTGGCGTTCGGTAAAGGGTTAACCCATATACCGAGGGTCTCGGGCATAATCTCCGGTGAGGTGAAAATGCCGGGATTAACGCATAGATAGTTGCGAGTACTGGTTACATATCCAGAAGGAAGTCATCGAGAGCGAATTGAGTAAGCTTCAAGCTTTCGTCACAATCACATTCAGAACACATCGACCATTTCTTGGAATAACCTCGGAGGTAATGGGGAGCCATTTTGAAAGTGGTCCGGCAACATGGTGGCGACGAAGGGCATGTCCGTTTACAATCGTATCTACTCGACAATCAATGTAATATAATTAGGTTTAGACTAAACCTTACACCTGTTATGGAAGTTTAAGTTTTAATGTTTAACGTCAAATAAGTCACATGGAAATGCTATGCTATGACACAAAGTCAGGCCTTGGATTGTAATCCGAATCCGACAGTATCTCTTTTCGAAGCTTAATGAAGTCAATTTCTACATGATTTATTCAACTTTCGCTACTTGTAAATCGGACTTTACACGGAAACTAAGTCATTGTTTGTCAGTGGACTTGTTTGTCAGTGGACTGACAAAATTGTTGGGTGTGGCAAACGAATAACAGGGTGCTTAAATAGGTATAATGCCCTTCTTGCTATTGATGGAATACTTTTGAAATCAGTGAAAGAATCTATACTATTTACAAATACCCAAAGAAAGGGGAAATGTTGCCCACTCTGCGAAAAAAATTTCTTGCAGCCGTATGCCTTCTACAGTTTTTAAAGATTAGATCATTTATATCATGTTTCCATGCTATACAGACGTTATTTCTAGACATGATTAGATTATGCACTATATTCTCTTTTATTGCAAAAAAAAGTTACAGTCTATAGCAATATCCATAGAATACAATTATTTCATGACAAAGAACATGTTAGAGCATAGATTTTAGCTGAAGAGCAGAACATGTTAGATGTTACTTCACTTTGATGCATCTGGTAAAAGAAACTTTTAGAAACTATGGTAACAAAAATATAAAAAGCTCAATATGAGCGATCATTGGCATGATGGTTTCTACTTCATAAAATAAGGATTTTATTTGCACACTCACGATTTTCGGTAGCCTTTGGTTGCTTTCGATTTGGTCCAGTAATAAATTTTTAAATGTTTAGATGAGCTTAGAATAAAGACCGTCAAGAGCAAACTCTCCTTTCGTCGCAATGATACTTTGTTTATCATAGATATTATGACATTTGCTACAGAAAACTCGATTCAAGATCGCCTACAACAAAATAAAGCAAGTAAAATAAAAATGATTTATGCATGAATTAGAAATTCTTTCATTTGACGAGTCTTTGAAGATTAGCCCTTTGAACGCATCCAAACGGGTTTATTTAAAGTGACTTTCTCATAGATTGAGCTTTTGGTCTCTGCAGCAAATGTCCCATACAGGTTAGTAGATAACAAACGAAAAGAACAAAAGTGTATAGAACAAGATGATCCATACGCTTCAAATCCCAGCGGTGACGGCTTGAAAAAAGGAAGGGAGTTTTACACACTGACTCTTTGATTAAGTTTACGCTTCAGAGGAAAAAAAACCCATTTTGTTTGTGTTTATTTTTGCTTCAATCAAGTGGTTTCATTGCAAGACCAATCAAAAGCGTTTCAGAAGTATAAGGACCTGCTATAGTAGTATACTGGGGCCCGTTTCATTAACGATCTTAAGTGCAAATTCGCTCTTAAGTCAGATAAATATACTGTTTATAAATGATCTAGAAATACACTAAACATGGATTATTCCATTCGCACTCGTACATTATCGATTTTAAACAGTGAGACGCGCAACATTATGTACTCGTTCACCGCTAAACAAGTTGTAAATATGCGAATCGAGGGTCCGAAGAAATGTCAAGTCACGGTTTACTGCAATCTCCCATGCAGAGTTATCGTCCCCCGGATACTACCTCTGCAACGGGCTCACGCCATCTTTGCCACGAATCGTGGCAAACTCTGTAATATTGAGATCCAAACTATTATATGCATACAATTACGCAAAGCACTATATGAATAAGTCAAAATTACCTTTTCTTTATCCATACAGTAGAAAATGAATATGTATTTCACCAAATTTTGCTAGAACTATTTAAAAGCCTTTTTACGCTATTGAAAATCATTCCGCGGAATGTTTACATTTTTGGTCTCCCGCTCGATCGATAATAAATCTTGGTTATCGCACAGTTTGGATACCAGTGATGTAAACAAAAAAGATGTAGAATTTTGGGAACGATGTCTTCACTTTACAGCTGTGTTTTTACAGATTTTGCCACTTGCAAGGATTAACATCAAAGTATGTGTTATCATTGTCTTTGGAATAAGGCAAAAGCTTCTTAAATGGCACATTATAATCATCTGAATGGGCGCAGATCTCTTCAAATCGATGTTCTGAAAACTTCCACGAATGTAAGATAACGATGAATTGGTGCTTTAAAAAAAGTACTTCCAAATAACCCCCAAATAAGCTTCACATGCTATGAAATGAGAGCTGAATGAGTTAAAAACGAGTTGCAGAGAAGACACAAGTTGAAGGCTGTCAGTGTTTGAAACAAAATGGATATTTGGATGATGTGTTCATGGTTTGTGGGGCCACAGGAAAGGCATGAGCATAGAAACAAAGATGAGAGGAAAGAACTCTGTGGAATAAACTGCAAGTACCTTTTTCTAACTATGCTTGTGTTTTATTGTATATAATACATGGTTTACCAGTAACTTTATGATGTATGTACGCTCATACTTTGTGCAAAAGAATGGGCAAACCATTAATGATTCTGAAGAAATAAAAAAGCTGTACACCCTTGGTTCTCCCCTCTATAAAACTGCCACAGCTGTTAATCTTCGTGGGGGTAGGGCTGGGGGGTGGCGAGGATGAGGGGGAGTGAGGATGCGGTTATTTTAAAACGGGTCGATGGATCAAGGCAAATTTATGCTTGATTTAGTGCACTTTGGGGCATTTTAGTAAAGTGGTAAAACCTCCAACAATAGTGAGAAAAGCATTGTAATAAAACTAAAAAATGACTGACAGATTGTCAAATTATATCATATCCCTTTTTCAAACTGATTTCTACCCTTTTCAACGTAACAAATGTTATCTTTAGTTGCTTACTATTTGGATAATTTTCACTATTCATATCTGAGAGAATTGGTCGATGCTTCTGTTAATTGTAATTTGAACATAACGTAGCATCAATTCAGATGTCCTAATATTTTCTCACAATGCTAAGATACAAGAGACTGATAAAACATTCCATATTTGATTCATTCAATGCAGAAAAAGAATTTAATTGATTACCATGATATAAATTTGTAATAAGAAGAGGGACTCAATTAGAAAGTGGGCCTTTAGCATAAATCTCTTGGATGAAAGAGTAAGTTGTTAATGATAACCAGATTTTTCTTTAATCGAAATGCTTTCAAAATCATAAAAATGGGTCACATTTTTGAAGCATTGTTATAACTTAATAAATCATGAATTGTATGTAATTTCAGAATATTTGGCTGAACTGTATAATGAGCAAGTTTAATTAGTTATTATTAACCTCTCTCATGAAAAAAAATGATAGAAAGAATTGATAATTGATAGGGTTTAAGGTGGCCAGTAATATGATTCTTTTAGTGTATAGGATGGTCTAAGGTACATATTCTGTAGATATTTGTTACCGGTAAATGAAGAGTAAGAATTAACGATTAACAATTTTCATTTAAGATTTTGACTCTACTTCTTCATATGATTTGAATTTTACATACAGATATCAGCTATAGTTGAATGAACAATACTCATGCTTTGCATCAAAATTCATCAAAGTTTTTATAACTGCTAAGCAATGTCAAAACAATTATGACAACAGTTTATTTCTTAAGTTTCTTTCATAAATACTTATAATAAATTCACAATAAGTGACTAAATGATGATTCCATGAATGCAGGGAGCATCCCCAGATATGGTTATAATTGATGATTAGTTTTTAAACAGTTGCTTGTTAATATGAACTTAAATGGCAGATTGTAAGTGTTTCTTTTATAATACAAATGTTCTCTATGAATAATCTTTTAAGACAAAAATATACATGATTGTCTTATTATCATTACAGCATACAACAATCAAAATCTTTAAAAGATAAGTTTTCATCATGAAAATATTACTGTCTAATGATTTGATGATGAAATATTGAATTAATAAATAAGCTGAACTGTTGTTTGTTAAAAACCTTGTCTAGTTGATACATAATGGTTTGCATTCATTATATTTCAAGAAAGATGATGTCAGAACAGTGTTCATAAAAGTTGACAGCCTTTCAATCATAAATATTATTTGCTGTATAAAATGGAAAAGTAACTAAAGCAAAATTACTCAACCAAATACAGATTCACCTGAGGATCACCAAATAAATAGAATGTGCATTATCAAAGTATAATTGAATAATATGGTGTAGGTGAAGAGATAAGATAGGAACTTTCTTATCAGTAAAACTAGGTAATGAAAAGCTGAGTTTGATTTGAATAAAATAACGCTTGGATCTGTTTGATGATTAGATCTGGTTAATAGTTCATTTGTTCGTTCTAATGTCTCAAATGAGTACCCACAACATAGGATTTAAAGAATCAATAATTGCTGAATATGCCTTTTATCTGGACATCTCCTTCACCCATTCCTCCATGTAAAATTTGTGACTTGATTAATTTGAAAGCAAAAGCAGAAATGTTAGAAAATGGTTTTAAAGCAACTAACTTAGAGAGTTGTGTTTTGGGTGAGATAAACATTATTAATTTGATATGAAAAGGACAATCTCACAGATGGAGATCTTTAACTTTTAAGAAAAAATTGTCTTCTTCAATTTAAATGACAACATATTCTCTAAAGTAATATAAGACTAGATTATTGACAGCTTTCTAACCCCAATCATAATTATTTAGAAAATATAAAAAACATTTATTTTTTATTTACAAACCATTTAAACTGGTGTTTCTCTAAACAACAATCTAAACTTAAATGACATTTAAACATTTTGTTGCAGACTACTCAGGAAACATTGTGGGAAAAGGGGAAATTGCTCTTATTGAGCAATTTCCACTTTTCAAGCAATGTTTTCTGCCTTATCAGAATATTATTTTCACTATCATCACATTTTGAAATGTCGCCTGCAAACTCTTTCAATTTGGGACAGTCGAAAATTTAGCATTTGGTAAAGGGTTAATCCTTTCCCAAACAATAACGACATTTGACCACTTTGTTGCAGACGACTTTAGAAAACATTGTGGGAAAAGAAGAAAATGATTGTAACAAGCAATTTTTCCTTTTCCCACAAGGTTTTCTGCTCTTTCTGAAGAATATTTTTCAATTTCATTACATTTTGAAATGTCGTCTGCAATCTCTTTCAATTTGAAAGTCAAAAATTTGTTGTTTGGGAAAGGGTTAAACAGTTTGCAGTATCAACAATATACATGTACACTGTAGATGTTCTTTATAAACTTTTCTAAACAGTTAAGAATGGTATTGGAAAGCTGTCAATAATCTAATCTTCTGTTAATTTAGAAATTTATATTTTCATTTTATTGAAAGAAAACTTCTTATTTTAAATTGTTAAAATCACAACATGTGAGATAATCCTTTCAATTAAGTCTATTGAGGCTTAACAGTATGATCTATGGCACTTAATAGTATATATTGTCAAGGTCTGAATTGACTGAAGGAAGATTTAAACTCGACATGAAGAGGGTGGTGCTATTTGTTGTTGAGAAGGTCGCCAATAATCTTGATACATTGGCTTTTCTTGAGAACGTTTCATTCTGACTGACGACTCATTTGTTAAACAACGCGGAGGTTTGATTTGTCTTGGAGAATGTATTTTCTAGCTGTCATTCACTTTGTTTTGATCGAGGGGGCGGGTTTCGAGTCGTATGGAGCGTCGCCTCAATTCTACTCAATAAGATGTTACGCTTCAAATGTAAGCTGCTTTGTGTGTAAATAAATGTCTTTATTCTTTTTTTACTGTCCTATCTTATCTATCTTTAGATTGTGATACGACTAAAGCGACTTTCGTCTAACTTCTTAATTGATCTGAGCGTTAGTTTGGAGCTCGCTTTTTGCAAGCCGCTAGATGCTGTATACTACTACACCCCTACACGTCAGTTTCGGCCACGTGACCACGCCGGAAAAGGGGTACTATTTTCTGAGCCCGTCACAGAGATAAATGTGGGAGCGTAGCGGGAACCAATTTACTCTGGTAGAGATTGGGTTTACTGGTATCACGCATTTTATGTTCAGCCAGGTCGGTGTTGGAAAATCATCATGCAACCACATTTTTTTTCTATGTTTTTTGTTCCCTTATTTTCATGATAACGCGTAAATATATAGAGAATATTATGCTAGTGTCTTTTGTTATCAATGTTATCGGTTAGGGTAAGGAGAATTGATAATGGGCGAGGTTTACCGAGCCCTTTATCAATTCTCCTTACCCTAACCGATAACATTGATAACAAAAGACACTAGCAAAATATTCTATTTATCTAGTAACGATAACTGGAAGAAAAAGATACAGACAATTCTTCCTATAAAGCGCGATGAAATAGACTGTATTCTGTTTTTAAAATCAACCGAAGTAGCAATTTGACCCAAGTACGCGATGACGTAAACTACGCGAAGTGACGTAATGACACAAAGTAATTCGTCCGTTGTTTTGATCGATTTTAAACCCAATTTAACTGAAATGTAATAACTGGATGGACATATCTTTATATGACAGTTATTTCAATTCATTATTGAACAGATCGCCCAACAAAATGTTCTCAATTCGGCCTCGCTTCGATAAGTTTACTCATGCATAGAATTCATTACACATTATGACATAATGTACAAGGACAGTAAACACAGTCATCATTTCGAGAAAAAAAACCCGATGACAACGGTCTATCGATGAATTATTCTGCGAATTTTGGACCATAGCATTGATTAAAGACAATGGATCCGACATTCAAGACAGTTCCATAGAAAAAGAAGCAATTAAACTTGATGTATTGTTATTTGTTGTGGTGTCATAACCATTCATGATTGGAAAGATGGGATGAAGTCATCGGTGGAAGAGAAACCTGGAGTTCAGTGTGCAGATGGAGAGCTAAAGCATTCTGGACAACAATAACTATAACCGAGAGTTGCAGGTGGGTTTCACTTATTTGTTTCCTTAGATTGTCAAGCACATCTTATTGTCATTCGAAATATATGAATAGATCTAGTTGTACACCGACTGAACATTTTTGTCCTGTAATTTGCATGCTTTCTGTTAGACTGGTGACAAATACTTTTGGGCCCCTCACATTTTTTACCATATCATTCCTGGCAGAGTAGTAGGTCATTCTTTTTCTATTGATTCTTGCCTTGTCAAACATTGCTTTCATGGGATTGTCCATTTTTCATACCAATCATCTGCCTTAGAAACACACCTGACCAAAAATTAGATAAAGATTAAACTGTGCAAGATAAAAGGGGAATAAAGTTTATTGATGTTTATTTAATATCTTGTTGTTTCTGTTGAAATTGTCTTTGGCTTGATTTTCTGGTGTAAATTATGTAAAATGAAGTACATGTACATTCAGAATTCATTTCCTTAATTGCTTTTAATTTCTACTTTCAGGACTGTGTGAAATTCCAGATTTTTACAACAAAATTCACCTAATTTGATGGGCCAAGTCTGGAAGAAAGAACTGTGATGATATGCTTGAATTGGATATTCCAGACATCAGATTCTTGTGTTAAGATTTTAAAAGGATTATGGATAACTTAAAGTGTTTTCTATACTGTGTTTTAGAAAATGGACATATTTCAAAATATTTCACTGAAAATGTTACATTTAAGTAAGGTAACAGAGCCAGATGTTCTGATCTGTTTCAACAAGTGTGTGAGATAAACTATAATTCAAACTTGACAACTGAACAAAAAGTGAAGTTTCTAGATTCCCCCCTCATCCTTGAATTGTTAAGCCAGTGAGTACTTTTTGAGAGTCAAATCCCAGTAGGCCTTTCTCATATAATATAGGACATTGAAGGCAGCCTCAAATAAATAGTTACCTTTTCCACTTATCTAAAGAATGGGGGCAATTGGATTTTGTTTTCTGATTTGACTTGAGCAACAAGAAAATTTAGAGAATTTTACCTCATTGAAGCTATTCCTCTTAATAACTGTTATTAACCTGTTATTAAATGATTTCCAAACAATGACAATGTTATAAGAGTTGTGTGTAGACACCTATAGAAAAAAACTGTTGAGAAAGGATAAAAAGAAATCAATATAAAATCAATATGAGTCAATGTTTTCATTTTTCCTTAATGATTTGGACCCTTCCAATAAATCAACACATTGATTTCTGAATATTTCTGCTTAAGATGTATCAAAACAGCATACATCATTATTTTATACTATTTGATATCAACAGATAACTCTTGAAAATGTTATTGGAAGGGTAATTTCTTAAACTAGGCAATTTCTCTTTTCAAAAAATGATTTCTATTCATATAGTCTACTTTATGAATTTGGGATGATCAACAATGTGTTGCTTTGAAATTGTAATGGTTTCATTTCCACACATTCATAAACTTATAGTAGTTTGCCTCTGTAATTTTTCTTTAAGATTTGAAAGAAAAAGAGTGAATAAGGAAAATTTGCTTGACATAAGTGATAACCCCTTCTTTCACAGTGTTTCAAATTCTTGCCATTTAGAAGAAAATAGCAAGTTGGTGTTATTGACCAATGTATGATTAGTCTATGATATGAAAAATAATGTTTTTCTCAAGATATCAGGTAGAGAATAGAGATCATCATGGCAAAAGGATTTATTGCTCATATTGAACAGTTAAATTATTATTTTGTCACAGTGATATCAAAATCATTTGCTTAAGGCAAGGCATAGCAGGGTATCGTTAAGTCATGGTGTAAGTTATTTTAAATCAAATCACAATCATTACTGCAAATACAGAGTAAATGCTCAATAATCAAGGTCATTCATTGATCTTTTTCCTATTTTTTTCATAATTATTGAGGATTTGCCTTCTTTCTCATGCAGGAACTTTTCAAAGTTATGTTTTTAAGTTTATCGTATGCATTTAATCTTTTTTCATAAACAGTTATATTTTGTTTTTTGATTTTGAAATTAAAATATCAAAATTATCGGGAATATTGAGTTGTTGTTGACGTGTTGACTCCTTTGTGTATATGCGTTGGTCGTTTCTGTAGGTCAAAAGTAGTTCCGGCAATGTTGATCATGTGATACATCACGTGACGCATTGACCTGATATCACTTATTTATATCAGGCAGGCGATATCAGTCAGTGGATGGGCTAGTTGCTAGATAAAATGCATTAAATGACAAATATTTTTGAATCAAGGTTTTAACTATTTGAAAGGACGGTTAGGATATGCCTAAATTCCGGTACAATGCGGTAAAGTTTACGTTATGCCGGCCATTCGGTAAATATGAGATAGTTGCGAGCGTTTTGATTTCGCTCCTAACTTATGAATGTCATAAGCAGTTGCGATTGTTTAATGAAATGCACATTAGAAGCGTCGTAAGTGTGATTTTAATCGCTCTTAGCTAAGTGCACTTAAGACATTTGATGAAACGGACCCCTTCTGGACTCTAAACTCCTATTTATGAAATTTGTTCTTCTTCCAAGGGGGTCATGATGCAAACAGTTCGATGAAGATCTGTAAATTCATCCATTGACCGGCCGACCAAATCGTTGATCGCTTTGAAATGAATTTCAAATGAAAATGTTTCGACATATGAGCATTATACCTACCAAATATATCGATGTTTTTATATATAAAACTTTGGTTGTGATGCGATTTTCAAATCTGAACACATCGGGTTTATCCAACGAAAACACCTGTGAAATAATAGGGATGACGCCATATTGTTTCCCGCGAGAATGACGTCACTTTACTTTCGTTTTTAAAAATAGATCTTAAATGTAAATTTAAAAAAGGCGTTTAATTTGATTGAGGAAACAACTATACGTGTCACAACAACTATTTCGCCATTTGGTATGAGTTACTGATAAAAAATAGGATGTCCAACACTTCCATACGCATTGAACTGCTTAACGAGCACGCTTAGAAAATATGTTAATTGCCGGATGCCGATTTACCCGAAAAATTGTAACCCTACTCTTACATCCAAAGTGTATTTCACAGCTCACGGAAATACCCGAGTAGTTGCTATTGGCGATTTTCATGAGAGGTACATGTAATCTCCCGACTGTCTTACGGAATGCCGATTGTTCTACCCGATTTGGCTAGCCTCTATATCAATATCGTTTGGGGTTTCCCTCCATTACAACAAGTCGTGCATCGCAGTATAACCGATTAAATTTGACGCTATGTGAACCCACATTAATTATCAAATTAATACACTTCATAACCACTTGGTAACACACTTACACGTGTGTCTTGACTACAGACTAAACGGTTTGTACGTTTTATATTGTAAATACTATTTTATCAATTCCTTCCTGCAAAATTTTCATAATGGGTTAAAGCGTCCCGGACCCTGAAAACTCACGTGCGACAGGGATACGGGGAATCACGTGACCAATTCTTAACGAACTTATGTCCGAACAAGATTGTAGCCCCACGGGTATTTCTGTTTTTTTTTTAAAACTTACTTTTGTCAATGATAGCTACATTGTGTACCCCGCATGTGTTGACCATCGACTTTTTTATTCTAGTGTTATATGATAACCATTCCTTATAATGGCGTAACGTCCAAAACTCGGCAGAGAAATCGCAATCGACGGGCGCGAATGACTTAAACCATCGCCTGTTCAGCCATGATATCGTAAACATTGGTCACATGATTCCCCCGCCCGCCTGGATAGGAGAAGATCCACACCTTTAATTGTCCTCAAGAAGTGACCTAGATTGTCTGAAAGGTGGTTGGTCCATGTTCTAGCCCATACCTAGGATAAAATCAAAAGTCCAAAGGATATTATTGTGTATTACTGTTCATGCATAAACAGTGTTTACTTAGTCAATTTAGTGTGTTTACCATTAATCTAGCTCTTAATTTATTCCTGGCAAACTCAGTGTGGGAAATACCGTGATACAAATAGATTGGATCTTCCAGAGATCACATGCAGGTTTTATTGATCACGTGATCAATTATCGAAGACAAAATGGCTGACGTCTCTACATCAGACTATGTCCTCTATTTATGAGAAACATTTATAGAAATCATAACACTTGGTATTATTTGGATGTATCTGTCCTAAAGCAAGCAAACGATCACAGTACAAACTGTACTGTGTGGAATTTTGCTTTCCCATCGATTGGCATGGGTCGGGTTTAAACCTCAACGAAAATTATATGTTGATATTTTAACATTCCCTCGAGATGATGGATGGGTTTTATGTAATATAAATTCCTTACAATCTAACTAATTCTATACCATGTTTCCTTAAATTTCATTTTTGTAAAGTAAATATAGGTAGACATGTGCCTTCCGTATATAGGGGAATGTTAACTACTGATAAGCAAAATGTGAATCTCGACAAAAACAATAGGTATTACGTAAGTCAGTCGGGAGATTGTCACGAATGAAATTCCAAATATTCCGGTATTCCGGTACTGGGACTCGAACCCACGCGAGAGGAACCCATTAATATCAGGTTTACTACTCGAAACAACAAGTAACTGAGGCACATTCGGCAATGCGATATCCTATTCTGAAACAACGCTTTTCTGGAAAATTGTGCTTCAGAGCAGATCTTAAACAAACGCTTTGAAAATTCTTAGGTAACTTAGAAGTGATTCCTTGACTTTTCTTCCATACCTGGGTGTTTTCTTTTCCAAAGGTTTGTCCACAGGGGCATTTGCTCCCGTTTTAGTACATGGCGGTATTTTACCTCCTCGCCGACATTTAGAGGGCAAACTAATCATGTTTCTGCATGTCATTACAACGACATTGACCGGACCGGGTATGAGTTCAGAACTTGATATCACATTGCCCCTATCCGCGTGGGATCATGCCATAGCAGGGATACATTTAGATTAAGATAATAGGTAGTATCCTTGCAGCGTTACATTTTTGTTTCTGTTATTCTCCTTTATCCACGTTCATAGGTATATGAAGGTCGTGGTCATCATTCTCCACACCGTACATACAATCGCTTAAACACTGAATTACTAAACGTATTAAACTATAATAAATGAACGTAATGTTACTCTCCCCCATCTCTGTACTTTACTTTGAAGTTGGAAATAAGAGTCGCATTTTTACTAAGACTGATTAAGGCCGCTCTTCAAATACATGTATCCTGGTTTGGCTGGTTTAGATTGTGCTTAAAGGCTCATTATAACCATAGTTCATCAAGGGGAGAGTGAAGAAAACATACACAAACGAATTACAAAATGAGAGTATATAGAAAGAAATTAAAAAAAGACTGGCTGTATATAGTAGAAAATGCAAAAAGGTGCATGATGTACATAGAAATCTAGGTTAACTGTGGTCAATTATGGCTGGCGCTGTATCATATACCTTACAGCTGTCCAGTTTTCATTGCAGCGTTACATAACATCAAGGTATTTATCAGGATTGACATATCCTTATGGAGAGTTAAGCAATGGGTACTCCATTATCTTAAGTGAGACTAGTCCGAATGATCCAGACGTAGACATTTCACTCTACGCAGTTACAGCTTGGATCATCCGAGTTAAAGTGAGACGGACAATATCAGCTCTAAGGACTTGTTTTACAACAATTGTAAAATCAATCAATCTGCAGATATTTCACATCATTTTAGTCGATCCTATATTGTCTCCACGGTCAAGTAAAAGTTAGAATGGGTTGAAATTACGATTCAACCAAACCCGAACATGCTGTGCCCTCACTGTAGTGTGTAATTCGTATCCATATAAGGTGAATGGACAAAAATCGGACACATGACTTAAAGCCATACTTTCGCTCATTTACTCTTAAATTGTAAAAATTCTAGAATAATCGAAAAAAAAAAAATAACTCAAAATTACTTTAAATTCCCTTTTACAGGGACATTGACATTGTAACTCGTTCACATGATGCTTTTAAAAGGGTGAATACTATAATGTTTGTTAACAATTAGCGATAAAACAAGGTCAGCCTTGAAACATTGGGAACCAATAAAACTTAAGTAATTATCCATTTTGAATGTTCACGTTGTCATTTTTGGATAAATGATAGTATTTTGATGTCTGTCAAGCGATATTTCTAACCAGGTGATCGCCACTCATTAATCCGAGTGCTCCTTGCTACTTAGACGCTACTTGAATGTAAACAATGAAATTAAATTGGAATGCACCAAATTTGTGCAAATAGCACATTGAAAAATAGATAATAAATAGTGCAGTAGTTATATTGTCATGATTCGGTGGTATTTTGCTATGTTTCAGTATATTCTATCATAACTTATAACGCATATTACCCAGTCTTGCATGCTTTTAATCTACCAAGATTGTGACAAATATTGAACCGTTCGAGATTTATTAGAAACCTATTTAATATAATAGAAAGCTAATGTTTATTAAAGAAGATCATGTCTGTTTATAAGATAAAGCATGTTTATTAAGGATTTGTCTGGAATGACATGTTATGCGGATTTGATAAACCACAGCTCTAATTTCTTAAGAGAGTTGAACATATGATTGACCTGTCATTAATCATTTTACCAAACACATTTCAATTTCCTTGTAATATATGGCTAGCCATCTGACAAAAGAAACCGTGTCTAGACGCGGAAGTTTTCTGTTTGTTTGTTGTGTTTACCATCTGTTTCCCCACGTTTGTGGTAATATGACATTGCATCCAAAGTTCAAGCTAGATCTACCTCATTTTAAGGTAGAATACCCATAATCCGCAATTTGGAAACTCATTTTTTCCTTGGATCAATTTGGTCGTTTTTGGTTAACATCGGTCGAGGCAGGAACTATCGACCGTTCCAAATGCCGAATTTAAACCAATCATAATAAAAATTTACATTCACTGCATCATAGTCTGTTGCTATGCTTTTCACAAGCTGTTCTTTAGCGAAGGATTGAAAAGGTTGTTGGCATGGAAGAAATTTCTATAATGGCACGTAGATTTGCACGCGATGTGTGTTTTGGAGATAGTAGTTATCAAAATCTCGCACTGACTCTGATTTTATGCATCTTGTAATCTTTTTTCTTAACTTTGTAGATTTTAAGTTTGGGGCACAAAGTTTAAAGGAACCTTTAGAGTGCGATCGGCAATGTTGTCATGAAATATATATATTTTGATAACTGTAGCGTAGACGGATACCGCCATAATGGAAGAAGCTTGTGAAGCATAGCAACAGTAACTAGGCGCCATCGAGTTATTTGAAATTCGTCCATTCGGTTCAAGGCGAAATGTTCCGGCTCTAACTGATGTATACCGAGAACGACCTATTTTAGAAATGATTTAAAAAAAAGAGTTATTATTCCAATCTGTGAGATGGTCCTTTTAAGACAATCATTACTTACATAAGCTTCGAGAATACAGCCTTTATCTGGTTAAAGAAAAAACAACCAACCACACAAATAACCAGTATCCCCACCTTAACACACCCGACCTGCACACCAACCCCCATCCCCATCCATACACCCACCCACACCCTATACCCCCACAGGCACACCCCATCCCGACCCCCATCTCACCCTCTACCCCCCATACACACGCTATAATTTCTACAACTTTTTCTTCCAGATAAGGATCACAGGGCGGAAGGAGGAAGGGACCTACGGTATGCTAGCTCTCTAATGGCCGGAAATGTTAGCGAGGAATAACGAGTTTTAATTGTACCTTATATCTGTTCTATATAACACATCGTGACATTAAATACGTGTGATTTACATATCTACGTTAGAGTGAGGAAGGACACTGTGTAATATTTATTTGTCTGGGACGTTGATCAAAGTGCTTGTTAAGGGAAATATTTCAGATGTGAAAAGTGATATTAACGCGAAATCATATTTGGAAACACCCGGATTTTACCGATTTTTTTTGCCGTGTTAAGTGGAGTTTTGGATGATTGTAACCCCCGCATTTTGTTAAAAGTGAATTTTCTAACCGTGTTATAGTATAAATATGGGGAACGGATCCGTTAATTGAAGTACCATCCAGATAGGATCTTACGGTGAACGCAAAACCGAACGGAAATCAAACACAACGCACACATATATTTATAAAGCACATCGAGAAGATCTCTTTCTTTAGAATTTACTTAATATGTGTGCATAATTCCATTCCTCGTCATTCGTGGTATCAAATGGGATGTTTTAACCAACTATGATGATTTTACTGTCAGCTTACTGTTAACCAGGCCTTTTTCTAATTGTGATATTTCAACCGTTTGCATGTAATTGATATCTGTTATACTTATACAGTTCTTGAGAAGCAAACTATGGCTGAGAGAACACGCACCAAACCAATTACATGTAAAGTGTTTTAACTGTGATACGGAATCTATCGCACGGACATATATCATTTTATCGTGATTTGATACGCACAAATGGCTGAACTAAGAAAGAAACATATACTCGGCTGGAAAGGATAATGAGCTTATATGGAACAATGGTTCATCTTGTCACATTGCTGTTTGTTCTTGAACATTCTACAGCCGTTGTGGCACAGCACGTTGTAGAGAGTAAGATGTTTAAGTGATAGTGCCTGTCCCATGGGCCTGTTTCCAATATCATAAGTAGCAGTACAGCATTCCATTTTGCATACGAGTTGACTGTAATGTCGTCGTTTCTGCAACACCAATATGGTTGACAACCATCGAACATCCCGTGGCATTTATAAGTGCTAGTATTCAAATTCAACTTGTACTTAAATATACTAGGAAACAATCCGCGCTCAGCAGCTAAAATATAATCTGTCAAGTACGGAGCCACGATGGTCGGACTATGTACTATTAACTAAGAAAAAATAAATAATTGACTGGAAAGAATCAATCCTCGTTCAGTTAACATATACCCTATCAAACACGGAGCCACAATGGTCGGAGTATGCACGGCAACTCGTCTAACACTCGGATTGATTCTGCTCTCTGGGCTAGGGAGCACGGAGAGCCGGTTCGCCAAACGCGACGGGGATATTATCATCGGGGCATTATTTCCCATACACCGGTCACCGCACGACACTTCTCGCTACACGAGATCTTGCGGCGAGATCTGGGAACAGTACGGGATTCACCGGACGGAGGTGTTCTTTCTAACCGTGGAGAGGATCAATAGCAACCCTGACATCCTGCCCAACATCACGCTTGGCTGGGACATCAGGGATTCCTGCTGGTATAGCCCAATTGCTCTCGAGCAGAGCATCGACTTCATCAAGAACTCCATCGCAAGCGTCGAAGAGAACCAGCAGAACAACAGCATAGCGGCGTGTGGCGGGAAGAGGAACAAGAACGAGAAGCCGATCGCCGGTCTGGTGGGTCCGGGTTCGAGCCAGAACACGATCCAGGTGCAGAACATGCTGCAGATGTTTCACATCCCGCAGATCGGCTACTCGGCGACCAGCATGGACCTGAGCAACAAGAACTTATACAAGTACTTTGTGCGTGTCGTGCCCTCGGACAACTACCAGGCACAGGCTATGCTTGATGTTGTGATACGCTACAATTGGACCTACATCTCCACTGTCCATTCGGAAGGTAGGTGAACATTGATTATTGACCAACCCAGGGACTTTTTAACCTTATATTGGGACGAGATTTAGGCCTGTTAAATTTGGTAGAATTTAACCAACCGAGAAGCTTTTATCCTTGAACTTGGAAGAGGCCTATGCCTGTTAATTTTGTGAAATTTTTAACCGCTGAAATTGCTGAATTGGAAAAACCAAAAAGCTGGTGTGACTTGATTGTTTGGGAAAAACGCAGTACTTTATCAAAGTTTCCTATTGGGAATGTGTCTTTTATAAGCCCTTGAGGAAACGGCCTGATTTTAAAGAAATTTCCAATTAGGATGGTGCCTTTTCTATGCCCTGTTGCACACTGTATATACCACGAAAAAGGCCAGCAACCATTCATGATTGTAACTCATGGTACTGCCAGCCCCAAATGATCTTTATTGCTTACCCTTATATAAAAAGTTGGTTAAAGTTAGTAGAGAGACAGTTCTTGGAGACATAACATATATGTCGAAACTCTGAACTTACCTTTGACCATTGTATCCCTGGTACACAAGGCCCTTTTCCCTCTTGGTCATTCATTTTTATTATTCTGCGACAGTTTCGTTTAATTTGATCATATTCATTGCATTAGTCCTACATTAGTTACATGACGTTTTTGCTATAAAAGATATACATGTGTATAAAGATGATGAGAAAATGCAATACATAACTGCAATTTGATTGGGTCACAATTATACGAAAAAAGCAAGAAGAGACATATGTTTAAGCATGGTCACTAATAAATATTTGGAAAACAAACATTACCCATGCCTTAACCCATTACCAGACAATAACGACATTTGATTAGTTTGTTGCAGACGAATCAGAAAAACATTGTGACGAGCAATTTTTCCTTTCCCCACAATGTTTTTTGCCATACCAGAAGAACATTTTTAAATTTCATCACATTTTGAAACGTCGTTTGCAAACTCTTTGAATTTGGGACAGTCGAACATTTGGCGTTTGGTAAAGGGTTAAGCTTGTCTCGATTTCTTATGTCGCGACACTTTCCTGTCGTAATATTGCAATGGGTTGACATCGCTAGTCATGTACTCCTTTGCATGTGAGTTTTTCTAGCGACTTGGCTAAATTGAAAGCATCACAAAGAATATTTCTTATAGATATATAGGAAGCAATTCGTTGTGACAAAAGAAGAAATTGATCGTTACGATTAAATACACTTTTTGTCAAATTGAAAGCACCGCAACGGATTCTCTTTAAATATTGGTAACACTCCACTGTGACAAAAGAAGAAAACAAATAGTTACGATTGATTTCAACTTTTGTCACAACTTTATCTTTAATAAAAGGTTGACAAACATCTCTTTAGTCTATGTATGTTAAAACTGACCGTTCACTACGGAACAACCTCCCTGGCCGCTAATCATACATGTAACACCCCATATCCTAACATTGGAATGCGATGAACGTTGAATATCATTTTGCTGACCCTTTAGGTTTTTTATGACTGTTCTATACTTGAAATAACGGTTTAAAGGTTCTTGTTTACTGAAGAGACCATCTTGAAAGTCTACACAAAATGTCGTTAAAACAACACACTTTTGTATCATTGTTTGATTACCTATCAAAGGTAGTCATTGAAAGCATAATTGATTCAAACAGCGTCAATTCATCAAAGTATGTACAGTTTATATGCGGTAGATATCAAAGGCGATGTTTCGCCTTTGGATTAAAACTCAAGCTAATATACTGTATACATTCCTTCCTTATAGAGTTAAAAATCTAATTTACCTTCAAATGACTCTTCTTCAATGAGTATTGTATAACAAGAAAGATTGTGCCCTGTTTGAAAAAATCGGCTGCTTACTTCTAAATTTCTTCATATCATTGAGCAAGCACCTTGAATAGTTTTTCCGGAAGATTTTGAACTGTAGTCTGTGTACTATGTTAAAGCGATTTTGACAAAAGGAGAAACGGATACCATTTGGACTTGATATCTAATCTATTGAACCGAAGGCTTTGTGACAAAGAGAAACAGCTCGTCTCGAGCTATTTCGCCTTTTGTCACAACGGTGTATTTAAGTCGTTCCGTTAAAAGTGGACATATGTAAATATGCTCAATTCCGGTGAAAAGGGTTAAACTATTCATTGGACGTCAATTGACCAAATGCTAAAGAGAATGATGATAGTTACATACAAAACCAGCAACCGGTTGTTGTTACTTGAGTCCGATTGTGATATTAAATACAGACTTTGAGAAATTAGTTCATGTCAAAACAAACGCATTCATGTTCCTTGTAAAGCTACAACAGACAAATCAAATACGTTTATATTTGTCTGTTGAAAGTTCACAATGAGAACGTTGCTACTGTTGATACATTTGTAACTTTGCTGGCTTTGAGGCTAACTACATGCGCATCCACAAAAGAAAAATAAGATGAGTTATGCAAAAAAGAAATTAATCAATTAATCGTCTTCTACTTTATCACAATACTTTTTGATTTCTTTGTCGTTCTTAATCAGTTGTCTTCGCAGATCATAAGGTTTGCTCTAGATGCAATATCACAAGTACACCAAGTTGAAATAAAAGGAATCGTACAGAACAGGGTGTTTGTTGTAAATGGTAGTTTTTCAATGAGTTTGAACAAGTATCATTCTTCTTATATTTATTCAATAATATTATTATTATTATTAAGTATTAAACTATAGGAGACATACAATTTATCTTTTTTTCACACATTACGTTCGAAACCAAACGTTATATGTGAAGATAATGACACAGTAGCTTTGGCGTTTTGGCAATCAATGCAATCGCAGTCTCTCGGGACCTCTTATTTACCGATTGACGTGGTCCGTATGATTTTGTTTTAATCTTTTAAATCGTGATTGTTTCTAGTGTTTACGAATTTTATATTGGTTCATTTCTTTGTAAAGAAGTTTGATTCCGGTTCAAACTGAAAACAACATTAGAGATCTATTACAAAGTTCAAAACAATCGTTTCCTTGCTGATTCTCGGAAGAAAAATTTCAGGCACATGAAACAAACATTGCGGGCAGATGTATTTACAGTGTTTACTTCTACATATGCTTAAAGTGATTTATCATGTATAAACGAAAAGAGTTAACACTAATCTGTCTTGGAATTTCAAGAAATTACAAAGGTTCATGGTTACTCTTTGTGCGCTTATACAACATATAGATTTGAGCAATATGCTTGGAATTGCTAATACAACTCGCCGAAATGAAAGAATATCGTAACTCACTTACTATAATCAGAAAGTTAAAATATTTTGCCTCTACTGCTACACAATTATCGTCATGTTACATCATGTAAAGTATCGGTAGCAACAACACAGTGATTAAGTTAACCCTTTACCAAACGCCAAATTTTCGAATAACCTCAATTGAAAGTTTGCAGACGGCATACCATAATGTAATGAAATTAAAAAAAATTCTTCTGATAGCGTAGAAAACAATGTGGGAAAAGGAGAAATTGCTCGTCACGAGCAATTTCTCCTTTACCAACAATGTTTTCCCGAGTCGTCTGCAACAAACGTCTGCAACAAACTGGTCAAATGTCGATATTGTTTGGTGATGGGTGAAGATGAAATTAACAAATGATCTTTTGATAGGGCGGAAAACACTGTTGAAAAAAGGATAAATTGCTCGTGAAGATGTTTTCAAGAGTCGTCTGCAACAAACTCGTCAAATGTCGTTATTGTTTGGTAATGTGTTATACAACGATAATCAAGTGATACAAGGGGTCCAAGAATAGATACATGAGCGCAAAACCCGATACCCAATGACGTAAATTTGTATGGTGTCTAATTAGGGCCATACTGATTGACAGTTTTCGTCAACTGATATTGTTCATCTGCTCGAAATCGACAAGAAGTGACGTCATCACGACCACCCGCGTAGGTGGCGCTGATTCTCGGACATGCGCAAAGGAGCATCTGCTTTGCAGATGAAAATATAGACAGAATCACTGCAAGCACAACTGGCGATAACTCGGATGATCCAAGCTCGTAGCATGAAATATCTACGTCCTGATCATCCGGACTAGGCTGGCGAATATTTTCCGCACCACCATGGTGCTCTCGACGGAAATCGGTTGCACAACTTCCGGTTTAGCGTTAAAAGATGAATTTCAATATTTTTCTACATTTCCAGGCAAGTCATCAGAAATGTAAAAAAAAAAAAAGATAAATCCTTATTGAACCTAACTCCATATATGTAAAGTTTCAGTTTTGAGCACGTGGAATTTGCTGGGATTTCGTAACTTTTCCTCGCCAAAGGAACTCAAAAATACATCCTCCAGATTCCCCATTCGCAAATCCAGTAACATATCATGCAATTTGCCACTTTATGTCAAGTTTACTAGATGTTCTTATGTATAATGATACTCAAAACTATCAAGTGGTTAAATTTGCTGCACAATCGGTTTGTTAGGATAGATTATCGCTCTGTTTAGCTGTTGGTGCGATTGTGCATTTTGAATTGCATCGGCAAGGAAAAATTACGAAATCACAGCCAATTATTCAAAGCTATGTTATGTCACTAATTTAATATAAAAACACACACCAACACCGAATTTCGACAGAACCCCGATTAGCTTCCCCAAAGACGGTTTGAGAGGACGTTCTAAGTGATGGTTTCATAAAGTTACAGGGGACTATAAGAACTTTACCCATTACCAAACAATAACGACATTTTTTGAACAGTGTATTGCGGACGACTCGGTAAAACAATGTGGGTAAAGAAGAAATGGCTTTACAAGCAATTTCCTCTTTTCCCACAATGTTTTCTGCCCTATAAGAAGACTATTTTACAATTTCATCACATTTTGAAATGTCGTCTGCAAACTCTTTCAACTTTGGACAGTCGAAAATTGGTGTTTGGTAGAGGTACAAGCATGACCAGTTCTGGGTTAAGAGTAATCACGTTGGCTTTGGATATTATTGCATAACGTAAATTTTATTTTGAATAGTAGTGTTGCTTGTATGGATTGTAACATGGGTCTATGACCTTCTCGATGTTAATTAAATAAACTTGTAGCCTTTGAACGTGACAATGTCCATGGCCTATCCAATCACAATATATTATGAATATTTACATATTTAAATACAAGTTTACAATATCAGTATACCTACGTGTGTGTGTGTAAACATAATCGCAAAAGAAAACGAAATCTCAGCCAATTTCACGAGTTCAAAACTCAAACTGTACCAATAGGCGGTTGGATTCAATAAGGGTTGAATCATGTTCTTAATCATGCAGGATAATAGCAAAAACATATCCTGAAGACGCTAATCCAGAAGTTGCACAACCGATTTCGTCGTCAGCACCATGTCGGGACGGAAGAGCGATCATCAGCCGTGATAATTGTGTCCATCCATGCCTTAGAAAGTAAAGGTTTGCATGGAAAAGCACAAGCTCAGTTATATTAAGACGTCATGGATGACAGTGCAAAGTTTCCATATGAGTACATCGTCATCTCAAATTATAGCCGCTTGTTCACAGACGTTTATTATTAAAAGCAAATTTGGCAACCGGAACTACTCGGGTATTTCCGTCAGCTATGAAATACACCTGGGATACAAGTGTATTTAAGCGATTAACACCTTTTCTAAGCGTGCAAGTTAAGTAGTTAAATGTATATGGAAGTGTTGGACATTCTTTTAAATAATATTTTATCGGTAACTCATACGAAATGACGAAATTATAAGTTTTGACATCTAAAGGTGTGTTCTTAATCAAATTAAACGACTTTTTAGATTTCACATTTTATATCTATTTTTGAAGCTGAAAGTAAAGTGACGTCATTCTCGCGGGAAACAATATGGCGTCATCCCTTTTATTTCAGAGGTGTTTTCATTGCATAAACCAGATGTGTTCAGATTGCAAATTTGGATGTAAAGGTTTCATCTTTAATACTGTATGGCAAATGTACTGATGTATGGGACTTACTGGAGAATAGCCACTGGAAGTAATGTTCATTATGAGTTCGTATTCATGTATTGAGAGAAAGATTCCACTGTCTTAATAGGTGTGTACAGTGATGTCTCGTTAATCCGAATTCGACCGTTCCGAACAAAATTTCCGGATGACCGAATCATCCGGACTAATGAATTAGACCATGTTCTTATACACATTAAATCATAAACAGTCTGTAAGCACGTGTATACTTATAACCCTTAAGCACACGCCAAATTGTCGACCGTTCCAAATTGAAAGAGTTTGCAGACGAGATTTCAAAACGTGATGAAATTCAAAAATAATCTTCTGATACGGCAGAAAACATTGTGGAAAAAGGAGAAATTGCTCGTCACGAGCAATTCCTCCTTTACCCACAATGTTTTCAAACGTCGTCTGCAACAAACTGGTCAAATAATTCCGTTCCCTTACCATTTCGTTCGGATTGCGAAACATCCGGATAATCGGGGTCCGGATTAACGAGGCTTCACTGTATTCAGATCCAAAAGCATTGCAACGGGTTTGAAATTCATGGCATACAGTCTATACATACTTAGACTCATTGACATACTTTGATTCAAGTTTACGTTCATTTGCAACTTTTCACTGAATATCATACTGTAATATAATATAATATAAAGATTGAATTGTTTCAATGGCGTTTCATTTTGACTTGCAAATTGTCTTATGCCTAAACAAGCACATTTGATCAGTTAATTCCAGACGACTCTAGAAACCATTGTTAGAAAAGGATAAATTGCTCTTAACGAGCCATTTCTCCTTTCCCCACAATGTTTTTAGAAGATTATTTCTCAATTTTATCACACTACGAAATGTCGTCTGCAAACTTTTTCTTTTGGGGACAGTCGAAAAGTTGGTGTTTGGTAAAGGCTCAAAGAGATTTGCATCTAACCATGGAAACTAAGTACTCTCTAATCAGATTCTAGGATCACGTGTTGTGCAATCCGGAATGGTTGATACTTTAAAAGATCGTTAACAGAGTGCCTAGATGATTTCTTTTTCTGTTTTAGAATCAAATTGTAACGTTTGTTGAACGATTATGCGAATTTTAGAACTTTATGCGTTGTTATAGAGAACACGCGGGTATATAAATAGACAATATAACCACTGTTTTTCATTTTTTTTTTTTTTTTTTTTTTATATGTGTGTTTTACATCACATCAACATTATTTCAGTTATTTAGCGATGCCCGACTCTTGATGATGGAGGAAGACCCCATACTCAACTACCCGTAGGGGCTGGTCAAGGCGGGTAGAACCATCGGCATTCCGTAAGTCAGTCGAGAGACTGCCTCTCATGAAAATCCATATCCCTCTCAGGATTTGAACCCACGCGGAGAGGGGCCATGTGATTTCAAGTTCTGTACTCTAACCACTAGGCCACGGAGGCCCCTCCCTGTTTTTCACCTTTCGGATGTGATTGTGTCTTTGAGAGGTTGGTTTAGTCTAGGGATAGGACAAACTCCACACGGTGATCTCCCTCTATGGGGTTGATCACTGCCATCACATATGTCACATGACCACCTACTTAGAAACGAAAATGGCGTTAAAAGATGGCGGCGAAATTAAAAAAGTGTAATCCATTTGTGCTTTATTTATAAACAAAACCAAATTTCTTTTCAACTTAACTGGTCAGAAATCAATACAACAAGATATTGTTACTAAATTAACTAAGATATCCGGTAATCTCTTAACAAAACAGCATCATTTGAATTTCATCCAAATCTAGATGAAAATTCTTGTGGTGGCAGTGATCGATGCAGCGTAGCAAGGGAAGATTACTGTGAGGAGTTTGGGGCTAGGGCTGATGCCCTTTCCGACTTCTCGATCAAGTCTATTTCAACATCGTTTACGCGTCTCCTATTCATCGCCGAGCAATGTGAGAACGTGATTAGCAGGTTGTGTTATATTAACATACCGGTGACCAAACACATAGAGTATAGATAAGTGCACTGACAATGAGTGAAATGCGGTTGAATACTGCGTGTTTAACCACAAACTAATCCAACACAAAAAGAACACTTTTGAGTACAGAATAACATGGATTTGTGCACTGACAGCTGCGAAATGACAGAGATACGGTTGAAAATTCGTTAAGCCAAAATTTAATCCAAAACAAATAAGAACAGCTTTGAATACAGAATAACGGATTCCGAGGTTGTTCACTGATTTCTGAGCATATGTACCCTTTAATACAGCTCTGTCTAGACTATTCAAAACGAGTTACCAGTGGGAAAGCGGGCATTGTTCGAATAATCTTTAGTTCGTGTCTAAATAAACGTCACTTATTATATTTATCCCCCTTTGAACCAATAGAACATCGGTGGTTCAGTGCAATACACTGTGAAGGACTTACTATGGTCTTGCGATGAACCCTCGACATTATGTTTACATGTCTTTGGTCCCTTTAGCTGATGTTGAACAACTATGACAAATATGCACCTTAACACATACGAAATGCTTAATTGAAACGATCCTGTACGGCTCAATGGTTAAGGTGGTAGACACAGACTTTGGGGGTCCGGGGTTTGAGCCCCACAGAGACCTCTGGTTTCGTGGGAGTGGCATTTGGCAGGTCACTTCAGAGCCCTGGCCTAGTACTGGTGCATCTAGGAAAGCCGTTACAAAACTGACAAATGATGGTACGGCACTGACGAAGAGGATCCATATGGGACCTGTGTCGGAAACTGACTATAACTAAAAGATCAAAATGAAATTGATCTTTATAAGCGTTTTAATCACATTGTCGCAAAAGTCTATGATCATTGTCACAAACAAAACGTTACAGCTAAAACTGTATTTTTTTTATGACAGCAGTTGCAATCTATTTTTGACCAATTCAATTCAATGCTTTATTGGCAATCATCGACAAAATTTGTCTGTGGTCATTTTCAACAACATAGAATATGGCTTAGACCAATCGCAAATGTCCATACATGCGAAAGTCTTTATGTAAAATGGGGGTAGGGGGTAATTTGTAGACAATTAGTAATTTATCCCTTTATATAAGAGAGAAATTGCAGGACGTAAAATGATATGCTGCCAAACGACGCCAACTAAGGGATATTAATGACGATCGGATATTGGCCATATACGTCATAGATCCTTTAATTACCTCAGCCCGCATATGAGAATTCGTACCAAGTCGATTTGAAAGCGACAGTGGACGACGCATATGAACTAAAAAAATTATCTGTTTTCTGATCGATTTATGATGATAACCAGTGTAATAGAATGATAGATTGCTCATTCTGAGCAAGTTATCATTTTATCACAATGTTTTTTAAAGATTTCCTCAGAAGAAGCGTAAACGTAAGGTAGCATGGAAAGTAGGAGGTTGCATACCCTCTCTTTATTAAAGGCTCATGAAAGGAGATTAATGATTAATAGCTATCACACAAAAAACCATCAGCACAACTAAAACGCGAAGGCCAACGATAAATAACCTAGATTTTCCAGTTTAATAATTCAAATCGCCTGATTCTTCCTCTCTGACATGTGTATGTGATACACAAATCTTTCGTTATTTCAAATATGTCAACATAAAGAGTGTTCATGAACACGAATGAATGGGGGACAATTATATTTCAAGGACAAATAACTTATGCTAAAGAAATGCATTATATAGGGTCACACAGCATTCATAGATTAAATTATGCTGATCTTTATGAACATGACAAAAGAACTCCATATTCTTTTCAGTACTTTACTCGTAACCATATCCTTTCGTGTGCCTTTAATCGCACATGCAGCCTTAAACTCAACCAATCATCTGTAATATTAACTTGCTTTCAGACATGTAAGGCAACAGCGATGACACAGCTGTATGCATGTTGTCGTGTTTGGAAGGCTAGAGGTTCGAGACCTCAGCTTGTCATGCCAAAACTAAACAAATGTCTTCAGGTCATTGTACTATGGTTAGCACGGAGAGTAATATGGCTTGAAAGCCATTTCAATGGATCAATGGTATCACATTGGCTACGGGCATAGACGACCAGCCCAATGGCACAGGGGTAAGGTGTCAGTCTCGAATTTGGGTTCGAGACCTCGGCTGTCATGCCAAAGTTAAAATAATGACTTCCAATCATGTTCATGTAATTAGCATGGAGAGCATTATGGCTTGAAAGCCATTTCCAGGAAGCAAATGCTAAAACCTTGGCTACGGATATAGCAGACCAACAGGGGGTATGGTGTCCGCCTCGTGTTTGAAAGGTTAGGAGTTCGAGACCTCAGTTTGTCATGTCATAACTAAACAAATGTCTTCAGGTCATTGTACTATGGTTAGCACGGAGAGCAATATGGCTCGAAAGTCATTTCTATAGAGCAATGGTATCACATTGGCTACGGACATAGACCACCACCCAAATGGCACAGGGGTAAGGTATTAGGTGTCCGCCTCGGGATTGTGTTCGAGACCTATGCTTGTCATGTCAAAATTAAAACAATGACTTCCGGACATGGTACTATGGTTAGCAAGAAGAACACTATGGCTTGAAAGCCATTTCCGGGTAGGAAAGTAGTATCAATGGTAAGGATTTAAGGAGCATTGGTATGTGAGCTGTATACGCGATATGGCTTAACATTGTTTCTGTGTTTTAGCTAAATTTCGTATTCTATATATTGTTTGTATACCAGAGCACAAAGGAATGAAAAGATATGCAAAGTATGCAATGCATATGGTGTATGTCATGGAAAATGAATATTATTTCCTTCTGTGCTGCCTTAAATAAAGACTCATTAAAAATATATGCTTACGTTATAGTAACTTGTTGAATTCACATGCATTTGTTCGGCTGACTCCTTCATTAAGAAAATAGAACCAGATTTCAAGTTCAAACTTTGCTTCGAAGGAAGAAATTGTTTGTTACGATCACTTTCGCTATTTATCACGATGGTTTCGCATGTCCTCTGCTACAGTTGCGTCAAAGTGTGCAATTATTGAGCAAAGTCTTATCCCAAATTGCATTCTATATATTATATACATGTGCATGTATGTAGCATACAAGATTGACCTGCAAGAATTGTTTGCACACAGCATGCAGTTCTTGTTATATATATAAAGTACAACGCGTGGCTTTTGCTAGACGAGCCAGCTCTCATTCAAAACACCTTTCCTAATATTTATACTGCTAGCATCAATTGACAAATACAAACAGGGTAGTCTATACAACTCGTCTATCAGCGCTTTTGTAAACTAAAAACATTTTTATCGGAGTTGCAGGTTTAAACTAGCACATGAAGATTTGGCAGTTCGGACTTTTTGTTAAGGTATTGGCTTCCATAAAGTCAGCATTTTCCTGTTTTTAATTAGTAAACCCTTTACCTCATTGAGATAATCAAATACAAAAACCATATACTCGTGTGCTCGTATGTATATAAATTCCTGTTTTCGAAACCATCGTAAAAGAAGACAGAATCCTTGAACATAAGAAAATTAAAGCCATGGTATACAATGACGCCAGCCATTTAGAAAGCTCCATTTAGAGCTTTCTGAATGACTTGCGTCCTGTATCAACCCTTCGCCAAACAATAACGGCATTTCACCAGTTTGTTGCAGACGACTCGGGAAAGCATTGTGGGAAAAGAAGTAATTGCTCGTGACGGTCATTTTCTCCTTTTCCCGCAGCGTTTTCTACCATATCAATAGATTATTTTCCAATTCCATCACCTTTTGAAAAGTAGTCTGCAAACTCTTTAAAATTGGGACCTTCGAAAATTGTGTGTTTGGTAAAAGGTCGAGATGGCGACAGACTCGATAAATGTCCCTGTACTGTTTGTTTGACGAGAAACTTTACAATAAAGAGTTCTTGATCTTGTTAAAGAGTGGTCCTTTAGAACGAGATTGAATGTTTAGGTCATCGTCGACAATACATGTGTGATGATAAACATGTCATGTTCAGGATGTGAGTTTTGTGCATGTATGTGCGTGTAAATAATAATAGGCAAGCATGTCGGTGTGAAATGAGTTTGTTAATAGAAGATAATAGAAATTTTATCGAGACCCAAACACTTTAGCTTCATTACCACAACCATATGTAAACTTACATGCCACGTGGACATTACGTTTATGTATACATGTATACATTTAGAAATGTGGAAAAAGAGCTTAGTATGCAAACGCAAGATATTAAAAGTGCAAATGCATTGCAAAAATGAGCTGTTCCCCCTTTTTTATTATTAATATTACAAACATTTAACGTTTATACAAAAAAATATGATTGCATCGTTCCCTTCTCTGTTTTTATTGCAAATGTGTATGCATTTGTCTGCTTAAATATGTACAGGTCATTGTGTAAATTTGATTTGAGAATACATCATTGTTACGTGTGATTTCACTTGTTTGTAACTCTGATCGACCGAGGAAACAAAACGCCACTAGTAATTCTAAAGCAGTATATCTCCCCATAATGTAGAAATGCTTGTGATTGAAGCCAAAAACGCGTTCCTCTTGTCGATTGGAACTTACAAAAAACAATCATTGCGAAATGTTAAGTACTTTTCGCGAAATGTTGATTAGATTAATTCCAAACAATAAGAGAAGATGATACACACATCTGTGTAAACAAACACTTATATTAACTGTCAGAGATTTTTCCGACTGGAAAACGTGAATCTGCGAAGTCTTACCAGGGTTATGTTAACGTTTTCCTCCTTTTGTAGATTTAAGAGTTATCTACATTTATTATATACTTTCCGGTGGAATACCCTGTAATATCAGTGGATTATCACAGGATATTTTCACTGTTTCAAAGTGTGGGAATATCAGGAACGACTTTCTTTTCCCCATGGGGCACCCCATTTTACAAGTGAATGATATCATAGGTCATAATGTGGAACGTTAATTTATAATCAATATATCGGATAGAATACGACTTTTTAGCTGCTTTAATGTGTAAAATGAAACAATGAAATGCCATTGAAATTGTTTTGGAATTAGTGAAATTTACTCAAAAAAGGCATTCTGAACCCAAACTGTTTTTATTTACTTAAAAGTATTGCTTAAAATTGGGGAATGATCAAGATGTGCCATGGCATCATGGTAAAAGTTTAGCATTAAATTTTGCTTAGTAATATCCCCTCAATGGTTGCTCATTCTCATATTGTTGTGTTTCATTCTTAGTTTTCATGACTTATTTTCCACAAAATTGACTGAGAATAAATCCTGATCTGTTGCTGTTAAGACAAAAGATGTAAACCAAAAAGATCTTCCCCAACACATTTGGATAATATTTTCACATAATTTTACAATGCTAGAGTAACACATAGTTCAAATTGAAATTAACAGCAGGATTTTTTTTATTAGTTAGGAAAGTGTAATAAAAGGCAAATATTCTAAGAGGGAAACTATGAGAAATGGTGATTAAAAAAGTAATGCATAAATATAAGAATTGATTTACAAACGCTGATATCACTTATCAAAATATCTAAAAACGCGAAACAACTAATGTCGAAAACAATTCGGGCGAAACGTCCCGGGTTCGAAACGGTAATGATTATAAGCAAATGTAGATTAATTTCCCATCTTTTAAATAAATAACTTGAGTGAAATGGCATGTCTGTTACGGCTGTTCAATATCGATGCAGCTTTTTGTTTACTTCTCTCACTGCACCAAGTACACCGTAGATAAATCGTTGGGGAACGAATTTCCATGGATACGAACCTCAACTTGTCAATTGGCCCTCATCTCCATCCCAAATTATTAATCACTGGCGAAGCTTGTTAGCCCAATGCAGTTAATAAATGCTTCTTGTACATGAGAAGTTATGTACTAAGTGGCGACAGTATTTATTTGTCTTACATTGGGCATATAGTTCGAAGTTAAAAAGTTGGGGCGGCGAGGCGAGAGGAAATTGGCGTCCATTAAAATCGTAAAAATCAACATTGTATTGGCGCAGTGATCTGCTCGATAAGTCAACTGATCTAATTCCTTATACCTATGTATAACCGATTACGGAGATAGTATTGCTTAATTTGTTTCCTATATTGGTAAATATTGACTGATAGAACTTCAAACCAAAGTGAAAAGGTGTCTTGTTTGTCATTCTGTATAGTGAACTACTTAGTCTGTCATGTTGACGTGTGACGTCACATACATTACTGCAATCTGAACACATCGGGTTTATCAAATGAAAACACCTCTGAAATAATAGGGATGACGCCATATTGGTTCCCACCGGAATGACGTCACTTCACTTTCGTGTTTTAAAATAGATCTTAAATGTGAAATCTAAAAAGTCTTTAAATTTGATTGAGGAAGCAACTTAACATGTCACAACAACAATTTTGCCATTTGGTATGAGTAACTGATAAAAAGATTACTTAAAAGGATGTCCAACCCTTCCATACACATTGAACTACTTAACTAGCACGCTTAGAAAAGGTGTTAATTGGCGGATGCCGCTTTACCCGAAAAATTGTAACCCTACACTTATATCCGAGGTGTATTTCACAGCTCACGGAAATACCCGAGTAGTTCCGATTGACATTACTGGGGATTCCGTATCGATAAAAGGGGCACCAACGGGTTTTTTCAAAATCGGGAATTGACAGAAAAGAAACCTTTTAATGCAAAAAAGTACTAATAAAGTATATGATAGATAGAATATTTGTTATTTTCGGTGTATGATCGAAATATATTTCATCTCGTGACCTTAAGAGCTAAATATTTTCACTCGTGGCTCCGCCACTCGTGAAAATATAGCTCTTAAGGTCACTCGATGAAATATATTTCGATCATACACCGAAAATTACAAATATCCTCTATTTATTTTATTTATTTTTTCATCAATTACGAATGAGGTCTTTACAACTTAAATCACTCTAAAATTGGCTTCCTGGATAACACAAATAATATGCACCAGGATGTGGATCAATGATGGTCACAAAATGGACGCGATTTCCAAGGGACTCGAACCCATAACCCTCGCGTTTGGAGGACGGCGCTCTTGTCCTAGACAACATTCCTCCGAGTTTGCAATTAGTGCAATTGTAAAATATAGGCACATTCTCTACGCATCAATACAGGTCGATACACCCAAAGTGGAACTTTGCAATGAGAGATATTGTATGTGTTGCACATCCCATGACAATGAGGATGTCTACCATTTTAAATGTATTTCTGAAGCCTTTCAAATAATCACAAACTGATATATTACTGAGTATGACTATATAAAACTTCTGTTTTTAAGTGCTATCATCATATGTCGAAAAGCAACCCATTGCTATAAAGGAATTTTTCAATCAACGCACTGAATGCCCTAATGCTCGTTTCAAAACTTCTGAATACAAAAACAGCGTTTCAGGATCTTTGAAACGTAGATATTTGAAAAAGTCATTCATTTATTGGTGATAATTGTCTTAGTCATCTAAATCGAAATCTTAATAATCTTTTTAACATTTGTCACTCAGAAACCACTTTCTGTGAGTTAGTGAGTTAATGATAAAACAAATTATTTTCACCTGCAGCAGATAAAAGAAGAGGGACGCATTTTCTTTTATAGTTATTACTTATAAAACAGCAGTCTTCCCACTTGTAAAATCCCTAAAAATCAACAATTTGTATTTATGCTACATAACATTGCTCATTAGAAATCCATTTGTTAGAAGAGCACACTTGACTATGCACTTAACCCATTACCAAACAATAACGTCATTTATCCAATTTGTTGGTGAAGACTCTGGAAAGCATTGTGGGAAAAGGAGAAATTGCTCGTGACGAGCAATTTCTCCTTTTCCCCACAGTGTTTTCTGCCCTATCAGAATATTATATCCCAATTACATCACATTTTGAAATGTCGTCTGCAAACTTTTTCAATTTAAGACAGTCGAAAATCTTGCGTTTGATAAAGGGTTAAAGGTCATATTTCACGATAAACAAAATTTTCTTTAATTATGGTTTTTGAAATAGGTTACGGTTTCGTTATGACGGAGGTAATGATTTTTTTCTCATACAGAAGCGAAAAATGTTGTTTTTGACTACTTTTATTCACCTTTATCGATTTTTGTGAATGACTTATCTCCCTTGTTGTGACGTCATTTGTGCTTCAAAGTCACATGAAGTATCAGTTAGAAGAATCTAGTTCTCAGTAACGATGGTGTTTTTGCACAAATTTCGGACATTTTAAGTGTTGAATTGTGTTTTGGAAAACGTAAATTGGATATTGAATATAGTATTTTGACAGGTCTTCTGGTGTTATTCTGCTTTTGGTCGCAGGGATGCGAGTTTCTCCCGTTGTCCGACGAACATAAAAGCTGCAAAAAGTTTCGATAAGTAAACTGGACCGTGTTTACTTTACAAATAAGCAAAAGATATATTCCCCAAACAAGAACAGTAGGCTGTGTTACATTCACTTCGAAGACGGCAAGTTTACGCACTGTTAGGCGTTTCCAGAGAATTGATTTTATTGATCTTTAAATGATCGGACTCAATTCAAAGTAATTTATACAGGTGAAGACGCTTCAAATTCATCCTTCTTATTGAGTAACCGTTATATTTCCCTGAACTGATGTTTGTGATTAAAACAATTCCTGACTGTTAGTTTGGGGTGTTAGAGCCTCGTGTAGTCTTGCTAGAACTTTATATAGAATTTGCACTGTGTAAATGTAGATAAATCCAAGAAAAGGATAAATCACGTTGATTACACCTTTTTTGAAAGTTAATTTCCTTGAATGACTCTCTTACTCGCCAAGCTAGTTTTGTTTGGAACAGATTAACCATGCTACATACTTAGTCAAGAATACTTAATTAGGCTGCTTTACGATTATATTACGTAAGAATTCAAAGGGTTGCAAGAATATGTTAATTTCATCCAACATCACAAGTTATTGTATTGCCATGTCTTTGGGTTTTAAACGCTTAAATGCATCTTGTTCTTATTTGCAAAACTTGTTTTATGTTTTAACATAATCGGAGAAACGTTGCCATTGTACATAAATGAGATTAATTGAAAAATGTACGTTGATTGCTATGATAACAAACCGATTAAAACAAGCAAGTTTCTTTTATCTGCCGTTGTCTTTGAATGAAAATTCAAAATAATGAATATTTGATATCCGCAAACTGTCTCTGAACTCATCAACGCAAATGATAATTGGTTCGATCTTAACTTAAGCGTCTGCTTTTCGGAAATATTTAAATCAAACACCTCATTTTTTTGCCATTGGTAATATTGGTTTAAATGACGTATGTCACACTGAAATGCAGGTGTTCAAACATGATTATTACAAATTTATATTGATAATTTATTAATAAGATCACTAAATATATAATTTACACATTGAACATAATCTCTTTGTTTACAATTTAATTGATTATTGCCAATTTACCTCACATACAAAGGGTCAATCAACAAACATAGGACATTACAAGGATTAAGGGTCGTGATGCAAATTAACACCAATCTGCTACATTTGCACAGTACGTTTCAAGTCTCAAGTCCTTTATTGTTTAGGCGAAAGATAGCCTCTGGCGTTAATCTCTTAAATATCTCTGTTGTTAATTAACAGGTCTGACACGTTCTGCTATTCCAGACATGAAATAACAAGCGGCAAATCTCACACTTTCAATGCGCGGCAATTAAATTTATCTAAAAAATCCATTGTTAAGATATAACCAATTAAGTCCAAACTCTCACAGGATGTTTGGATTGATAAGGTGTCAGGACATATTTATCTCTCAAAGTGACTTACGTCTGATACTTTGTCGTTATTATATTCAAAGAAGTGAACATGTTGTCTTTTCTATTAGAATAGTTTGACACTTCAATAAGTATATGATAATCAGTATTCACCAAAACGGTATTGACTCTATGTTTTCAACAAAAAAACGTTTTAACATCAAAATCAAGTTTTGTCAAATTGATATTTAAATTCCAAAATCATAAAAAATAAATTCAAATATGTTTATTTAAGGTTGTAAGTAAAATAAACTATGGCGATTTTTTTGTTTTAGCTGTTTATTATTAAACCTGTCCAAAAGTTAAATGCTCAATATGTCAAGGCTACTTACACGAGAGAAAACGAACATAAATGTAAAGTGAATATGAAGAACAATTCTTAAGTCAAAACAGTTGATCTAGAAGGACGACATCGGAATCAATTTCGAAATCATAGACCTCTTACTGGGGATGGAGTTACTGGAAAGTTGACGGAAGATTTTAACAAATACTCTTGAATGTGCCAGTGTTTAGTTTTGAAATTTAGATGTCTGGTGAAAATGTGAGTTAAAGGATAACCTACGTATCACAAGTAAGTTGATGTGTGGTGAAAATGTGAGTTAAAGGATAACCTTCGTATCACAAGTAAGTTGGGTTATAATACGTTTTTTTTTTGTTCGCAATTTATGATCTTCTCCCGTTTCATTTCATGTATTGATAAGACAATGGAGGGTGAATTTGACAGTCAATAGTTATACGATGTACGGTTTTAAGACAATTCGTTTATTCAGATCTAAGTCTTTGTTTACTACTCAATAAATACCTTAATGCTTATACACGATCATTGACGAAAAAGTACTCTTGTTTATTTTTCAACAAATATTAATAAAAATAGCTGTTTTCACAAATATCGTCAAAATTTCAAGCCGATTCTTACATATGAAAACATTTACAAATCCTTTCAAATTTACGCGTTACGTCACTTACCCTTTTTTTCAGAAGAATATTCTTATAATATGAAACATATTCAATAAAGAAAATGCACTGTCAATCCAAACATTGACTTAAGGATTGCTATTTCGAGGAAAATCGTCCCAATTTCAAGCCGTTCCTTTCATATGAACGCATTGACATATCCTTGTAAATTCATGCGTTAAGTCACTAATTTATTATTTTTCAAATGGATATTCTTATAATATGAAAAATATCCAGTATAGAAAATTCACTGTCAATCCAAACAATGACTTAAGAATCATTTATTTCAAGGAAAATCATCCAAATTTCAAGCCGTTCCTTTCATATGAACAGGTTTACGCAATGACAAATCCATGCAAATTCACGGGTTAAGTTATTAATTTATCTTTTTTCAAATTGATATTCTTATAAAATGAATCATATTCAATAAAGAAAATGCGCTGTCAATCCAAACAATGACTTTGGGATCGTTTATATGAAGAAAACCACCAATTCTAACCAGCGATCCGCTCTTCACGCCCTTTACATGGCGCATTCAGTGGATCACGAGTGACGTCACAGCAAAGGGAAGTAAGTCATACGAACTTTTATTAATCGGTGCGCTATGACGGTGATTTATGACGTAATGCGTTATGCTAAAATGTTGCAAATAATTTCAATGTGATTCTTTTACTTCATATTTTAATTTTATGAAATAAACCCAACCTGTACATATGACCTTTAAATAAAGCGTCAACTAATACAATGCATCCCCAATCGAGAATTTGAAACTGGTCCAAATTGAAAGTAACAGCAGATGACAAGATACGCAAAGTAAGTATTTGTTTGAAGACATTCGGTAGAGACCATTGTGCTATAAAGAGTAGATTGCTCTCTTTAAGGATGATACAGTTTTCTTTTCACATTAATTCATCAAACAAGGTTTGTTGAAGTAAGGTAGAATGGTGAAAGATCTTTTCGCTGTTTCGAGTGACTTGTAGCAAATGATTTCAGAATCGATCATCAAATTACACCGATAGCTTCGTTCATAAAAACATATCAGGAATGGTTAAAAATTATTGAAAACAGAAACAGGTAATAACGAAAGAAGGTTGTCTTTTTTTTTTTTTTAAATCTCGGTTGTCTTGATAAGAGAAGTGGACTGGATCAAATCCAAAACAAGAATACTCAATGTATATGCAGCAATCCATTACCAAACAATAACGACAATTATCCAGTTTGTTACAGACGCCTCTTGAAAAACAATAATGAAAAGGAGAAATTGCTCTATTCGAGCAATTCCCCCTTTTCCCACAATGCTTTCTGTCCTATCAGAACATTATCTTTTCAATTCCACCACATTTTGAATTGTCATCTGCAAACTCTTTCAATTTGGGACAGTCGAAATTTGGTGTCTGGTAAAGGGTTAAAGATTAAAAAAGAACACTCTCATGAAATGAGCTTGCAACGGATTATGCAAAGAATCGCTAAAGTAACGTTTTCCTCTTGTCACAACGGTTTCTTACATGAAAGTAGTCTGTCGCGATAAGTCATAAGGAGTTAACAAACCCATTGTATATTGTGTAAGAATAATAGTGCTTCTTTCCTTTTTCACTCGAATGAAGGATATGTTATTTCCGTTTTACATATATAACTTACTAATACTATTCGACCACTTAACGCCAAATTTTCGACTGTCCCAAATTGAAAGAGATTGCAGACGACATTTCAAAATGGGATGACATTGAAAGAATCATCGTCTGATAGGACAGATAACATTGTGGGAAAATGAGAAATTGCACGTTAACCAACTTGTCAAATGTCGTTCTTGTTTGGTAATGGGTGGAAAAATGTCAATAACAACCATCAAGTGCTTTGTTGGCTGCAAGAATACCCTTTTTAAGAAATCGCCTCTGGGTAACACGGAAAAGTAGTAGTTAAATCGATTTAATTCATTTTATTTTTTTTAAAGTTTCTTGTTATACGTTGTAGCATATATATATAGAATATAATATGCTTTCGTACGACCAATGTTTTTATTTATGTTGCAATTTGTTTAAGGTTAATTTGCATCTGTCCTTACCTAATTTATGAACAAAGTCTTTTGTTGCAACAATGGTTAACTTTTTAAAGGGGACGAGTTCAAAGATAGTAATTACACAAAGTTGTGTATGATGTCAACAGTATACACTGATTTAACCGAAAAGGTTTAAAACACAAATTTTACAAAGATCTTTGACTCTGTTCTCATCTTATTTGTTTTAAATGAATAACGTTTAAACAATTAAAACAATACGAGACCTTCACGGATTTTTATATATCTTTCTTAATTCCTCATATAAAGGACAAATGATGACAAACAATCTTTTTAACGACAAACTATCACTTCATCTTTTTTGAAATTCTCATTTCAAACCGAATGGCATAAAAACCCACTATATGTAATACATTAAGTGTTGTTTTGCCATACGGTCTGAAATTAAAATTTTAAAATATATAATATGTATCGCTTCGGTTTGCACCCAGGTTCTCTGTTGCCCTTTTCTTTGTATTTTTTTGCTGGAAGGGAACAGGAATTGAGGTTGCCGCGTCAGAGATCGCCAGGTTATTGTTCGATACCCGGCTCATACTTCATAAAGGAAGACCCCAAGATATTGAATATGTATAAAACGACTAACATGTGTCATCGTTTTCCTCCCATATGTAATGCTCTGGCAATTCATACTGCAAAATTGTACGTCTTTATCTACCAGAACCACCATAGCACCACATATATGTATACATGCTGGTACAGGAAGAAATCACAGAATTAGATAGTACACTATTTTCTGGCCTCAAATCGCGTTCAATGCTAAGAATTGCATTTAATCCTTATAGTGCTCGAACCAACTTCATGCTTATGCAAACAGGTTATATCCAGGCCAGCCGCCAAAACATTTGGCGGCTGGCCTGTGGTATTACCTTTTTGCTACTCTGAGTATCTTTCTTCATCAGAATCAAGTAGATATCTAAGGTTTGAAAAATAGAGGACACAAACCCCTTAAGGAAGAAAATTACCCAGCACTCTTAGGGTTAAAATGAAATTTAAACGTCTGGGTACGCATTCATATCTTAACTAGCGTATAGATGTGCATACGTATTTTTACATACAATCTAATACGCAACGTTCCCTTTTGATTTTCCTCCATAAGTTAACTAGTTTAATGTTAATATTTATTGATTCTAATATCCTTTTTTTTCTCGATTCGTGTTATAAATATTTCCTATCGTACATATGATAATGACCATAAACTGTAATGTTCGTGTCAATTAAAGTTATTTCTGTTCTGTTCTATATGTATACATAGGAGATGTTCTAGAGCTATTTGCACCCATAGACATTCTGTTAGCCAACGGGAAGATATACGTTATCTCTCATTTAAATCAAATTTTACAATTCAACGGTATAAATCTTTATTTCAAATAGTAGGCATGTCGACACCGCTTTGCCAGTGGCCTAACATTATATAAATATATTTATCCTGTCACTGTCACTAGTGCCATTTTGGGACCGATAACTAGGTACCGTATAACATTTGTGATATCCGGCACTAACCATGTAGCACATGCACTTGACGAATAATGACGTCATAAGAACGAAATGACGTCATATTTACATCATTCTCTACTTTTTTCTTTTTTTCTCGTGTTTTATTCACATCTTGTTTGTTTGAAAGAATACATAAAGGTAACAGGATAAATAAAATAGAAAGTTGGTGTCTTTGAATGGGAAAAGTTATCGGGCTCGGCTTCGGATTATTATCCGTTTCGCCTTCGGCTCACCGGATAATATTCCTTAGCCTTGCCCGATAACATTCACGACACCAACTATCTATTCTCTATATCATATAAAAATTTGAACTGTTAACAAATCAGCGTGAAGTGAAAACATCCAGTTGAAATAAAACACGAAAGGATGGGAAAACCGATCCAAGATCTTATGGCACGCAATGAATAATACATTACGATTTTCTCGTCTCCCAATCTGTCGAGAACACCTAAAGACATTCTAACATTCTACTAAAGTCCAGGAATTGACGTTTTCCCGTGTTAAAATATATCTACATCAAAGGGTATGATGAAAGAGAGTTTACGTTCAATAAGTGAAAAGTTGAAAAGATTGTCAAATTAAAAAGAAAAAAAAACGGTGACTTTTTTATTAGATCTACTGCTGGTATGGTTTAAAAATAGAGTATGCTAGATATGTCTAATCTATTGTTTATATGTTAAATTTCCCCTTTTTCACAATGATTTAAAAAACCAGTCATATAAAAAGGCGTTTGAAGCTGCATTGTCAGTATGAGCAAATGCATTAAGGTAGAATCCCCATAATCTGCCATTTTGAAACTTATTCCTAAGGCGGATTACTTCGGTCGTTCTCGGTATACATCGGTCGGAGCCTGAACTATTCGTTTTGATGCCGTAAAGTGACTGACACTTCACGTACATCTAAATGAAGGTTAAGGTAGAATGCCTATAATCTACCGTTTTGAAACACAGTCTTTCGTCGGATTACTTCGGTCGTTTTTGTTACAAGTTGGGTTATGGGGATCCTACCATAAAGTGTTCAAACTTAATGACACATTAATGATTTGTGGTTGATACCGAATTAGTTCCGATAAGCTTGGCCTAGTTAAATTACTCTATTTGAAGTCGAGAAGACCATCTTCACGTGAGTTCAAATAATGGTTGTGTAATCTTATTTAGAATGAGAAGTATAACCTGTCTGACTAACCTAAACACATGATCTCCATGTGCAAAATCTCAATAATTACAATAGAAATCTAGCGTCTAAAAGGTTTGATCCATGTTTAAAATGGTACGTATTGGTTTGGCTTCAGGAATTGGTGTGCTATTGATATGATATAACTGAATGGCAAACAGCGTCATACCACGCCCAAATAGTCTTCGTCATACGGTTAGGCAATAAAAGGGCAGACAAGACAGAAATAGGATTGCTTTAGCCTGTTTACATTGTTCGAGCATACATCTCGCTTAGTGCTGGATATACACGTACTTAGTTTAAACTTATTCATTTTACATCGACTGTATAAAAAGTTCTTTCAACTTAGATAAAACACTCTCGATTCTGCTTCCTGGATACATAATCAGTACTCGCGCCGAATATGGATTAATGAAAGGTGGCAAGGCAGACCCCGCTACTTACGGGATTCGAACCCAAAGCCCTCATGTCTTGAGGCAGACGTTCTAAACCACTATCCTCCACGAACGAGCCATGACCCAATGTGCTAGGGTTTCTTACGGATCTCACTGCTTTGCGTGTATATGCATGCGTAGAAGTAATTACCACCACACTTTTCCAATCGAATACAAGAAAAGGAATCCGGGAAATTGTAATTAGGGCGATGCTGCACGAATCTAAATCAGGCTGAATTATTATACTAATACACGGATAGATTTGTGACTAACGAAAAGGGTGATATGCATGCCATGTTTGTGTTTCTGGGACTGCTATGGTATCTATGATATCTGAACCATCACATGAATCTTTACATATAGTGTTTAATTTGTTTATTTTTCCCCCTCTTGGTGCTTTTCTACATACAGGTGTTTGTTTGACGAGATGCTGTATAGTTTAAGTCAATAAACAATTATGAATATTGGTCTTGTTACATGATACAGAAAGAAAAGGACAGGCGAGAAAATGGCTAAATGAACATGCACAAATGTATATTTTAAGGTATTTCAACGTAGCAAAGTCAATGAGAAGCACTGTTCAAGAGGCAAAAGTTTGAATCATTTCGTTTTCAAGTTTTTTTCAGACCACAAAATCGTGTTCCTTAAAGTGAGCTTCAAAATACCATTGTTCACATATTTATTTCTAATTGTAATAAAACTCCTTTTTTGCATTTTTTTGCTTGATCTTTCCCTCCAATGTGTAGTTATCTGTACTGCATGCATTTGTCAAAAAGATAGGGAACCCTTTTTCTTTTCTTTTCTGGTCTATGGTTAAAGGAATATAACATTGAGAATGAACATACTTGTCAATTATTGTCAGACCCGACTTCCAAGTCCATTCATGCATGCTGGGCGTTTTCTATAATTCAGCTTTCTCACCTCTGACATCATTTCAGCCATTAGAACTACTATTATCAAAGGCCAAGCAGTACACAAGGAGTAAACATTTAAGAGACAACCCAGTGTCGTGCTTAACCTATTGTACCTTCAGTTGCTTTCAGTTATTTTCTGATTTTGTGTTTAATACCTTCAGAGGCTCTTAGTTCTTTTCTGTAATTGTAATTTAATTACCTTCAGATGCTCTCAATTATGTTCTCTTATTAAAAGAACTTACAGATTTGCAACATACTCGTAAGCAGAAGTAAGGTTTTGATTACCAAAATTAAGACATATTGCATACCACAATCAAATCATAGTATAAAAGTATTTGTCCCGTTTGACATACAGAAATTGTTTTTCTGTTTCTCATAATAGATTTTGGCCTGAAAGAGACATACAACTAATGAAATAATTGAATACGATTGTTTCTACACAAGGTTTAAGCTGAGCACGTGCTCATGCGCCTATTTTCCCTCAATAACAACTCACGCCCTTCTCAAATCTGAATGATAAACATGCTTTGAAAGCGCTACGATTCTATCAACTTTAATGCATCATTTGAAACAGCGAAAACCATCCTATAATTTCCATTGTTTTAACTGTCACTTGTTCTCTCGTAAATCATGTCAAATATGACAGGAAAATTTGTACGAGCCGCGATTAAGTGTCAGGGAACAAGAGTGTTATCGCATTCTGATTCCCCTTTCGAAAGGTAGCGATATATTGATGCAGGAAACCACGATGCCCATGCGCACAACTTGTTTTCAAACGTTTTAAGGTTTAAAAAAAGCCCTCGTCGAAACATAAATACACACAAAAGTGCAAAACACATGAAAGGGAGTTCTGTAATGTACTCAGAAATTATACTAAAAGTTTCGAAATGACTTCAAGAAAAAGTCTAGATATTCGAATGCATTATGCGTCTGAAATTGCTACGGAAAAAATAGATCCAAATATGCACTAGTACTTTCTTAAATTACTCAAATTACTCAGTCCTTCTAACATAACATTGTAGGGATTCAAAAGGTTCGAGTTTTGCCAGTCACCGATAATCTGTTCAGTAGAGATGTCTGAATAACTGGACAAACAAGCCTAAATGACCTTGAATTCGAGTTGGATCAGTTCTTCTAAAAGCATTGCCGTAACTTCCTTTGGGCACTGTTGGACATTGCCTGCACTTTCGTTTCAGAAATTGTAGGTGCTTGTTCACAGACGAGAACATTTGGAAGCCAAATTAACATGTCTTTGGAACAATACAGGCTTTTTTTTAAAATTATTACTTCATATACAATTAAATAAGAAACTGAACGCATAATTTATTATGGAAGCGTCCATTTACCTAAGTATGCATAGTATATAGGTAGTAGATCGCAAACGCGATGTCGCTCATTTGGGTTAAATAACATGTTATTTCAATGTATACCCATTTTAGATAAACCAAAAAAGACCAAATTCTGATTCCAAGGTTAATCCTAAGTGCGTATCACATGAAAGTAGATTTGTTGCGCAGTTTTAAAGAATATTTATATTACTTTCAAACCTATCCTCATCTCAAGATACTTGGAATTATTTTAGTAAAACATTTGTCATTTTTCAAGGACGCTATGCATCATTTCATTGGTGCAATGCATGTGGGAAATAACAGACACAGTGTGCACTGTCTATATACTCCCTATGCAATACCATCATTATTATAAAGCCGTTCGTTACTTCTTACGCTGGCTCCTCTTTACATACCCCAACATGCTTAAAGGCACATAAAAGGAGATGAGTACAAATAAATTACTGAAAAGAAATATGGAGTTCTTTTATTATGTACATAAAGGTCATGATAATTAATTTACAAATGCATTGAGACCCTATCAAACAGACTCCTTCAACATAGGTTATTTTGTGCTTGAAAAATAGTTCAATCATGTTTATCAACAACCTGTTTGTTTACATATTCGAAATAACGAATTCTGATTGGTCGGTTCAAACATTTGTGTATCAACTGTCAAGGTCAGGGGTGAAGAAATACACAATCTGAATTATTAAACTGGTTAATCTGGGTTATTTTTGTTGGCTTTCACATTTAAGTTGTGCTCGTGGGTTTTTTGGTGATAATCATTTGAATCTGACCAAAAGTTTACCAAATGATATAGCTTGATATATCATTAATCCCCTTTTATGTGCCTTTAAGCTATTGTCTCTATGAAACATTGTTATTCTCTCCTTGATTTGTATGGCTCTATGGACATGTCAGATTGCCCTGCGAATGCATGGTCTTTCACTGAGGAGCTTGACTGTGGATTCCCTATTATGAAGCACCATACCTATGTATTGATTGTTTGAATACATAATATCATATTTTGTACATCGTTCATTTATTCATTGTCATCAATGTACGTAATAGGCCTCGTAGCCCAAGAGCACATGTACGAGACGTAAACATATTCATTCAGTTAAGCTACACTACCAATCTGACCACATCGGTTTTATTCCATGAAAACACCTCCGAAATAATAGGGATGACGCCATATTGTTATCCGCAGAATGACGTCACCCCACTTTCGTTTCCAAAAATTGATCTTAAATGTGAAATCTAAAAAGTCGTTTAATTTGATTAAGGAAACAACTACATATGTCACAACTTATAATTTCGCTATTTCAAATGAGTTACCGATAAAAAATGATTTAAAAGGATGTCCAACACTTCCATATACATTGAGCTACTTAACTTGCACGCTTAGAAAAGATGTTAATCCCCGCGGCCGATTTACCCGAAACATTGTAACCCTACACTTATATCCGATGTGTATTTCACAGCTCACGAAAATACCCGATTAGTTCCGATTGCTACATTACTAGCAAGTCAATTGGTGGCATACATTAATTAATTTTCGTTGGGGATCGAATCTAGTCAGAAAGGGCAGTAATTGGTAGCTTGGCATAATACAAGCTGTCCATAAAGGTATATCTTTTTGAAATTTCTACTTCCAAAACAAATGAAAAAGAAAACTTGATATTGACCTTTTATGTATATATTTATGGTATACTAATCATAGCAAGCGACTTATAGGCCTACGTAGGGGGAGCACGGTGTTATGATGATAATTTTACTAAAAAATAAGAATAAAGCTACTCAGGTCATTTTAATGATTGATTTTCTTACTTACACATGATCACGACGCACTTTCTCCTTCTTCCCCGAAAACAAGTTATAAATAGGGGGACATTCTATCGTCTAAACAAAAGAATTAGGTAACGTAATTATTGATAGATGTGAACGAGAGTTGTGCGTGTATCATAGAAATATGGCGGTTTCTCAATTAACCTATTACGGCATAGACCCGCCTTTGTGGGCGCTTCTGCAGACGAGGCGCTGTTGACTTACACCATTTCAAATTTTGGACGGTCCCAAATTGAGAGAGTTTGCAGACGACATTTCAAAACTTGATAAAATTGGATGAGAATCCTTTAATAGGCTAGAACATACTGTGGGAAAAGGTTAAATTGCTCGTGAGGAGCAATTTCTCTTTTTTTTCCAATAATATTTTCCAAAGTCGTCTGCATGTATTATAGAAATACGGCGGTCTTACAATGAACCCATTACGGCATAGACCCGCCTTTCTGGGCGCGTCTGCAGACGACATACGGATAGGCTGTTGGCTTCACCCATTACCAAACAATAACGACATTTGACCACTTTTTGCAGACGACTCTGGGAAACATTGTGGGAAAAGGAGAAATTGCTCGTTACGAGCAATTTCTCCATTTCCCACAATGTCATATATCCTATCAGAAGATTACTTTCTAATTTCATCATATTTCGAAATGTCGCCTGCAAACCCTTTCAATTTTGGACAGTTGAACATTTGGCGTTTGGTATATAGACGACTATAGAACATATCATTACCCTGGTCAACCATAGTCATAACTGTTTAGAAAAGGTAAGGAACATCAAAATCGCAGATATTGTAGACCTTTTAAATATGTATTCATTTTATGAACAACAATTTAAACTTAGAGCAAGAGGTAGTATATTTAGATACCATTATTGCGATTAAAACCATTTATTTTAAGGTGGAGATATAAAAAAACATGTTATCCATGGTCAAAGATATGCAGAAACTGGCGTGTACCTTTTTGTTCCCGAATGAAAACTGTTACCATATAAGAATGAACAAGTGTATAAACTATAAACCGAAACACTTCAGCTGGGTACCGTTTTACTAAACATTTTATGTTGAGAATTTGCTTAAAGTTCAAACAACATTACTTCTTTTTACAATATTGGTCTGAGAAATATTGCATATACATATTAATACAACACCGTAATCGTCTCTCCGAGACGTTGAATGTACATATGATGAGACTTTAATAAACAATGAACTGTTTTCAATGACGTGTCATATCTGTTCTCTAAAGAAACTATCCATGTTTATCACTTTTGACATGAGCAAATATGTTCCTTAAGTCGTTTAGTAAACTGGTACCTGTGGTCTTTTAGAACAAATGTAATGAACCACGTAGGTCCTGCAACACTTCGTTCGCACGTGTTTTAATGACCATTTTTGTCAATTGTTTGGTATTAAAAGCCGATTTCAACAACGTTCTGTTTCTGAAATATCGCTGGATTCAATCTTTGAGATAGAAAGTAATATGACACAATGTTTTATGGTGAACAAAGGTGTGCTACCTTGATGCACCCTAAAATGCCTTTAAGTCGTTTTGCATTCATCTCGCACACTAAAGGTGCCATTGTACAAAGCAATAACTACTATTGGTTTTTTTTGTTTCCTGTATTCAGGCATTCTCTTCAAGTTATGTAAAAAAGAATCGTATGTCAGTTCCAAGAGCGCTTTTCATCAGTCAATTATACGTATAACAGCGGCCAGTGAACCTATCGATGCCCCAGGCATTCCCAGTCAGTACTGTAAAATCTAACTCCTCCCTCTCAAAACACACACCGGAATATAAACTGGCTGCTTTCCCACATTGGCAAAACATGGAATACGTTAACATAGACGTGTGACCATCCACTTGACATCGTTGTGTGTTTATATGATGTCCTGTATGTCCGTTGGACAGACACTTCAAAGCGTTAGCCTGGTAGTTCCTATGAAAGCCATTATATACCTGAAAAATTGCTGACACAAATTTAAAAAAAAAATGTCAAGACGTATCTTGTTATGAAGATTAAATTCTGTATAAACCGGAATGACACGAATTGGTTTGACGTAAATTGTGCTTCACATGGACATCAACAGTCTCGCGTGGTATGAGAGGAAATGGAAAATGAATACATTCATTCATATACAAAAACTGCCATAAGATATATCATATGCAACTCACAATGATATGATTCAAATTGTAATTTTGTTAAGGTAGGCTATCCATAATCCCTCATTTTGAAATCCATTCATACAAAAAAAGTTGATCATTTCCGCGGTCGTTCTCGGTAAACATCGGTCGGGGCCGAAACTATTCGCTTTACGCCGAATTTTGTCGGCCAAGACCGATGTATACCGAAAAAGACTAATGTAATCTGACGACAAAATAAGTTTGAAAATTGTGGATTACGGGTATTCTACCTTAAACTACTGTTGATTCTATTGGTACAAATTGGGCTGTTAATTTTTGGCGCGCTTTTCGGCCTCGCGTTTGTACAATGTGGTCTAAATATGTGTTTAATTTGGGTCTTGTTTTTTTTTAATAAACGCCAGTTTAATTCAACGTACTCTCGCTTTCCTAACGTATTACCTTAGTTAACTGTCACTTAACTGACGATGCGTTGTAAGTGGTCTTGAAATAAACTTTCTTTTTTGTAGATTAATCTGAGTAGACCAACTTTTATATAGATTTGAAGGAGGCATAGGCTTATTGTTGGAAAATTGAATCAATAAAGTTGCTGAATTAGGAAAACAAAAACCTGGTGTGACTTTGAAATTTTAGGAAAATTGCTAAAGACTGTAAAGGAATTTTCACTTGTGAAAGTGCCTTGAATAGTAGACTATTAACGCGTTCTGTAATTTATTTGCTTTGTACTTTAATACGTTTTTACTCTAGTGTTCAAATGCGCAAAAAGCGTTTGTTAACAAGCTTTGTTAATATATTACGAAAGAGAAAAACTGCTTGACATTGCCTGTCATTTCATTGTGATCGTAAGCTGTTGTCTGCCCTTTACATTTAATTTCAAGCCATTTCAAAGTCCCAGACTAACTAATGGGTTAACGCACGTTGGCAAAATAGCAAACTCTTTCCTGTACTTGCAGTTCCCAACCAAGGGGTATTTTATACTATACCAAAAATATTTCGTTAATTGTATTTGTTTCTTCGAAATGCACACACTGCTTCCAGTATTATTGACAGTACCTCTGGACGTATCTGTTGAATGGTTCAGACCATTCAATCCAGCTAACGATCGTCGAATTAAGCACGAAAAAGAATGTTGAAGATATATTTCTTCGCCGGCGTCGTTAACGGCTGAGCTTTTAACGTTGCATGACCAAATGGCTATATAGGCGGAGTAAATCGTTACTACTCGGATATTTCCGTGACCGTAGAAATGCAGCTCATATTTAAGTGCTGGATTACAAAATTTGTGTTAAATGTACCGGCTAAATACACATTCCATATGGAAGTTAAATACACATTCCATATGGAAGTTGAATACACATTCCATATGGAAGTTCAATGATCATGTATATGGATGTGCTGAATCTGAGTACCATTTAAAACCTTTTGGTCGGTAACTCATATACGCAATTGGGAAAGTATATGTTTCAATATGTTTGTTGTTTCCGTAATCAAATTAAATAACTATTTAGATATTGCATTTGACATTTCCATTTGAAAACGAAAGAACAACGAAAGTACTCCGGGGATACACCGAACGTAGGCTTACATGAAGCAATATGGCGGCTTCCACAGTATGTCATAAGTGATTTCATTTGATAGACCCGATGCGTTCACATTGAGACGGAGTTGTCTATGGTGTGCGCAATGCCATTGACCGGAAGTTTCATTAACCCTTACAGTGCTGGAACCGACTTCATACTTATGCAAACAGGTTAGAGCACAGGCCAGCCGCCAAGTAAATTGGCGGCTGGCCTGTGATCTAACCTGTTTGTTACTCTGAGTATCTTCCCTCAACAAAACAGGTCTTTACGCAACTCCATCTATAACGATAAATTGAGTCGGTACCAAAGGTATATTCCCGCACACTTACAGTTAAGTGTAATACTAGATACGGGGCCTCCGTGGCCTAGTGGTTAGATTACAGAAGGCCCCTCTCCGCGTGGGTTCAAATCCTGAGAGGGATATGGATTTTCATGAGAGGCAGTCTCCCGACTGACTTACGGAATGCCGATGGTTCTACTCAACTTGATCAGCCCTATGGGTAGTTGAGTATGGGGTCTTCCTCCATCATTAAGAGTCGGGCATCGCTACATAACTGAAATAATGTTGATGTGATGTAAAACCCATATAAAAAAATGTAATACTAGATACATGCGACACACTGAAGTCCACTGCATATCCATTATACTTATATAATCTAAAGCCTTTAAACAATGGATAAGTGTGTATTTATATATAACGACAATAAAACGTTGGTATCTTAATACGAGTAAATTGTACATTTTACTACGCCGTACAATACAAGAAGTATCTGTGAGGTATTTAGCGGATATAATGTTAGCCATGGATACAGAGTGCATAGTTACCAATTAAATGTGAAGGACTTGCTATCATATGATACTGAGTCCTCGATATATTATCACGAAATCGCAATTATATATAAGTGTAATGGATATGAAATGGACTTCAGTGTGTCACATGTACCTAGTATTACACTTAACTGTAAGTGTGCGGGAATATACCTTTGATGCCGACTCAATGTATCGCTATAGATGGAGTTGCGTAAAGTCTTTATGTACATGTAACACTTTATTCATATGTATTCGTCAATCCCCGGCACATGTCGGTTGATATGCTACGTAAATATTCATGAATACATCAGAAAGCCGGGGAAATTTGGCTGTTTTCCGCCGGGTAACACACTTGGTTACAATATCGAACCCAGGGACAAAAAATAAAAATGAAAATACACACGAATTGGTAAAATATCACAATAATTGGTTATATTTACTAATTCCATTAAGGATTATCATATCAACACATCTGTGTTCATTATTTGCTCAATCGTATCTTGCCGAATAGGTACGAAAGCAAACGGGCATACCCTTAGTCGCCATGATGCCGGTTTACTTTCAAAGTGGCTTCCCATTACCCCCGAGGTTTTCATAAGACATTGCCGAGGTTTTCGGAAATGGTAACACAGTGTTCTTACAGCTAAAAATGCATCTTTGTTATCGGAATATGAACGTATTAAAGGCTCAAGACACTAATACTTTATCAAACTTTATAATTTCGTATACTTTTGGTCAAATTCAAATTGTTATCAGGAAAAACCATCAGCACAACTCTAACCTGAAAGCTAACTAGAAATAAACCAGATTAGCAACTTTTATAATTCAGATTTTCTGATTCTTCACCTCTGACCTGTTCATGAGATAGGCAAATTTCTGAACCGACCAATCAGAATTCGTTATCTTAAATATGTAAATAAACAGATTGTTGATGCACATGATTGAATTGGAGACAACTATATTTCAAGCACAAAATAACTTTTGATAAAGGAGTTTATTAGATAGGGTCTCACATCATTCATGAGGTAATTTCCATAGCTTTTATGAACATAACAAAAGAACTCAATATCTCTTTTCAGGAAAGTATTTGTTCTCATATCGTTTCGTGTGCCTTTTTCGCATTGCGAACAAATACATGTTACGAACCTTTTGTGTTTCGTGGCAAAATTGGAAATTGAAATTCAATATAAAATGTCGATGAAATAATTTAATTTCTGAGATTGTTTTTTGAAATACAATCAAAAGTAAATATTGAAATCATGATTCAGGAAGCGGCAATCCATCTTAGTGTGTACCGTTTAAATGCGGTAGAATTTAAAAGCGATATCACGCCTTTTAATAAGTATACATATTTATTTACTTTATACACACTTGAAAAATTAAAAACGATTTGTTTTGCTTCAAAAAACTATTCTTCAGTTTGTATCATACTACAGGATATCTGATGTACAGTTTTTAAAGAAATCATTTTTTATTCTCTAAATTTCCTCACGTCTGTGAACACGGATCTTTAGTGGATGCAAAAATCCGATTAAGAAGTCTGTGTTAATTAAACAGGTCCCTGGTAATATGAAAATAATAAAACAAATATAAGCTAAACGAAAACAAGCACATGAGGGATTGTTCCATGATGTGTCACAATTAAGGGACGACATATACTGCTAACTTGTAGCACACCCCAAAATCCCAATGGGTATTACAATGCATGTCATCAGGCAACTCTGTTCATCTTATGGAAATAACAACACACCGACCGGTCTGTCACCTTCACCGACAATCGGAACTACTCGGGTATTGTGCGCAATGCATTACATGTATCTTTTAATGCCAAAACAGTTATGATTTATAGCAATATCCACATAATAACACCATTTCACGACAAAGAGCATATACGAGCATAGGTGTTAGCCGAAAATCACAACGTGTTGAAATGTGCGTCTTTGATCAAGACACAATTTCAATAATATATAAACATGATAGAACTTTCTTTCCTAAATTGAATACAAGTGGAAAAAATATATGTAGCATTTAAATTTGGAATTTTTTAATAAAGCTTCTTTCGTTCTCAACAAATTCACATCGTTACTTGAAGAAAAGCTCTATAATGACATTTAACAAACGACTAGTATATATTTTCGTGAACGTTTCTGTACACTGCATTGGTGTACATGGTCTCGATGCAAATGCTTTCCTTGTACGTTTTGGACAGCCAGATATCTGAAAGAAGATGTGTTTCCCCGTTGCCAACGGCTTCCTTTCCTCTCCAAATCTTTGTTGTGGGTACTTATTAGGAAATAAGAACCAGTCCAACAAACAAGTTGAACAGATATTGAAAGAATGCTATTTTGGATTGGAAGCCTATGCTGTGAATAGAATTATGTTAGGTTATGTTGTGTTAATCGACTTGTCAGAAATGTTCTAATGGGTTACCACGAAATAGATTCTTCTATGGATTTGAAATCGACGATTAAACAGGGGAGGAACGGCCATTTGACACTAGGCTGACCTTTTCTTTTCTTCTCCAATTATAAAATAAACTATATGGATGCGTTTATATTGATGCCGGTTTGTATTATTCTATGTTTATTTGCCAGTTTGTACTATTCTTTGTTTATTTGTAAGCACATGCTATATATAGTAGTACATGTCAATCTCTATGAAGTTTTAAATGGCCATAAGCAATCTGTTTAGCCGATTCTGTCCATACATATTGCTTAATTGATTGATCATTTATCAATTCGCTGAGCTGTGTTTTTTCCATATGCATTGCACTATTGCCAAAGAATACAAAGAAACACAATGGAAATAATGTACCACACACAAGTTTGTGTCACTTTGAAAACGAGATAGGACGCAGATGGTCGGTCCACTGGATATAAACTGACATTGTATCGTCTGTCATTTCGGAGGGAGAATAAACTAAGTTGACTTTTTTGTACTTCCTCTCTTAACCCTTTCCCAAACAACAAATTTTGGACTGTCCGAAATTCAAAGAGTTTGCAGACGACATTTCAAAATGTGATGAAATTGAACAATATTCTTCAGATAGAGTAGAAAACATTGTGGGAAAAGGAAAAAGTGCTCGTTCCGAGCAATTTCTCCTTTTCCCACAATGTTTTCTTAAGTCGTCTGCAACAAATTAGTCAAATGTCGTTATTGTTTGGGAAAGGGTTAAACCGTCCATGTTGTCCTGCAGCTAGACAGCGGATCACGTATCGATATAGTACATGGACCAGTTTATTCCTCGTCTCCGGAATGACAGACGATTTCCAGTGGACCACCTGCGTCCTTTCTAGTTTACGATATAGTCTGAGGACTATGTGTGGCTTTGTTGGATAGTCTTGACTAGTGACACAAACTTGTGTGTGGTACATTCTTTTTTTACCGTGTTTTTTTTTATCATTTGGCAATAGTCCAATGCATGAACAAATATACAACAACAAAAAAGCCATTTGATATGAGCTCAACCAATACATCTATCTATATGGACAGAATCAACTTAACATATTGATTTTGGCCGTTTTTAACTTTATAACAAAGAATGATACAAACCGACATCAATATAAACATTATGTCCAAATCATATATGTAAACGAACGTTATAAATAAAATATACTCGCACCTATATATCATCATTGTTTAACTAAACCATGATTGAACTGGTTAAATGTCTGGAAGAAATAAAAGTACAACCTTAGCATCAAAGTTTTTTACGCATGTAAGTTCATATGAATAGAGGTAACATTGCATATACACGCCGTTGAAATGACATGTCTTCAACGGTGAGTGATAAAGCATATACCGATTTTAAACAACGTATAGGTAGAATTTACTCCATTACTTCAACTGATAGATGGCATGATATCCATTGGGAATGGGATTTAATTAGCTGGAATAAAACAAAAAGAGTTTCTCCTCGTTTGTGTGAAGTAACACATTTCACTGATAAGATGCCAACGTGAAAAAAGGTACCGTTTTTGTGATTATTACTGAAGACTGAACACAGCTTTGTAGACTTGTAGATAACACAATATAACAAGACATAGCATAATATGGCATGCCATGAGATAACGTAACATGACATTCATGAAGTACATAGAAAACATTTTCCACCCTAGCAAGACATAAAGTAGTTCCTCACCCGGGTCACACCTTTATTAAAGGAAAGTAACAGAAACTATAAAAGAAAAGGATGTACATATGTCATACAAAGAATTATATAAGTTGCAAACCAGTATCACACCTTAATAAGTGATCAAGAGAGCGCATGTTTTGAACGATCATCTGGTGACGAAATAAATGAAGCATTTCTTTTCCATTGTAACACCCTGATAACAGGAAAGTGGTTAAAAAAATATACTTCCGTTGTGAAAAGAACGCTATCAAACATCTCTGTTAAACGAAGTGTATGGAAAATGACATTCCGCTCTAGAAGAAAAAAGATGAAGCAATTTCGTATCAGTGTAAAGCCTATATAGATCAGGTAAAGTACTGACAATGTTCTTCTAGTAAAGCAAAAACTGCTTTACCAATCTCCCTGACACGAAGGAAAAGAAATAGGTATCTCTTTGTAAGGAAAAATACAGGAAATGTGCTTCCGCTGGTGTAAGAAGTACTCACCAATTCTCGGTAGCAGGAAGAAAAGACAAAATGCACTTTCGCCCGGGTAAAACTACTTTCCTTGTTATTATATCTCTTTTACGCAAGTAAGATAGATTTTTCCGCTGGTGTAAGAAGTACTTTCCAATTCTCGGCAGGAAAGAGAAAATGTGCTTGGGCTCGAACATTGGAAAACTCTCATAATGTCTTTAACACCAAAAGGATGGAGTTTTCCTATGTCTACATATATCTCATGAAGAGTATAAAAAAATCTACATGCACTGGTGTAACTTCTTTCCATTTTAGGAAAGACAGAGAAAATGTACTTCTTCCAGAACACAAGCTGCTTCCTCAATATCGTTAACGCTAAAATGACCGACTTTTCTTATGTCTACATACATTAAATGTCGAAAGAGTAAAGACTACCGCTGTTGGAAGAGCTTCTTCCCATTTTAGGAAAGATAGAGAACAAGCACTTCTACTGTTTTCCCAATATCCTATCGACTTTCCTAAAGTCTACATACAAATCGAGAAGAGAAGAGAAAATCTACTTCCATTGGTGTAAGAACTACTTCCCATTTAAGGAAAGATGGAGAAAATGTACTTCGGCCAGAGCACAAACTACATTCCAAAACTCAATGACATCATCGACATGACAAGACAACGTAAGATAACCATGAATACACAGTGTGCTGGTAATTAACCCTTTCCCAAACAATAACGACATTTGACTACTTTGTTGCAGACGACTTTAGACAACATTGCGGGAAAAGGAGAAATTGCTCGTGATGACCAATTTTTCCTTTTCCCACAAGGTTTTCTGCTCTTTCTGAAGAATATTTTTCAATTTCATCACATAATGAAATGTCGTCTGCAAACTCTTTCAATTTGGGACAGTCGAAAATTTGCCCTTTGGGAAAGGGTGAACCCGTCGGTAATGGCGTTCGTTTCCAGCGGGTGTAAACACGGCGTGTCTGATCACACTAATTCAATCTTCTGATAAAGACCTTGTTATTAGAACCTTTGACAACCAGTCTGTATATCATGCATAATTAACGGGAACCATCCGCGGTACTGGGACCGGCCATTGCCGCCATAATCACGTGACCCCAGAATACCTTGGTGAGGCGGGAGAAAACGGGTGCAAGGTTTTTGATACCAAAGCGTAAATGTTGGTTTCAGGTACTGTGTGGCATGTTTTCAAACCTTTTTAGACTGACTTAGAACCCGGTGGTCCCGATTTTGAGACCCTGCAACACTTGTCATGATGGGAGTGACCTTTGGCAGCAATCTGAACACATCGGAGTTTTCCAGTGAAAACGCATCTGAGATAATGGGGATGCCGCCATATTGTTCTAGCGAGACTTACGTCATTGTACTTTCCACATGCAGTTCTTAAATTTGAAATCTAAATAGTCGTGTATGTTAATTGAGGAAACAGTCATATATATCACAACTTATAATTTCACTATTATGTATGTTACCGATAAACAGTGATATAAAATTATGGTCAACACTTCCATATACATTGGACTACTAAACGTCGACGCTTATAGGAAATTTCATATAAGACGTGGACGTTTTACCAAAAATATTTTAACTCAATACTTTTATCCGAGGTGTATTTCTTAGCTCATGGAAATACCCGAGTAGTCCCGATTGTAAATGTTTGTTTGAAATGTTGTGTGGAATCTTGCTAACCTTTTTAGACGGACTTAGAACCCGGGAGTCATGACTTCGAGTCCCACCGACACTTTTGGTTTCTTGGGAATGACCTTTGGAAAGTCACTTCAACGCCCTAGCCTAGTACTGGTTGATCCAAGAAAACCGTTAAATAACGGAAACTTTGTTGTTACGGCATTAAACACGATACAAACAAACACCATTTAAATATCAGTCCTTTAACGACGAAAAACGCATTGTAAATCACACCCATAGAAGAAGTAAACCAATGTTGGATAAAAGTGTATGTTAACTACGAAAGCTTTGAAGAGTGAAAGAAATGAATATCTAAATGCATTCTTAAAACAGGCTTAAGTCTCTTTCTCCCTTGTATCGCTAAATCACATTTGTTGACCTTCCACAGTCGCCTAGTGAACTGTGAAATAGACGGAATAACCTGGGAGACCAAACGGCCAGACTTAACACAATCATTAACACGATTGATTATCTGTTTACACGTTACACCATGGGTGAGTGCTAATAAGCGATGTGAGCAAACGTACCAAGAAACCATTGTCTCAAAAAGGAAATATTGCAAGTGACGATCAATTTGAGTGTTTATAGACGTTATGATTGGATTAACCAAGATATTGTCTCAAACGGAGAAATTGCAGGTGACCATCAATTTGAGTGTTTATGGACATTATAAATCGATTAACCAAGAAACTATTGTCTCAAAAGGAGAAATTGCAATTGACGGTCAATTTGAGTGTCTATAAACGTTATGAATTGATTAACCAAGAAACTATTGTCTCAAAAGGAGAAATTGCTCGTGTCGAGCAATTTCTCCTTTTGAGACAATCGTTTCCAGTCAACTCGAAAATACCATAAACATGTGTGTGTACATAAGTGCTGCCATCTGCGCTCTTGGTGTCAAATTGAACTCGTGTTAAGCTGGATTTAGTAAAAAGACTACATTGTTGAATTTAGACAAAACAACAATGTTCTAACGTTATCGCAAATGTAGGCCGATAGCCATGCTTTTTCCTGGATCGAAAGGAGTACCATTCAATGAGGAAAAGGAAGGGTTAAGTTGACCAATGAACGACCTAATAACTTCGCGTTGACCAATCAACGACCTCGTTTACCTCGGGCAGTTTAAAGTGATCATGCGCTTGAGTAAACGATAAATTACGGGCCGCGCATGAATCAGTAGGCCGCCGAATGTCATATTTACATACCTTAACCCATTATCAAACAATAACGACATTTGACCGGTTTGTTGCAGATGACTCTTAATGAGCAATTTCTCTTCTTCCCACTATATTTTCTGCCCTATTAGAAAAATATTTTTCAATTTCACCATATTGTCGTCTGCAAACTCTTTTTATTTGGAACAATCGAAAATAGGGTGTTTGTTAAAGGGCTAATGCACCGTAGAAGCACTATGTGTTTGTAGAAGATACCTCCAGGAGTCAAAAAGCTAGCAAACGCTCGTTCGATAGTATGCTAGTTTCCCAATTTCTGTAGCTTGTAAGTCGAATTTTTATCGCTAACGCATGCATTAAACTTCCTTAATCCTTTACCAAATCCTTTTAGTCTGTCCCAAATTGAAAGACTTTGCAGACGACATTTCAAACTGTTATGAGTTGAAAAGTATTATTCTGATTGGGCAGAAAACATTGTGGGAAAAGGAGAAATTGCTTTATCGTTTGGTAAAGGGTTAAGGTATCTTGGAAGCACAATGTTTCTCAGAGTCGTCTGCAGCAAAGAGGTCAAATATCTTTATCGTTTGGTAATGGGTTAAGGTACACTGGAAGCACAGGTACTTGTTCACTGATATGGGAGAAGAATTTTGAAGTAAGAAAATGGTGTCTTGAAAATTGTACAACAACTATACAATTATAGGAAACGCTTATGATATGAGATGGTTTTTTATTGGAATCAAGATTGGGTCGTTTAAATTTCTTTGAAACTAATTGTTGATTGAATTAGAATGTATTTCAATCCAAAAGCGTGACATCACTTTATAGATTTACGTTTATAACCTATACTTACTTAGATAAAGTGAAGCTTCCTGAAATAATCAAACTTGCAATATATACTTTGAACGGTAAATCACATAGAGATACAAAGTATATTGTTTCAACGACATATTATTTTGATGTTCAACCGTTAACTTCTGTATAACTATAAAAGCACCGGTAAACGTGATGACATATTGCACGCTGTAAGTACGCGATGACCACATTCAATGTATACATTGGACATGGCGAATAAAGCTTTAGAAAAATAAGTCAACCAGGAAAATTTTAATTATTTTAATAATGACACCACGTGGTTTTTGTTTGATTTGTTGTATTGTTTTAAAATGGCTGCAACAGCGTTTCCGTTATACTGCGATATTCGGTTCATTGTAGCTTCAGAAATACCCCAGACATAACTGATCATTGGCGCAGGGTCAAATGGGGTATATAATCGAAATTATGTTAGCCAGCCAGGAAACTGCCTCCTGTGAGAAGGTAACATAAGACAACTTACAACATTGTTTCATAACGATGACCATCAGCAACAGTAGGCCTAATGATACAGATACGGATATATGCCAAAGGTTAATGTTAGCTCATTAACGAAATCATTACGAGTATTAACACTTTGGTCTGGACAAATTTGGCGCTTACAATGCGTTTGAGCTGGGACACATTACTGAAAAGCTTGAACAATATTTACTTTGATAATGCGAGGCTTATAATCAGGTTTAGAAATCATGTATGCCATATTAGCTACAATTGTTTTCCTTGTTGTTCCTTGTTGTTCCTTGTTGTTCATTGTTGTTCCTTGTTGTTCATTGGGCCAGCTGAAATCCCCTTGACGCTTTCCGAAAGACTATTATGATGGAGACAAAACTCCTCACAGTGATCTCCCTTTATGGGGTTGATCACTGCCATCACAAATGTCACATGACCACCTACTTAGAAACGAAAATGGCGTTAAAAGATGGCGGCGAAACTAAAATTTGTAATCCATTTGTGCTTTATTTATTAACAAAACCAAATTTGTTTCAACTTAACTGGTCAGACATCAATACAACAAGGTATTTTTACTAAATTAACTAAGATATCCGGTAATCTCTTAACAAAACAACATCATTTGAATTTCATCCAAATCTGGATGAAAAATCATGTGGTGGCAGTGATCGATGCAGCGTAGCAAGGGGAGATTACTGTGAGGAGTTTGGATGAAGACTACAAAGAAAACTAAAATGTAAAGTTTACAAGTATTTGATTTACCATTGTCCTTTTTCTTATTTACCTGTTAGTTTCGTTTGTGTATGTGCAACCGTGTTAATTGCCGTTTTCAACAAACTGTCAGTAAAGTACATATGATCAGTTTACACATATCCATGCTCATGTAAGTCAATAGCTCATCTTTAAAGGTAGTTTTTACAGATGTTAAGAAATCTTGAAGTTAAGAATTAGTTACTGTAAAACTGTACAACAGTTCAATCATTATATGATACGCACTGGAACATATTCATTGGAAGCAACACTGCGTCGTTTATTGTATTATCTAACGTGTTTATATAGTGAATTAGCATGTATCTTAATCAGAACCAGAAATAACTTCATTGACACAAACATAACAGTTTATAGCCATTAACATGTGTACAATGAAAACTATTTATCACATGAATCGAGAAAGAAAAGAAAAAAATCCAAAAGCGTGATATCTCTTTTGAGATCAGCCGCATTCAGTTTGTACAAACATCGAAACCGACTCAACAGTATTCACTTCAGCTGGTATTTCCAATCGAATACGTTATCATATGAGAATAAGTTATATATCTCGCCGAGTTTAAAACTGAAGGTATATGCCTAGAGTAAAGCAAAAGTGGACAACCTAATTACATTAGCACCTCTCTGTCTCAGACAAATTATGGGATAGAATTCACCGACTCGCAGACATGATCATTTATATTTCAGTTGACTATGACGGATCTCCGCCATACTTTGAGGAATTTGTCATGTTTATGAGTCAAGACATAGTATGATTGATGGTGGACACGCAAAATAAATAATGATTTACTTAATAGCTCAAAGCGGCGAATTAGGCTGACTATAGGCAATCGGATTTTTTTATAGCGACGTTCTTTAAAACGTCATACAAAAACGATTCTATACCAGTTGCATACATTAACATTGTTCATTTTTCATTCCCCTCCGTTTAAGTGTGTAGAAACATCGACAAAATCGCAATGTCAAAGTATTATATCCGACAATTATAAGTGATTTGCAAATCATGACTGAAATCATCTTTATAGTGCTATGGACGCTAGTCATATCCTGAGGTTGGCAATGGTTTTGCCTTTGTATCGAACACTCTGAATATTTCTTTCTTATAACATGGTACACTGTCGTTGTTGACGGAATTCTAAAGAACAATAACAACTAAACAATCATCTTACCATAGTGTGTGTGAGGTAGCGGTGTGTTTTTCTTAATAATGTGTATCTCTCTTGGATTGTTACGGGACAAATATTTTGTTGAAGTCTTAATAACGAAATTGTGGTAATAGCTTTCTTGGACATACTCTGGTACTTGATGATGAGCACTTGGGACTTGAGGCCGGGTGTTTGAAGTTTGCATTGATTGTTTTGAAGTTTGGGCGTGCTTTGACAAGACACCATTTTCAAAACCAAATGCATGCAGAAGTACCGACTTGATATGATGATACTGTTAAAGGCCCATCAAAGGAGATTAATGCTATATCAAACTATATTATTTGGTAAACTGTTGGACAGATTCAAATAGTTATCACCAGAAAACACCATCAGCACAACTTAAATGGGAAAGTAAACCAGATATAACCCAGATTAGCAAGTTATATAATTCAGATTTCCTGAATCTACACCTCTAACCTTGACAGTTGATACACACATTTTTGAACCAGCTAATAAGAATTCGTTATTTTGAATATGTAAACAAACAGGTTGTTGATTAACATTATTGAATTGAAGACAACTATATTTCATTCCTCAACTAATTCTCATGACTTTTATGAAAATAATAAAAGAACTCCATATATTTTTTCAGTAATTTATTTGTACACCTCTCCTTTGATGTGCCTTTAAGAAAGGTGTAAAATCATGTCATCATGTCATTACCAAAGCTCATCCAAATCTAGACCGTTTCACTTGACTGACTACTTGGTCAGTACTTGGTACATTGTAGTCTTCCGTCGGGTTTACTCTATACCGTTTGTAGCTTATACTATTTTCTATTATTTGTCTCTCCATTTTATAATTCTAAACAATAATGCATCTATGCCTTTCTTTAAGGCTTTGTCTCTGTCTCTCATGAACTTTCCCACTCCTCACTTTATTTCAATTCTTTGAATTTATGCTTTGTACTCCCTTATTGTATAACATGTATACTTGGGTAGATTAAACGATATGTTCTGTTCGCCGTCATCATCATCATCATTATATACAACGCTCCTTCATGATTGAAGATTTTGCCCCGGGCGCCTGATATTTTTACAATCAGAAAGGATGAATCTATACAATTGTGCTCAGTGAAGATGGTAATCATTTTAAAATTATGTACGAAACAAGTGTCTAAAGATGGATAAGGGGGGTAATGTGACAGCCAGAGGGCTGACGGCTTTCAAATTCGACTGTGGCTGCCTCATGTATATGGGTCTGCAGAACTAGATTCCATTGGATAACTGTTCTACCCTTATTGATAAGCCTTTATAGGCAGTATTGTCATTATTCCAGCATGTATCGCCCAGGCACTGTATGTAATTGGGTTATCATTAGCTTCTTTATCTTCAAAACTGCTGCATTCATAACGCAGTGGCAAAATGGACATTTTCTATGCTTCTGGTATTTCCCCACGGAGACAGCAAACGACTCCTTCAGTGACAATGGTTTCTTTCGTGCATGACTCATGGATCGTTGGTGCAATGTAAAACGAATTCACATGGCATTGACTAGATTAAACGCTTTAAAAAATGCTTGCTTATCCAATACCACCAAGTGTTTGACGGTCTCAAATTAAAAGAGTTTGCAGACGACATTTCAAATCGCGGTTGAATCGAAAAGAATCATCTGATATGATAGAAAACATTGTGGGAAAAGGAGAAATTGCTCGTTACGAGCAATTTCTCTTTTACCCACAAGGTTTTCAGAGCCGTCGGCAACAAGGTGGTCAAAATTCGTTATTCGTTGCTAATGGGTTAATAAGTGATAAAAGGTAGGAAGGGAAGTGGTATTTTGGGTTTACAAATACGTCAAAACTATAGTTTAATTTATAGCCTTCAATTTTTCAAACTTTGTTGACCACTTGATTCGATATTGACTGCAAGTCTACGAACCATGACTATTTACGGGTCCATTCGAAAGTCATGTTGCAAATTGACCGAGGGTTCAGTGCAAGACTATAGTAAGTGCTTTAAGGCCCATTAAAGGAGATAAGTGCAATATCAAACAATATTATTTGGTAAACTTTTGGACAGATTCAAATAGTTATCGCCAGAAAACACCATCAGTACAACAGAAATAACCCAGATTAGCAGGTTTTATATTTCAGATTTCCTAATTCTTCACCTCTGACCTTGACAGTTGATACACACAATTTTTGAACCGACCAATCAAAATTCATTATTTTGAATATGTAAACAAATAGGTTGTAGATAAACATGATTGAATTAGAGACAACTATATATCAAGCACAAAATACCTTATTTTAAATGGGTCTATTTAATAGGGTCTCAATGCATTCATAAACTAATTCTCGTGACTTTTATGAACATAACAAAATAACTCCATATATTTTTTCAGTAATTTATTTGTACTCCTCTCCTTCGATGTGCCTTTAATAATCATGACGCACTTACTACATAGTCTTGCATTAAACCCTTTGTGATGCATGAGTATCGATGAACCCCGTGTGCTTCTTCTCCCCGGAACAAAAACAAAAATCCTGCGCGGAAAGAACGGGGACCCTGATTTAATTACAATCAAAATGCCGCCGTGAATGATATATGCGTGGCGCACGGCATTAACATCTTAAGAAGGCGTGAAATGTAATCATTCTCTCCTTGTGCAAAATGACGGAGGTTTGTCGCTTGCTTACTTTCGTGGGAATCCGCGAGAAAACATGTAAAAAATAAAAGAAATTGACAACATACATTGTACATTCATCTGTATGGCGTGACAAAAGTTGCAATTTTGTATAAAAAGTATTCGTTAAAAAAACCCCCAAAAAATCATTGTTATTGGAAAAAATAGTTATTCCATCCTTGAATCATTATTTTTTAACTACATTTATTTTTGTACCACACTTATTTATTAAGACCATTTTTTTTCCGCAATTATTTTTGAAGAAAAAATAATGGTTCAACAATGTGATTCATGGGATACATAAAGCCCGTTTGTGAACGTGGGTATCATTGGAATACCTCGTCTGAACTGGACCTGCACTATTCATATCCGAATTTGATGTCACTTGAAAAGCTTTCTAAAAGGAATAACATAACTGCATACGATTTTATCCGTACAAGAAGTTTCATTTTAAGAGGATTAACTCCTCAATATGTGAGATAGTCCTTTCAATTAAAAGAAGACCGTTCGTAGTTGTCGAAATGTACTTTAATACCGTTCTGTACCAAAGGCCTTGCGCACAGGACTCTTGCTCAATTCACACACGTTGATATCATGCTGTCATTATCCGGATGTTAACTCTTAGAACGCTGGGTAATATTCTAAAAATAGACTTTCGACTCGTCTGTTTTCCAAAACCTCAAATATCTGCTCAATTCTGACGAGGAAATAGAGTAGCAAACCGGTTAAATCACAGGCCAGCCGCCAATTTACGCGGCTGGCCTCGATCTAACCTGTTTGCGTAAGCATGGAGTCGTTCCGCGCACTATAAGGGTTAGACTCCAACAAAAATAGATAAATCGGCCTTCACTTCCGCTCATCCCTAATATGGTACACTCGGTGGTGGCGGCCGGAAATAGCTCTGGCAATAACGGCAAATTAGCCGCATTTGCTCTGGCTGTTCGAAAAGGCGGTGGTAAGTAATTTGTTTCGCGTAAAGTACATTCTGTGAGTGTGTGTGTGATGGCCTTTGTGATGGGAGTTGCTTGAAATGAGTTGTTTGTCTCTCAATATTTATGTTCATATTGATGAAGCATTCCGGGAGTTTTAAAGGTGTTTGTTCACAGAGGCGAACATTTGAGAGTCAAATTAAACGTCTTCAAAACAATACAAGTTTTGTAACGTTGTTTGATATACAATTGAAATTACCTATGGAAAGCAAGTTTATTCAGGATGCGACATTATGTATCTAAGTCTCTGCATGCAGAAGATTGCAAAGGCGGCGTCACGCTTTTGGATTAAAATACATGTTGATTAACTGTATGTACACGCTTTAATGAATAACAAACTATCTAATTCCGAGTCCACTAACTATACTTTAGTGCGTTTCATATAAAATTGCACCTTTTGTGCCGTTTGTTACTTTCGAATTGTCTCACACCTTTAAACAGTCACCATTAGAAGAATCACATTGCTTTGTAAAACTGGGAAATTTGGTAGGAGACTGAATGCCGCAATATAACTGCGTTAAATCGAAAATGGGGTTTGACTCAATTATGATTCAAACCATGTATCAAGGAGTGGAAGGCCATGCCCACACAGTGTAACAATCCAGGAACAATAGTGCAAATGATAAGGGACAATCAAAATTTACTAATGTTGTCAATGAATATACTCGTCAAATAGCTTATCAAAAACATTTCTGCTTTTGCCACATTCATTTCTAAAGATTGCTTTAGGCGTGTTTGTCAAACCGACCCAATATTAAGTTAAATGAGCATCTGAAGTGGTTTCTGTCTTGGTCCTTCTCTAATGACCTCGTTCCATTGGCTCCCTTGTTTCACAAAAATTTCTGGACTCAAACTCGATCAAAATGGTTTTTGTGCTTCTTTGCAGCAGATATTTGATGAGAAATTACGTTTATTTTTTTTTACAAGGACAGCTTGACGCATGAAAGGATGGAGTTGTTTCTGTCTGGGTCCTTTTTTATTACATTGAGCCAATGGTTCACCATCATTTCTAGACTCAAGTTTAGATCAAAATGGTTTATGTGCCTCTTTTACAGCAGAGATTCCGTTTAAAAACTCCTTTGCACATGACAAGTTAGACACATACAAGTATCAGGCCCAAGAGTATACCTTTTACAATGTGGGCGTTGTGAAGGAATGGCTGATACTAGTATCAGTCATTCCCTCAAAACGCCCACATTGTGTTTTCTAATCGGAACATCCATCTTACATAGGCCGTTGTGAAAACCACGTTATTGATGATGTCGTAAAACTGTTTGCGATTTGGTGAATTACCATAAAGTTTTCGACTACATTTGCGACAATGAACTGGGTAACTTGCTAATTTGTGGCAAATCCGGAAATGGATGCAATAAACGCTTCCGCCATCACGCCATTTATGTTCTTACGCCATATTTGGTGTGCGTGATAGATATACACATTGGTACTTTCGAAAAATATTCACTTGCTTTGTATTTTAGTTATGTAATGTTAATGGATTATCGTACGCATATAGAACCGTTATGTAAAAAGAATCGTTTTCATTTGTGTTGAAACTAGCACAGTATGCTACAGACTGTTGACTTGTCATACTTCGGTGTGAAGAAGATAAACAGAGAGGTGTAGCATGTTATAAGTTACATTAATAAGCTGTTGGCGATTTCAATTTGGCACTGTCAAGTACATGTACAATGTTACATTATTTGATCCCTCTAAGTCATAACAATAGATTTATTTTATTATGGACATGAAGCAAATACTTTACAAAGAAATATGAAAGAGTTATGTATTTCTTTTGAGCAACGTCGTCTTTAGTCATGAAGGTTTGGACCAAGTTTTACAAAGAATTGGTTTTCAGAATTCTATTTGTTTTCGTTTGCTTACTTCTGAATGATTTTGCTTCCACGTTTGGTGAGTCCCATTGCAAAAAGATTCCATTAAATGGCGATAAATTTTTGTCTCTTTTGTAGTATATTGAAGACACAAACTCTATATTCGAATTGCGCATGTCAGAGTTTTAATTCCGTAAGCGATTTCCTTTTACGGTTTTCTAGGTCAAAGATGAGAATTAGAGAACGCAGAAAAGCAATTACTTTCAGCTGGACCATTCGAACTCATTGTTTGTCATTTCACTAATGACAAACAAGCTAAATAAATCACAATGTCCCGGAGGACTATTAGCTAATATGGAGCAAATATTCGTGGGAGAGATTGAAACTATCTCTTATGCTCAGTGTGACAACATATATTGTCTGTATGGCCCAGGTTACCAAAAAAACTGAACGGACAAGTAAATGTTTTCTGAAATTAATTATGAAACCATTATACGTACAGATACAGTAGCAGATCTGGTATTGACGGACAAATGATATAAGAAAAGATTTCGCCACACATGATGCTTTAAAAAATAACTCCGTTCAGCGATGTTTGGAGAGGGAAGATATTGTGTTACACACAAGAAAAATCGTGTTCGTGTGTTTTGTTTGGTTTTAACCTCTTACACACATATATTATTTAATATCTCATTGTACTTTATATCATATCATTTTTGTATTGGCTGGTGACTCTTATGTAAGCAAACGTTGTTGTTTATCAATAAAATAATATGATAGTAGCGTTTATTAAAATAAAGTTTATATGATAATTTGGATAGAGAGCGATCGAGTACCGCCGCGTCTCGGAGGAAAAAGTAAGATGGGCGGTCCTTTTGATTGCAGATTAAGAGCCCTGTATATAATTGATAGCTGTTTATCGAAGGTCTAACAGACAGATAAGCAAGAATTTTGCTAACATGTAACTAACAGAAATCTGCCTTGTGACTTTTCATTAATCCACTTTCGCTGCTAATACTGGTTATGTATACAGGAAGCAGAATCAAGGGTAATCAATATATGTGAAAAGGACTTGTTTCACAATCGATATGAAATAAATAACTTCAAACCAAACGGAAAGAAAGAAACTAAAAATGAACCCTGAACTCTTTCACCCACATTTTCGTCATTCTTACTTCTTTCAAAACAAATCAGTACTCTCTTCAAAGAATAACGCTTTATACATAACCAATCCATCCTTTATTCTTTATACATAACCAATCCATCCTTTATTCTTTATACATAACCAATCCATCCTTTATTCTTTATACATAACCAATCCATCCTTTATTCTTTATACATACCCAATCCATCCTTTATTCTTTATACATAACCAATCCATCCTTTATTCTTTATACATAACCAATCCATCCTTTATTCTTTATACATAACCAATCCATCCTTTATTCTTTATACATAACCAATCCATCCTTTATTTAGACCACCGACAAGCATTAAGCTTCTTGGAATACTAATGTATTGAGAACAATACTTGCTCATACAGGGTTTATCTAATTATCTCAAAGAGGCGCGTCTCAAAAGACACCGCCGGCACCCAGTAGCTTAATGTGATAATATGATTTACGTGGATTCCATTGGTGCGATTTTTATGATTCAGTGATTCACACGTGGTACCGAAAAATGAGTTATCAGTCGGAACTATAATCAGAGACATTGATATATCTATGTCTCTGCTCTAATGTAAGTTTTCATAATTTGTTATAACGGTTTATCCATTTTGATTTATTTTAAACTTATTTATTTTACATCGATTGTGAAACATATTATTGCAACTAAAATTAATCAATCCCGGTTCTGCTTTTTTTTATATATGGGTTTTACATCACATCAACATTATTTCAGTTATGTAGCGATGCCCGACTCTTAATGATGGAGTAAGACCCCATACTCAACTGCCCATAAGGGCTGGTCAAGGTGGGTAGAACCATCGGCATTCCGTAAGTCAATCGGGAGACTGCCTCTCATGAAAATCCATATCCCTCTCAGGATTTGAACCCACGCGGAGAGAGGCCATGTGATTTCAAGTTCTGTACTCTTACCACTAGGCCACGGAGGCCCCTCTGCGCCAAATGTGCATTTATGCGATATGCTTCGTTTCCGTAAAGTTCTAGCAATGAAATGGTGTTGAAATCAAACTTGTTATAACGTTTCATGCATTTTAATTGAAACAAAATATAAAAAAGAGAGAATACTAGCAAAAGGCAGCAGCCATAAATGCTTACTTCATACCGTATAATACCGTTCATCAGTTTTTGCAATAGGATGCATCATCGATACCAATGATGAGTTTATGATTCCGTGCATTTAGCGCAGTTTGTTTGATTTTGGCATATAGCGGCATAGAGGAACTTTTACAAAAGCCCATGATATTCAGCGCATCTACTTAAAGAAACAAGTGTTCGAGAACCAGCCTTTAGTCGATTCATCGACGGCAACTCGGTTTTACAGATTACATAAAAAAAGATTTATAGAAGAAAAGGTGTATCCCTTCAACTATAAATGTCTCAAATACTCTTAGCTAATTCTGTATGTCGACGCCTTTGGTTCCCCCGAAACAGTTCGCTATTTAATGTTTGTATGCTTTCAAGTAATGAAGTGGTAACATATATGTACGTATTAGCTGACATAGTTTGTGGGACATACTGGCACTCCGACAAAGCCTAGGGTCTATAAATAGAATGAATTCCAGTATATGTGTACAAAACTTGTTTGCATGCATTGGAACTTTAGGCTTCATGTACCGTTTCAAAGCTCATATGCATTTTTTGATCGTGTTACATGAGGCATTGCTTCAGTTTTAGGGTCATCCATTTGGTTTAGGAACTTGCGAAATATCTCATTCCTTCCGATTCACTACTTTAAAGGCACCTGAAATGACATGAGTACAAATAAATTACTGAAAATATAATTAGTTCTCTTTTGTGTTCATAAAGGTCATGAACGTTAATTTATGAATGCTTTTAGACAATATTTTATAAACATATGTTATTTTGTGCTTGAAATATAGTTGTCTCCAATTCAATCACGTTTATCAACATTCTGTAAGTTAACATACTTAAATTAACGAATTTTGATTGGTCGGTTCAAAAATATATGTATCACGTGACCAGGTTTGGGGGTGAAGAACAGGCAATCTGAATCATTAAACTGGCTAATCAGGGTTATTTCTCGTTGGTCTTTAAGTTTTAGAAGTTTTGATGGTTTTTTTTAACCATAAGGTTACCAGAAGATATACTTCGAACTACAGTCAGACTTGTGTTATGGGACAGACTAAATTGGCTGTTTATGACAGGTTGGCTGCTTAACACAATTTGACATACACTATACATCTAACAATGGGACTTTCTGTAGTGGTTGTTTAAGGCAGGTTGGCTGCTTAAAAGGGTTGTTTGCTTAACACAAGTTAGACTGTAATTAACAACCATAACTTCTTTCTTTCCATCCTACTTTCTTGAAGACATTCAGCTTTAGTATCACATCAACTTTGTTTTAGTTATGGGTCGATGCTAAGCTTTCCCATTTGGGTATATGATAATATATTTAAATAGGAAGACGTCAATATGAATAGAAACAACCGTGGTTGAATAAATGAATACATATTTTTGAAGCTGTGTTATTAGAGATACAGCCATGAATAAGAAATTACGGGAAAAAGAAAGCGTTACAGCGACAAAGATAAAGACAATCTAAGATAGATGCATGATTAGATAGTTGATTGGACTAATAAATATGTACATTCGTTTATACATATTTCATTCGAGAAAAAAAAAAGTTGTATATAGATTAGAATCAATTCATTGAAATGTATTGAAACGGAAGCAAAAAGCTAAAAAAAGGTCATCTCCTTGATGGTGACATACAGGTCATTAACATGTGCATGTATTCATATTGACTGATCATCCTGAATAATTAAGGACGTTATCGGATCAGGTTCGTAGGGGGGATCTGTGGACATTTTGCCCCAAAACGTTATTTTATATCAGGTACATAACGGATTTCCCTATTTCCAAAACATTTCTCTTTTAGCGCTTATTTATGATATACCTAACACATGTAACTGCTTTCAAAATGTTTGTTCGTTGGTATATTATATATTTCCCTCTCCATATCCTGAACATAACGCAAACTGACTCTCGTGATTAATCCCAATCATAAACATACATCTCCTGTCAATAAGGAAAATCGTAAATAACCATGAACTGGCTTTTTTCTTACTGTTCAATGACCTCAGTAATTCCCGGAAGTAATTCCCGACCGGTCTCACACCTTAAGTAATAGGTATTCCTCCTTCATTTATGGGCTTGGAACCGGAGAAGCACGCCAACTCTTAATAACGTGTGTTTTATATGTCTCACAGCAGTCGTTGACCGAGAAGACACACCTGTCCTCTTTGCTTCTATATGATCTAAAGTTTAACAGGACAGAACATTGATTTAACCAAAAAAAAAATATTTATACAATATAGGTACATTTCAATACATTACAAGTTATAAATGAACGGAAACGGAAAAAACAAAAACACAAAAAGTATGGAAAAATAATCTGGTATAAATTAAAGGGAGATGGAAAGTACAATACTTTACGGGGAAGGAATCGTTGTTTTTAAAGAGCGAGGGCCATTCCCATACCTCATGGACGCCTGTCGTGAATTGAACTTCGGTAATCATTGTGCCGAAAGGAAAACCTCTCATTTTGAGCGGTTTCTCCTTTCATCGCAATTGTTGTTTTACAAAATTGCAGTTTCGTATAAATCTAATAAGCGAATGCGTTCAAACTGGATATCGTTCAATACATAAGGGAAGGTAGTTACATGTAAGAATATGCAATGTGTTCAGCTAGAATTAGATACCTATTATTGAAATTAAAAACTAAGAAATGTACATTGGCACAATGAAATTCTTTGCATAGTTCAATTGGATGAAGGATCATGAATATTTTCTTCGATCACAGATTTGTTCATAACGGGAAAGCGAATGTACATACGTATGTTGTTGTATTCCTTGTTGAATACGTGGGTGACACAGGACGGAAGTTATTCGGTGAAAATCAGATTATCCCTGTCCACTTTCATTACAGTACGGTACGGTTAAGTGGACATGTCATTTGACAAGATATCATCAGACACCGTTAACTTTTGGCCCTTCTTTATTCTATATAATCAGCCATATTGGACCCTTCACAGTAACTTCCATGAAAAGATTCAGAGTTAATCCTTGACTATTCTACACTCCGTACCCTATCAGAATTTCACGAAAAAACATGCGGAAGATTAGCTACTTTTTTTCGCTATCGGCAATCTCTTTTTACTACCCTCAAAAATCGCTTCCAAAACTGCCGGGGTCAGCAAAGGGTGTCTTCCTTATCGCTTCGCCTTCCGCGAAAGTAGTTCTTGGAAAAAGGAACAAACCAAAGGTTTTAAACATGTCAAACACCTATAAAAGATCGAAGGCCCCTCTTCTGTCATAAAAGCATATAATAAACACACAAAGTAACATTCTAAATTCTCATAAACTTCATTTTACTGCACAACGACCTCCGAAAGTAATTCTTCATTGGTATGTAACCATATGTCCGCTTATCCCAGACACTTAACATTCCCTGACTGTCCTCTCAATAACATTTGGAATAAACCAATGCTGATATAAAATGTAAACAACAATTTCAATATGATAAGTAGGAACATTTACGAGTTGAAAAAAAAACCGGGGGAAAAATAGTTTTTATGTTATATGTAGAATAAAGGGATCTTAACGAAAAAATCGTGATAATGCATTTAGTAGTTGCCATTTTGTTTCCCGGTGCTCTCCGGTAGAAAGGAGATAATGGTCAAAAGGCCATCGCTCTGCTCTTTATCCGGGCACCAGGAATATTCGATAGAAAAAAACGATATATTTTGTTTCGGTGCGTATTGACCGGAAGATAGAAAAGAAGTTTAGTTGTCTTTCGGCAAATTGTTTTTTTAGACAGTGTCACTATGGTTTGGGGAAATGGTACTTTAGTGCGCATGTATCTTTTTTTTGTGACAAAATCGATTTCCGCTTCTTAACCCATAACCAAACAATAACGACACTTGACCAGTTTGGTGCAGACAACTCTGTTAAACATTGTTGGAAAAGGAAATATTGTTCTCAATGAGCAATGTTTCCCTTTCCCACAATGTTTTCTGCCCTATCAGAACATTATTTTCCAATTTCATCACATTTTTAAATGTCGTCTGCAAACTCTTTCAACTTGGGACAGTCAAAAAAAAAAATCTGGCGTTTGGTAAAGGGTTAATATGGTTCCGCTCCTTGAGAAGTCAACAGCGTAGTTATTTCTTTAACGACCAATCGCGCATATATCCTGATTCATATGCTCTTCAAACTGCTTGCTAAGTAGGAAAAAAATGTTCTGGCAATTTATAATCATCTTGCAGCGAGTGCGCATTTTGTGTGTCTTGTACTTGGTACAGTTCACGACCTATCAATGATTTCTTCAGCTTTAGTAACATATATGTTGAAATATATGTTGATCTATTTAGTTCAATTTTAATACGCCTTAACGCTATTTTATAACAAAATTCTACGAACTTTCCGACCATTGTTCGTAGAACTCATTTTGTTTGTTTTGAGCTTTACGTGAGTATAGTCGTTACTGTTACGTTTGACACCTCAATATACATAATATGTATATGGGGGAGATATTTACGAGACATACACATGCACACATAGTCGAATATGTCCATATCAATTTTAAACAAAAGTCGTTGTTCTTTTGCAAATCAATATATGTAAGTAAATTATAAAAAAAAAAAAAGAAGAAAAAAGGCAAAAACCCGTTAACCCTTAAGGTTGTGATGTACTCAATCGCTGGTTCAATGTTGCACAAATCCCCATTCGGAATACCTCGACCATTTCTTAAAATTATAAAGGGTTACCAGGCCACATGGGCATATCAAAATGGGTAGACCAATTCGTATAACGTTATTCAGCCTGGAGACTACCTTTTACGAAACTTCAAATATTCCCTTACTCTTAATACGAAGATTTTGTCATTTAAAAGCAGAAAAAAAAACCTGCAAACCGGGTAAAATGAGTAATAAATTATAAATAATTTATACAGACTAAAATCGCCACTGATTTGGGAGTTCCCCTTAAAGCCTTCTCTTCAAGGAAACATCTTTGTTCGCTATCTCTCTAAAAAGTCGTATCTGATCTTGCTGTCCGTTAACACATTCATCTCCCTCGTAAAGACTTAATTTCGGTCGAGCCGTTGTGATTTAGTACTCCTGATTGGGCAGTTATTGTTCTAGACTTGTCACGTGGTGTAATTTGGAGGAGTCACTGGACGCTTTAAACCAATAATGAAGTACAAAGCGTCTAGCCAACTCTGTCAGGTGAAAGGATGAGACGAAGAGGCTGAAGTACAAAGTCTCTCGCCAACTTTTAAAGGCCCATGAAAGGAGACTAATGCTATATCAAACTATATTGTTTGGTAAACATTTGGTCAGATTCAGATAGTTATCACAAAAAAAATCAGCACAACTTAAACGTGAAATAACCAAGGTAAGCCGGTTGAAAAGTTCAGATTGCCTGATTCTTCATCTCTGACCTAGTCACGTGATACACATATATTTTAGCCGACCAATCAGAACTCGTAATTATAAATATGCTAACAAACAGATTGTTGACTTGAATAAAAAAAAAGATAAAAGAAATAAAAGAAATCAATACATTTTCTCAGTAATTGATTTGAACTCATATCTTTTCACATGCATTTAAGTTAGTTTTCGTGAGACTCACACTACCATGGCCGCTCGAGACAATCATACAAGTGTTTTACTGCAGGCAACGTCGACACCAATGATTAATTGCAGCAAACATGAAAAATGGGATTTACATGAAACATTCAGAGCAATGGTCTCAATGTGTACGAAACCTCTGTCAGAGGTTTCGTACACATTAAGACCATTGCTCTAGAGTGTTTGTCTCGACATAACTATGCGTATTAGGCTGCAAGTTAATCACATATCCAATGGACATGATTTAAGATTTGGCTCTACAAATCAGCCGGGATTCGCGGTCATATTAGGAGTGTGCGACTGACAAAATCAAGATAGTCAACCCTTTACCAAACGCCAAATTTTAAACTGTTCCAAATTGAAAGAGTTTGCAGGCGACATTTTAAATATGTGATGCAATTCAAAAATAATCTTCTGATAGGGCAGAAAACATTATGGGAAAAGGAAAAATCCTCGTTGTTAGTTTGAGGCTAAGATATGTATAATAATTTATGTTTCTTTGGTACATGTTACAAAAAATGGCAAGTTCATCACAACTGACAAGATGCAATAGTCTGGTAATGCTTTAATTCATTATTTCAATTTCTCCAATATTTGATCTGTACTGTCTAACTCGACTTTCTTTTCTATTAGGTAGGTTTAGTATAAGTCATTCAAAAACACAACCTTTTATCGAAAGCTATGTTTCCATTGACATGTATGTATATTATTTGCAAATACATGCTGAATACATAATAATAATAATAATAATAATAATAATAATAATAATAATAATAATAATAATAATAATAATAATAATAATAATAATAATAATAATAATAATGATAATAATAATAATAATAATAATAATAATAATAATAATAATAATAATAATATATGATAATGATGATAATAATAATAATATAATAATAATAATAATAATAATAATAATAATAATAATAATAATAATAATAATAATAATAATAATAATAATAATAATAATAATAATAATAATAATAATAATAATAATAATAATAATAATAATAATAATAATAATAATAATAATAATAATAATAATAATAATAATAATAATAATAATAATAATAATAATAATAATAATAATAATAATAATAATAATGATAATAATTATAATAATAATAAAGACTTTATTTAACGAGGAAACCTATTTGACAATTTAAACTGACAATCTTCCATAAGATCCTCAACAATGAACAAGTGAACAATAAAACTAAAAGACTAAGGACAATTAAGGTATTTTGGCCCATATGTCGTCTCACAGTGAGGTATCAATATGTCTGAGAAAGGTATAAGGAGCAGTAAGGAACAAATGATCTTAAAACTAAATGAAAGATGAAGACAACTTATCAAACAAATTAATACTTGTCAAACACATTTGGTACCCCACTAAAACACCACAAGTGCCAGAATACCCTGTAAGAACATACTATTCAAAGACATCGGCTTTCTTTAAATGCATATGTTTGGCAAAACGTTGTGTTCTCTTTTCAATAAACTTCATGTATAAGAAACTTGTAAAATGAGTTGTTGATTCATATTAAAAGTAGTAAATTGTTATACAGACGTTTGTGCATAACACAATTTTGAGAAAGAATGAGGTCAGTTTCAGCTAAATGGAAACTTATCATATATATCATAAAAAACGTCTCAATTCAATTATGATTTTGTTGCAGACCAATCTTTCAATATTTCTAGTTCCCTTTTATATAATACTCTTTAAAGGCAACACATTGTCCACACGCAAATTCATTATGAATATGCATCAGTAATAAATAAGCAATATTATTCTCATTTTACAGCAGGTTTCATTGTGATGCGGAGATTGTATGCTGATATCAGCCATCACGAATAGGCGCGAGTGAGAACGACACTACTAACGAAGTTAATATGGAACGAACAAATGTAAATGCTATATATAGAACGCCACTGTGCGTCATTGACTGTAGTGAGTAGGCGCGTTTTGTCTGGAAATCGCATCGCGTTAACCAATCAAAATCGTGGCATTCAATAGGCATCAAGGTCTGGATAGCAAATTCTGAAATAGTCCGTTATTCTGTCGGTTACTGTCTAAAGTTGTTTGTTCATAAAAAGTAATTTCAAAAGTTAAAACCATACTTGCTCATATTTACACTTAAATTGTGAAAGTTCTTGAATAATTGAAAATTACCTTTAAAGTACTTTGAATTCCCTTTTGCAGAGAAATTGATACGGTAACACGTTCACATGGTGCTTTTAAAAGAATGAATACGATAAGGTTTGTTTACAATTAGCGATAAAACAAGGTCATTCGAGGAACGTTGGGAACCAGGCAACAAACCCCGAGAAACTCCATTTTGAATGTCAACGTTGTTAATATTGGATCATTGACAGAATTCTGATGTTTGTCACGTGACTTTTCAAACCATGTGATCACCACTCATTTATCCAAGTGCTCCTTAATATTTTAGATGTTGCTCGAATGGAAACAATGAAGTTTAATTGTTGGGCACCATATTTGTGAAAATGGCACTTTGAAAAATAGAAAATACATAGAACAGGTGATAAATTGTCGTGATTCTGTGGTTTTTTGCTATGTTTCAACATATTCTTCCATGATTCATAACTCATTTTACCCAGTTTTGCACTCTTTCTGAGCGCTAGTATGCTTTTAAGAATAAGATGTCAATGAAATAATACAGACTTTGAATTAGTGTTTACTATACAATTAAGAAGAATTTATTGAAAGCATTTGTAACTCAGGAAACGTCAATATGCCGAAGTATGTACATGTACAGTCTTTATGGGGTAGATATCAAAACGATTGTAACGCTTTTTGGGGTAGATATCAAAACGATTGTAACGCTTTTTGGGGTAGATATCAAAACGATTGTAACGCTTTTGGGTATAAATTTATATATCAATTCACAATGTACAGGCTCTAAAGACTTTAATACGAAGTATTTGATTTCATTGTCTAATTTCCAGTATGAGGATTTACTCAATAAGCTTAATATGAGTGAAGGGATTTCTCTTTGGCGTGCTAATTTTTATGTTACTGCGAGGCTAACTATTTCATTGTTCGTTGCTGTTCTCTCCAAATGTACACACATACATGTAAGTTATGTACAGTGCAGCCCCGTTTATCCGGACCTTGATTATCTGGATGTCTCGCAATCCGAACGAAATTGTAAGGGAACGGAATTATTAGACCAGTTTGTTGCAGACGACTTTTGAAAACATTGTGGGTAAAGGAGGAATTGCTCGTGACGAGCAATTTCTCCTTTTCCAACAATGTTTTCTGCCATATCAGAAAATTATCTTTGAATTTCATCACGTTTTGGTATGTCGTCTGCAACCTCTTTCAATTTGGGACGGTTGACAATTTGGCGTTTGCTAAATGGTTATAAGTTTACATGTGCATACAGACCGTTTATGTCTTAATGTGTATAAGAACATGCTCTGCTTCATTAGTCCGGATGATTCGGTAAACCGGACATTTTGTTGGGAACGGACATGTTCGGATTAACGAGGCATCACTGTATAACTTTGATTTGGTCCACTCGGTCTTATGCTGTAATTGAGCGGGTTATGATGATTTGTTTAACTGAATCCTCCACCTTTTTTAAACAGTGAGTTCATTACATGAAAGGTGCTTTATTGCTGTCATTTATGCTGTTGTTCAACTTAATTAACTTTCGCGAAACCTTTCGGGTGTTTCTGCAACCTCAAGCTTTCAACTCCTGCACGTTTCCCCCTTGGCCATTCGTTCTACAGAAACATATGGTGTCACAACTGTTAGACAATGAAAAAAACGAACTATCCTCTTTCAAACGATGAAACCCGAACAAAAAGACACTGCATACGGATTCCCCCGAGTAATCTCTAGTTAATTTTGTTGAACAATAACATACACACTTTCTGTGTTTTTTCTCAGAAAGTTGCCTTTAATGCCGTCAGCTCCATGTGATTTAACAACAAGATGTGGCCCAGGGACATTATCGCTTTAGAAAAAATATCTCAGACGTACATCGTCTAGGATTTAGGTCACGAGGTCATTTCTTTCATTTAAGCCTTTACCAAACGCCAGCTTTTAGACTATCCCAAATTGAAAGAGTCTGCAGACGACATTTTAAAATGTGATAAAATTGAAAGATAATCTTTTGATAGGGCTGGAAACATAGTGGGAAAAGGAGAAATTTCTCGTTGTTTAATGATTCATGAAATTTAAAAGAAAATGTACATGGAGTATTGGACCAATAATGAAAAACACATTTTGCCAAAATGACATTCGGGCAAAGAAAGGCAACATATACGCTATGTTTAACAGCAATTTTAAATACGTTCGCCATTGAATTCGTCTGAGGACCTTTTTTCCTAGGCTACAAGAGACGTTTTATAAAAAAATCCACCAAACATTTCTCGTGAAGGAATTTGTTAGAGGTTGACCCTTTTTTTTCGGCAAGGATGACCGGCCAATTAATAAACCATATTTGTATGTTATATCGATAATACTTTTTTCTGATAGGTCAATATTGGACAATTTCGAATTGACCAATCGAAAACTTGATATTTCTCAAACTCTTAAGATTCAACAGTATAGCGCCGGCTTCTGGTTCCAAGGATCCCGGATTCGATCCCTGTTAGCGGCGAGGCGAGGTGAGAATGCCGGGACTAGCCCACATATCGGCGCGGGTACTTGTTTATTAACCGGTAAGCAGTTATCCAGAGTGGTTTTGATCAAGATTAAAGCTTCCTTCACAATTGATGTGAAACAAATATGGAAAAAATGTAAAATAAAACGAACTAAAAGCTCTTGTCACAATCGATGTAAAATAGATAAAATTAAACTTAACCTCTTAACACTTAATTACATAAACATATTCAACATTGGAAATCAGACAGAAGTTATAAATACATCGTGTCCCCACTGATTTCCACCAAAAGAGATTATGGATATTCAAAAATACCTGAATTTGAACTTTGGAATTGTTGGTCATCCTTCTACCATCCTAATCGGCTTAACAGTTTTTTTCTTCTTACTTGCACGGACACTTAACCCTTTACCAAATTCACTTACTATTAAAAAAAAATGGCCCAAAATGAAAGAGATTGCAGCCGACATTTTAAAATGTGATGAAATTGATAAACAATCTTCTGAGAGGGCTGAAAACTTTGTTGGAAAAGGAGAAATTTCTCGTTAAGAGCAAATTCTTCCTTTTCCCACAATGTTTTCCAGAGTCGTCTGCGACAAACTAGTCAAAGTCGTTATTATTTGGTAGGCTGCATGCAACCACTGTCGGGTATATTTAGCGTTTTGGTCTCTCGAGCGGAATTCTATAGGCTCGATAGGCACATTATCATATCAAATGGTAGTTTGATTACTTGTCTGGAAATGCAGTAAAATATGAAGAAAAAAACCATAAAAACGCTAAACCTGAAGTTGTGCAACCGATTTCGTCGTCAGATTTGCTTTCGCTAAAACATATATTGCCCTAAGCAGTAGCCATAGATGCTTTAATAAAACTTAGATAATCAAGATTTGAACATGTTTGCATCAAGAATGTCTGCAAGTAAAACGTTTTAATTCGAAATCTTGAACATGATTCGTTTCATGATAACTCAGAATTGTCGTCTGCTTATGTAACTACGGACAGACAAAAATCAAATCGCCTGAATGTCGTTGATCCGGTTTAACCTATTACCAAACGCCATATTTTGCACTGTCCCAAATTGAAAGAGTTCGCAGACGACATTTCAAAATGTAATTAACTTAGAAAATAACCTTCTGATAGGATAGAAAACATTGTAGGAAAAGGAGGAAATTGCGATTTCGTCCTTTCCCACAATGTTTTCCAGAGTCATCTGCAACAAAGGGGTAAAACGTCGTGATTGTTTGGTGATGGGTTAAAACCAAAGAACAAGAAAGTTGTCTCTTCGAATAGAGTTCTTCCCCAGGAATCTGCGCGAAATTAGTGACTTTAAGAGACCCCATAAAAAATACCGGAAGCCTATTACAGACTTCTTAAACCAGTGTTTTATGAATAATTAATATTCAATCGAGGATGTAGAATTGGTTTTTAAGCTGGTGTGTTTCTTCTGGGCCCTGGATTGGGCGCAGAGGCGATAATTTAGATATCGGGCAAAGTTGTGCAAACTTAGCCGGGACACAGCTTAACCGTTTCCGGTGACTAAAAATAAAGTTGGTATACCGATAACTTTTGGCCCCTTCTTTATTCTATATAAATTCTATATAGCAGCCAGTTTGGACCGTTTAAAGTACCTTCCATGACAAGATTCAGAGTTTATACGCGTTTATTCACTATTCCACACTTCGTACCGTATCAGATTTTTACGGACAAACATGCCAAAGGTTGGCTCCTTTTTCGCTTTTGGCCATCTCTTTATACCCATCTCTAGAATCGTATCCAAAAAATGCTTGGGTCAGCAAAGGGCGTTTGCCTTATCGTTTCGCCTTCCGAATAATGTAGTCTGAAAAGAACAACAAAACACAGGTGTAAACCATGGCCAACACCAACAAAAGATAAAACACACAGAAATGCCCCCTCTTGCATCATGAAAGCATATAATTAGCACACAAAGTATTGTTCTTAATGTTCATGAACTATCTTTTACTGAACAAAGACCTCCGGAAGTAATTCCTGACTGGTCTGCCAACTAAAAAAGCTATTCCGGGTATTTCAACACCTTGTTTAATAAATACGTGTTTGAATGCATCCCAAGCCTACGACCAAGGTAATTATATGGCAAGAAAAGCAATTATTCGATACGATTTTTTTTAATTTCTTTTACCAATTATTGAAGACATATCGCAGAGGGAAAATAATTTTTGCATTATTGGAATTGCTTACTGCTGGCGTTGCTGCTTTTTTGACCATTCACAGAGTCTTCGTATGGTAAGAGTGTATGGATTAGTTGAATGTTATCAAACATTTGGAGAAAAATGTAAAACGTCAAAGAGATCCAACTAAATTGGTTCAACCCTTTACCAAACAATAATGATATTTAACAAATTCATTGCATGTGGATCTGGAGAACATTGTGGATAAAGGAGAAATTGCCCGTGACGAACAATTTTTCCTTTTCCTACAATGTTTTCTGTCCTATCAGAGGATTATTTTCCAATATCACCACATTCTGAAATTTTGTCTCCAAATTCTTTTAATTTGGGACGGTAGAAAAGTTTGCGTTTGGTAAAGGCTTAAACGACATTTCGTATGAAGATTTTCCATCGAAATGTCGTTACTTTTCGAGGCTTTACATAGCGATTGCCATCGCATCGGAATGAACAATGATGTATCTCACTGTACCATAAGAAACCTTGGTATGGCATGAACGCATATGTCTAGCAATTTACCCATTGCCTGTTTTTAATAGAATCTGCTATGGATGCCTTTAAATACATTTATCGTTTCTTCACAAAAAAATGCTGCAGTTAAACAGAAAGAGGAAATGATAACAACAACAACAAGAAACAACCGCCACTAAAACCTCGAACAGGTCAGACCCCCTTCAATCTTTTGACATCGCCAATTCGAAGAGTAAACACATCCCCTGTTTGCGTTTCCTACGTGACATAAACATACTTTACTGCGAGTTTCGCTCCAAAGCAATTTCCTGTGTCGGGGCGTCTGCCCTCTATTGTCATGCTTCTCTGTGACATGATGTATCAGGTTATCCCATAGAAAAACACAGCCGGAAAACCGGAAGTTATGATTTTCGCTCCAAGCGCCTTCAGGGTTCATCAAACGCTTTACGTATGAATTGATCGGAGATGATGCGTGATTGGTGTCAAATGAGCATTGAGGACTCGTTTCGCAAGGTACTATTTGTCAAGCCGTTTGAAAGCATTGTGTCGGATTGGTTTGTGCTGTACGAAATGGCTGGTCTTGAACAGCATCAATGGTAAATATCTGAAAAGCTCATTTCGCGACAGTTCTTGGTTTTCTCTGAATGGGATTGCCCACTCTAATGATAGAAGTGCGTGACAGTTTCAAGATGACAACCGTTTCTTTGTCTGTCCTCCATGTGTCTCTTATAACATGTCCCACTGTCTGTGTTTCCCTCTTTTTGTCTGAAGTTTTCTGTTTCTCTCTGTATCTTCTCCGTCTCGTTCTCTGTGTTTCTCTCTTCCTCTCTGTGTGTCTCTCTTTCTCTCTCTTGCTCTCTCTGTGTCTCTCTGTTTCTCTCATTCTCTCTGTGTTTCTCTCTGCCATTCTCTCTCGCCTTCTCTCTCTGTGTATCTCTTTTTCTCTCTGTCTCTCTCTTCATCTCTGTTTCTCTCTGCTTCTCTCTGTCTCTGACTCTCTGTCTCTCTCTGTTTCTCTCTCTCTCTCTCTCTCTCTTTCTCTCTCTCTCTCTCTGTCTCTCTTTTTTTCTCCGTGTGTTTCTCTTTCTCTCTCTCTCTTTCTGTGTCTCTCTTTCTGTCTCTCTCTTTCTGTCTCTCTCTTTCTGTCTCTCTCTTTCTGTCTCTCTCTTTCTGTCTCTCTCTTTCTCCCAACTCTTTCTCTCTCTGTGTCTCTGTGTCTCTCTCTGTCCCTCTCTTTATACATGTGTGTTTTTCTGTCCTCTTTCCCTCTCTCTCTCTCTCTCTCTCTCGCTCTCTCTCTCTCTCCCTCTCCCTCTCTCTCTCTCTCTCTCTCTCTCTCTCTTTCTCTCTCTCTCTCTCTTTCTCGCTCTCTCCCTCTCTCTTTTCTCCCCTCTCTCTCTCTTCTTCTTCTTCTTCTCTCTCTCTCTCTCTCTCTCATTCTCTCTCTCTCCCCCCCTCTCTCTCTCTCTTCTTCTTCTTCTCTCTCTCTCTTTCTCTTTCTCTCTCTTAATCTCTCTTTCTCTCTCACACACACACTCTCTCTTTCTTTCTTTCGTTCTCTCTCTCTCTCATCTCATTTCTCTCTAATTGTTACAACAATTACCAAATCCTAACCCGAATGCATACTGACAAAAGAAAAACGCAAAAAAGAACATTTAAATGAGGCCTAAATCCGACATTTCTGTTTGTATCCGATCTTGGAAAATCGCTAGTATTTCATGAAATAAGACAACGTCATTTTGTTTGCTATTTTCAAAGGCACTTTTGTTCAACACTTTGCCATTTATGGTTGGCGTGTTATTATTCCCTAGTATGTAGAAGCACGCGATTTTCGTGTTAGTTATATCCCAGTGCTGAAGCCTTGGTGCTTACCAACATGGGTGTTAAGCGTTTTGCAGGGGACCAGGTTTCGGTTTTCTGACACCTGATTGGTCGAGAGCTGTGAAAATGATCACATGATTAGACAGACTGAAATTGACACGACTTTTGACCCTTTCTCGTATATTAACGTGCACGGCAACTTCGAGGTCATTACCATTTTCTGTACAGTTGTTTAATACGACTTTATGCAAGATAGCCGTTGAAACTCGGAACCACCCTAACAAGAAAGGAAATTATGTTTATCATAAGAAAAATCCACGCTTTGACACATTGATTATGAGGTAAATACATCAGACTTTTATTTGTTTTATGAATGTTTTGTTTCGTTTAGAAAATTGATTTTAAGTGTACTCTGAAAACGGTACAGATGGATGAACATAAAAAAGATGCTTCTTCTTTTCTTTCGTGTAAAATTGAACAAGTGTTTGCATGAATAGTTTACACCTTTGCATGGAAATGTACACTGACACTAGATTGTCCCTGTTATCCGCTAATGGATTGTCCCTGTTATCCGCTAACAACTACTGTTACATGTAGGGTCGTAAAATAAACCGGTTCCTCTCCGCTTTTTTCTTATGAGATACAGCCTCGAAATAGGCAACCGGAATGCCGATGCTATCTGACATAGCAAGATCGTCTGGGAAGTTTAATTAGGGCTCTTTCTCTATTATTATAAGCATTGAAACATAACTGAAATAATATTGAAGCGATGTTAACCATAAACATATAAGTGTGAAAAAGATTAAAAATAATACGGAATTTTGCTGCATAAAAAGTAATGAATAAAATGTCATTTTGTGGTTGGTTCAAGTTAAAGCATAAATGCTCGCTAATGAAAAAGTAAAAGGCTGCTCCTGCGTACTAATGAGTGGAAACCAGTGAGAAGGAAAGAGAAATTGGTCGTAATGAGCATATTTTCTTTGCTCTAACCCCAGTCGTCAGGTGCAGCATCTCCGGTGTATTATTCAAACCGCCTTTAAGTGATGAAAAGTTTAATTCCTACGACATTAAAGAATAGTTCAGTTCACAACAGAGTTTTATTTCTCTTACAGAAGAAGTATCTGAATCTCAAAGAGCTTGGTTTACCCTTGACCCTTACTATATGCTAATTTGGTGGACATTTGACCCCTTATGTATGGAACTGTGAATGGAAGAAAATGACATTTCCGTGTCTTACCAGGCATTGTGGTCATTAATTATCTAAGTTGGGGTCAAAAAAGAATCTTTGCGACAAAAATGACAATTCTTTTTCATTACGAGTAAAGCGCCCGTTTTCTTAAATTATTTCAAATAGAAATGGTCATCTGTAGAATTCATAATGCATCAACCATGACGCAACCGACGAATCCAAATTTCCCGGCTAACATGCAATATGCAAAAACTGATTCCAAAGAGAGACAGGAATTACCATCGCATCTTCATGTTGGATTTGCATAAGGCTCTTGATGGGCTTTCATCGTAAATTGGAGTAATTCAGCTCTCATTTTCAGACTTTCTTAAGTCCTTTCAAATAGGATGGGCAATTGTTCTGTCAATATTCAGATTCGGGCCCATTACCGAGTAATGGAAGCTCGGAGGAATTACAAATTTAAAGCATCAAGCCCACTGTTGCCAATTATGGAAAATGGCATTGACAATGTTTTTTCTTTGAACTTTTTTTCTTTCTTTTTTTTCTAATCCCCTTTACAAAAGCGAACAGAGGACCTGGGAATAGGAATGGCAACACGTTAAAAAAAAAGATGAATATGACGTATAACAAAATAATATTTTTTAAAAGCGTTAAAGATGCTTGTTCACAGAAGAGAAACTTTGAAGGTGAAAATTAAATGCCCTTTAAAAAGATTTTTTTTATAATGATGTTAGATATAAAAATGAAATAAATTACGGTAACAAAAGCAAAATTGAAAATCAGGAAGCCCCAATTGTTCTTAGTATGTACATTTTATATGCGGGTGACCTAAAGAACGATGTCACAGATACGGTTGTGAGTGTAACAAACACTGACATGTAATAATGTAAAAGATTGAACGTAACAAACATTGAAATGTGATATGAAAGATTTAATGTAAGACACATTGAAATGTGATATGAAAATTTGAACGTAACAAACATTGACATGTAATATGAAGGATTGAATGTAACAAAGATTGAAATGTAATATGAACAATTGAACGTAACAAACATTGTCATGTAATATGAAAGATCAAATGTAACAAACATTGTGTAACACACATTGATATGTAATATGAAAAATTGAACGTAATAAACATTGACATGTAATATGAAAGATTGAAAGTAACAAACATTGACCTGTAATATGAAAGATTGAATGTTACAAACACTGACATGTAATATAAAAGATTGAACGTAACAAATATTGAAATGTAATATGAAAATTTGAACGTAACAAATATTGATATGTAATATAAAAGATTGAACGAAACAAACAATGACATGTAATATGAAAGATTGAAAGTAACAGACTTTGACATGTAATATGAAAGATTGAATGTAACAAACATTGACATATAATATGAAAAATTGAACGTAATAAACATTTACATGTAATATGAAAGATTGAACGTAACAAACATTGACATATGATATGAAAAATTGAACGTAATAAACATTGACATGTAATATGAAAATTTGAACGTAACAAACATTGACATGTAATATGAAAGATTGAACGTAACAAACATTGATATGTAAAATGAAAGATTGAAAGTAACAAACATTGACATGTAATATGTAAGATTGAACGTAACAAACATTGACATGTAATATATGAAAGATTGAACGTAACAAACAATGACATGTAATATGAAAGATTGAATGTAACAAACATTGACATGTAATATGAAAGATTGAACGTAACAAACATTGTAATGTAATATGAAGGATTGAAAGTAACAAACATTGACATGTTATATGAAAGATTGAATGTAACAAACATTGATATGTAATATGAAAAATTGAACGTAACAAACATTGATATGTAATATGAAAAATTGAACGTAACAAACATTGAAATGTTATATGAAAATTTGAACGTAACAAACATTGACATGTAATATGAAGGTTTGAACGTAACAAACATTGACATGTAATATTAAAGATTGAACGTAACAAACATTGACCTGTAATATGAAAGATTGAATGTAACAAACATTGACCTGTAATATGAAAGATTGAAAGTAACAAACATTGACATGTAATATGAAAGATTGAATGTAACAAACCTTGACATGTAATATGAAAGATTGAATGTAACACACATTGACATGTAATATGAAAGATTGAACGTAACAAACGTGGACATGTTATATGAAAGATTGAACGAAACAAACATTGACATGTAATATGAAAGATTGAACGTAACAATTATTGACATGTAAAATGAAAGATTGAATGTAACAAACATTGACATGTTATATGAAAGATTGAACGTAACAAACATTGACATGTAATATGAAAGATTGAAAGTAACAAACTTTGACATGTAATATGAAAGATTGAACGTAACAATTATTGATATGTAAAATGAAAGATTGAATGTAACAAACATTGTAATGTAATATGAAAGATTGAAAGTAACAAACATTGACATGTAAAATGAAAGATTGAACGTAACAAACATTGACATGTAATATGAAAGATTGAACGTTACAAACTTTGACATGTAATATGAAAGATTGAACGTAACAAACCTTGACATGTGATATGAAAGATTGAACGTAACAAACATTGAGATGTAATATGAAAGATTGAACGTAATAAACTTTGACATGTAACATAAAAGATTGAGCGTAACAAACCTTGACATGTGATATGAAAGAATGAACGTAACAAACATTGACATGTAATATGAAAGATTGAATGTAACAAACATTGAATGGAAGATTGAATCTAACAAATATTGACATGTACTATGAAAGATTGAACGTAACAAACATTGAAATGTGATATGAAAGATTGAATGTAACAAACATTGACATGTAATGTGAAAGATTGAATGTAACAAACATTGACATGTAATATGAAAGATTGAATGTAACAAACATTGAAACCTAATATGAAAGATTGAATGTAACAAACATTGACATGTAATATGAAAGATTGAACGTAACAAACACTGATATGTAATATGAAAGATTGAACGTAACAAACACTGATATGTAATATGAAAGATTGAACGTAACAAACATTGAAATGTGATATGAAAGATTGAATGTAACAAACATTGAAATGTGATATGAAAGATTCAATGTAACAAACATTGAAATATGATATGAAAGATTCAATGTAAGAGACATTGAAATGTGAAATGAAAGATTGAACGAAACATTGAAATGTGATATGAAAGATTAAACGTAACAAACATTGACATGTAATATGAAAGATTAAATGTAACAAACATTGAAATATGATATGAAAAATTCAATGTAAGAGACATTAAAACCTGATATGAAAGATTCAATGTAAGAAACATTGAAACCTGATATGAAAGATCTAATGTTAGATTCATTGAAATATGATATGAAAGATCTAATGTTAGACACATTGAAATGTGATATGAATGATTTAATGTAAGACACATTGAAATGTGATATGAAAGATTGAATGTATCAAACATTGAAATGTTATATGAAAGATAAAATTTATCAAATTTTGAAATGTGATATGAAAGATAAAATTTATCAAATTTTGAAATGTGATATGAAAGATAAAATGGAACAAATTTTGAAATGTTATTCGAAAACCCTTTCTCATCAGATAGATCGACATATTTTTAGTTTTGAAAATGCTGAAACCCTTTACTTTGTTGGAAGATTGCATTAGATGAGTAAGTGCATCCTAGTTCTTTGATTGACATCTCTGTTTATGTATAGTCGTGGAATAGTTTGTGGAGGACATTGGTTCAGGGGTAGAGCTTCTTATTCTTGATAGGAGGGTATGGGTTTGAATCCCATGAGTAGCAGGATTTGCCTTACGAACTTTCATTAATCCACATTTGGCGCAAGTACTGGTTATGTGTCAAGAAAGCAGAATCGAGAGTGATTCATTCAGTTGTAATAACTTGCTTTACAATCGATGTGAAAAAATACGTTTAATAATAACAGTCGTGGAATTGTTCTACCAGGCACACTATCTCACAAGTTAAAATTGCTGGCCCATTTCGTATTCTGGGTCACAGACGCTATTACTAATTGCATTCTAATTAATATGTAGTAAGGAAATAAAGATAATTATTCTAAAATTAAACTGTTTAAAGAAATATCCATAATTGAGAGATTAACAAATTAAATCATTTAATTACAAAACGGTTAAGACGGGTTTGCACAGCATTCAATAATCATGTTTTATGTTACTTAGACCATCTTCTATTCCAAAATATGTTGAGATATCAATGAGTAGATAGTCACTTAAACCCATTACCAATCGATAACCACATTTGATCAGATTGTTGAAGACAACTATGGAAAACATTGTGTGAAAAGGAGAAATTGCTCTTAACGAGCAATTTCTACTTTTCCCACAATGTTTTTCCCCAACAGAAGATTGTTTTTTTTTCAATTCCATTACATTGTGTTGAAATGTCATCTTCCAACTCTTTCAATTCGTGACAGTCGCAAGTTTGGCGTTTGGTATAGGGTTAAGAAAATTGCTTTTGATTGTTCTTTGGATAACGATCATTTAGTAATTCGAATAGTACGCAGGGCGTTATCTGCGTATTTGATTTAAGAAGTAAAATATGAACAAAAATAAAGAACAAAGAATAAAATAATAGTGTCCAATTGGGCGTCTAAAATCATTTGGTAGGAAAAGACTACCAACATATTCTAATCGGTGAGATCTTTTAACAAGAAGAAGAAAAACCCAAATTTCAGCAATTACAAACCGAACAAAGTTCCCGAAAGCATGATTCGATTTATTTCCCAACCATAGAAAGCCATATTAAGATATCACCGGATACATCTTCGTACATTGCATGCCGGGAAATCGTAGAGTCATACAAAAGGTAGAAGAAAGATTGGGTCTCGAAATTACAATGCGAATATTTTTACGATGATCAAGCTAATTCGTCTGCGTTTGCCTATAAGCGACGGAATCAAGATTAAACTTAAACATTTATTATCGTATGGAATTTAATGATAAGTTCAAAATGATTTATTTTTATTGTTTTCTTTTTTTTTTCTTTTTTTATTATTTATTTTTTAATCTCACATATATTACAATAGCCATAAAGAATGTAGATATAGCAAGCATAGCATCAATATTGTGTACGCACAAAGTGCATATATAGACATTGATAAAAATAAAAATAAATAGTTTTTCTAACCCATTACTAAGCAAAGGCAAAAAAGGGATAGCAGAAGATCATTTCTTAATATGAAACACTGTTGTTTTATTTGGTGTATTGCATTGAAGGGATTGCGAAATCCGGATTTGTCTTACTTGTCCGTAAATGCCAACTACGTTTCTTTCCTTGTCTGTTTTACGAGTAAATTTCAATAAAAATCCACTTGTCCGTCAAAGCTTTTGGACGAGCTGGGCAATATTGACAATTGATTTTGCCATCCATGCATGGTGATCATAGAAATAAAGCAATGATCAAACTCAAATTTATTATATTCTTATGAGTGAAATACTGGGATTTCTCAGTGTATTTAATTTCAATTTTGTCACAGTGAATATCGTCACTAGTGATGATATCAAAAAGTCATATCATCACTAGTGATGATATCAGTTTTGACGGGACTACTTTTTTACCATTCCTTTGCATTAAAGTCATAGTTGCACTTTTGCACAAGGCACTATTATGTTTGTATTCTAAAATATATCCATACACGTGAATGACGTCATAGGATGCAAAATTTACGTCATGGGCGTTATTAATTGCTTTGCTCGTCCCATTTTATATTCCATTTGGCGTTCATGGAGGTATTCTGGCAAATACACTTTATAAAGTGGAATAAAATAAATAGAATAATCGACTGCATTCGACAGATATCAAAAATATGTCACTTGGATGGGTTGTTATCATGTAGAAAAAACTCGTTCTTCGAACTCGTTTTTCAACCTGATAACAGCCCATTTTCGTGACATATTTTTGATATCAATCGAAAGGAGTTGATTATCCTCTATAAATTAACGAATAATGCATTGTGTAACACATATGATTATGTTGGGGTCTTATAAACGAGCTTGCAAACGCGAAATTGTGAGGAAACTGTTATATCCTTCGACAATATACTTCTTTACATATACCAATAAGAATACAATTACAAAGGTAAAAGTTGCCTACGACGGCTAAGTTGCCGTATTGGTGTAATTAATTCAAACATCAGGAACGTTTTGACGTTCTTAAAGGGTTAGATTAAGAAAGATTTTGTCGTCTGCTATGTTAACCCATCACCAAATAATAACGTCATCTAATCACTTTGTTGCAGACGACCTTAGAAATCATTGTGGGAAAAGGAGAAATTGCTCGTGACGAGCAATTTTTCCTTTTCCCACAATGTTTTCTGCCATATCAGAAGATTGTTTTTCAATTTCATTCCATTTTGAAATGTCGTCTGCAAACTCTTTCAATTTGGGATAGCCGAAAAGTTGGCGTTTGGTAAAGGGTTAAGATAGCTCAAAAACAAGAAAATGATAGATGCGTGACTATTCACGTATTAAAAGGACCATTTTTGTCTGACGGGTCCCCCGTATTTCGATACGTCTCGAATTACAAGCGTGGTTTCACATTTTTGATTGGGTTATTCACCAAATCCCCAACAGACGTCTGTGTTATACAGACGTATGTATATCACAGAACAAAGCGCTCATATGACATGGAATAATAACTTGACACCAAGTGGATTTGATTTGATAATATTAACGTTGTGTAAGCAAATTTTATGTTAAATTGCGATGTACAACTTATGGTACATGGAATAGAAACAGTTACTCGAATGTACAAAAAAGGTCTGTTATGATGTTTAGAATCTTCATTATTTGTTTATCAGCTGGCAAACCTCCTCTCATAGAAATCAAGATATATCACGTTTGCGATTTGAACCCACACAGAAAAGGCTCGTGCGATTTCAAGTGATGAATTCTCACCATAATTCCTTAGAAGCGCTCTGCTTGTTTAAAGGTGTTTGTTCCCAGGAGAGACATTTTGAAAGTCATAATGAAATGTCGTCGAAACAGTAGCTAGTGTACCTTTGTTTGATATACATATAAAACAAGCTGGTGATTTAAAGTTATGAACTTTAAGCATCATGGCAAAGCAGCGATCTGCTTGTTTCAAGGTCCTTGTTCAAACAAGAGACAACTATACATTCAAAATGAACAAGACAGTTTTTGCATTCTTGTTCGATATACAACCAAAGAAAGCTGTTGACATCATGATCAATACAGGAAGTGTCTATTTATCCAACAATGTACAGAGGTTGATCTCAAAAGCGATGTCATACGATTGGCTTGAAAACGTGTGAATTCTGTATACATGTATGCACATTTGAAAAATGTCGTTTATTTGATAGTTTAGTGGGTTCAATACTAAATTACAATGCAGCTGTTTGGGGCTACCATGATGCCCAAAACGTCGAATTAATACACAATAAATTTCTTAGAAAGGCTTTACATGTTAAAAAGTCAACAAATATACAGGGGTTATACGGAGAACTTGGTCGATACTCGATGAAACTATCCAGAAAATTAATAATGTTAAAATACTGGTTACATATCCTTAAATCCAGCAATCCACTCCTTGTAAGTATATATAGAACACTAGCAGATGATGCAAATTCCGGACTTTCATATAACGGATTAAACTGGGCACATCACATTAAAACACTCTTAGAAAGTATAGGTTTTTCAAATGTATGGACAACACAAAGTCTAATAAACATTAATTTCTCTTTGATAAAGGAGCGAATACTGGATATATTTAAACAAACATGGTACACTTATATTAATAACTCAGGACGACTCTCTTCATATTGTTTATTCAAGCACGAATTTAAGATGGATAGGTATCTTACATGCGACATCGATTCTAAATTTATAGTAGCACTTTCGAAATTTCGACTGTACTCTTATAACCTTGGAATCGAAACTGGAAGATATCAGAACCAAGATCGAACTAACCGCCTTTGTACACAGTGTAATATGGGAGCAATTGAAGATTCATATCATTTTTTATTAGTTTGTCCGTATTATCGCGAAATAAGATGTCGCCACCTTAAACCATATTTTTGTAGATGGCCAACTTTACAAAAGTTTGAAAATATCATGAACTCGATATCACAACGCACCATCCTTAGTGTCGCTAAATATATTATTGGTGCATTTAAATTTAGAAATATTTCCAATATAGATTAGATGTTAAGCTATTTATTAAATCTATTTATTCATACAGATCCTTATCTATACTTAGACTGTTCGTCTTGGTAAATTATTTTCCTTTTCTTATGTTTCACCAGTTGTATGTAAAATTATATGTAAAATTGTACGGCTATAAATATGTAATGTTTAATGCCAATAAAATTTATGTTATGTTATGTTATTTTGAAGAATTAACAACGATTTAATTTTGTTGTCGATGACTATTCATCAAAGCTTAACGTTTAACAGTACAACTTTTGCCCCGTGCTTATCATTTAACAGTACAGCAGTTTAAATAAAATTAATTTCTAACTTCCAGATTTTCTCACATCTGTTAGCAAGAACCTCAAAAAGGTTTAGACCTGGTGTGAGTATTTCACCTATATCAAGGTTTCTAAGGTCGCTTTAAAGTTGAGTTCCCTAAGGCTCCTAGACCAATTCACCAACATACAGTGATGTCTCGTTAATCCGAACACGTCCGTTCCCAACAAAATTTCCGGATGACCGAATCATCCGGACTAATGAATCAGACCATGTCCTCATACACATTAAGAGAAAAACAGTCTGTACGGACGTGTATACTTATAACCCTTTAGCACACGCCAAATTGCCGACCGTCCCAAATTGAAAGAGTTTACAGACGACATTTCAAAACGTGATGAAATTCAAAAATAATCTTCTGATATGGCAGAAAACATTGTGGGAAAAGGAGAAATTGCTCGTCACATTTTGAAATGTCGTCTTCAACCTCTTTCAAGTTGGGACAGTCGAAAATTCGGCGTTTGGTAAAGGGTTAAAGTGATGTCTGAGGTTCGTTGCTAAATGACAGATTTTGAGACATTTCTGATGCCGAAACTCAATAATAATGAGACCCCAGATGTCGCACGGGATATGAGTCTGTCTGGTATACCAAGTTGAAGGACAGCATAATATCTATAACTCGAACTTCTGACTTTCAAACTATTCTATACGCCAAAGTTAATACGGGGTTCTGAATTGTTGTCTTTATTTCTTGTTTCTGTATTCCAGACATCTGTATGTCGAACTTTCTCAATGACGTACATTTGCATGACGTTCCATGAATTTCTAGGTAAATAGATTCTACTGTAATATTACTAACAAGCACCTTTATGAAAAATCTGTTCCAAGGACATTATGCATGCAGGACTGTTGCCAATCTAATAGTCACTGTTTCCTAGACCAAAAGGTCATTGAACTTTTGTGTCGATGCGTGCATACGCACTGATTCATGGCTAAAGAGCTCTGACCAAAGTTAAAAAGTTCAAAAGATAATTGCTGTGAATAAAGACCACTGGCCCACAATACATCATACAATGGATATAAATATATAAACAATTAGTTATGTCCCTAAAGAGAGAATGAATAGAAAAGGTGTAATAAAGGTTGACATATAAATCAGGTTGAAATATGAAACATTGAAGTAAATTTTCTTTTATATGCTTTATAACAGATACAAATTTTGCAACCTTACGGATAACAACAGTATAATTATTTAACATGAGACTATAGAAATGCCGAATGCCATTTCCTCCACTTTGCCAAGTATATAGAAGAGTTTGTCTTGCTATACTGAATTTCGCACAATGGAAAAACGCATGATACTAAGTTTCTACAATTAAAGAGCCATTGTGCAAAAAGCAGAAATGACATGTCATATTTGCTTTGTCAATTGTAAAGTGTCTACCCTATTCAATATTAAATTTGTGACTTGAACACCGAGGAGCTTGGTTGCTAACACCCTTAGAACATCGCCAAATGGTACAATAATTTCTTTTATCAAACACTCATTAATATTTCTTGAAAAGGAAGTTCCATTCAGTCCATCTTTTTGTTTTCGGATGCTAAGTCGTTTGATCCATGGCTAACAATTACTGTTCAATGACCTTTGTGCACGCGGAGTTTGACCGCTGTCGCCTCAGACGTAGACTTTCACTGGAGATTCTGTCTTTTGTAATTACGTTGAAGAAACATCATTTACATTTTAGTCTAGGTTACTCATCTTCTGTTTTCTGCTTACGAAATGCTATGTAATTTACACAGAGGAAGACAGAAGAACAACGTTACGGATCGCAATATACTCTAATACTTTTAATTTCATTGGAAAATACTGCCAAACATATATCTTGCTTTTTTACCAAAATTGATGTACATGTATAAAAGGAATCATTTCCAAAACAAAATGAATGAGAAAGATTGTCAAAACATCGAAATTGTAGATGATCAACTTTTTAGATTTTGTATAGATCAAGTATGATACTTTAACCAATTCCCAAACATTAATGACATTTAATCAATTAGTTGCAGATGACTCTGGAAAACATTGCAGGAAAAGGAGAAATTGCTTGTGCCAGTGATTATCAAACGATGATATCAATATGCAAAACTCTGGTGCAATTAAAGGCTATAAGCATGGGAAATACATCCTGTGTTCAAACTTATATTATCTTGGTAAGGATGCGTCCTTTTAGAACGTATGTATGAAATACCAAGTGCAACTTCAGATATTGCCCCAAAGTCACCTCCAGTACTACGAACCAAGTACAGTGTAATTCAGAGATAATCAGATTACAGAGTGGTTAGTTTCTCCGAAGCTACTAATCCGTACAGGCTTTATATTCTCTCGTCCACTCGTGAATGTCCACTTCCGAAACAGGATTGAACTGTCCAGTCTCTAATTAGAGGCTGCCAGTACATTCTTCACTGTTTGGGTCGGGGGAAGATGGCGTAGGCCTAGTCATGAGTAAATCCGTCGCCCCGAAATGCCTTTTATGTGTTTATACAAGTACTTTAAACTGACTTCCTTACAAATTGCGTTTTTAATTATTTTCTTTTTTTATCAAATAAAATGTTCTCCATTGATAGAATGTCAACACAGATCTATGGAGAAAATTACACAAAGAAAGATTATTGATTCGCTCACTAATCGTGTTTATAACCGTTTGGTAATAATATAGCATATCTCCCTTTTAGATATAGTAAACTGTTTATTTCGAAAGGTGACTTTTATTTATCATAACTACTGTACATAGAACACCATGAGGTATTATGAAAGACGTTTGTTTTGAATCACCGTTTATCTTGAAAGAAGAGAATGTGGAGTATACAAGACCTTCGTTTTCATGAATGCCTTACCAGTCTACGTTGAACTATGCACTAATGCCTTAGACATCAACACAGTAAAGAAAGTGAAAGTGGATAGTACGACTTTTTAATATATTTTTAAAAGTTGTGAATAAAACAGTATCAAACAGCACAGGCACAAGAAATCTTACGTATACAGTGAAGCCTCGTTTGTCCGGACCCCGATTATCCGAATGTCTCGCAATCCGAACGAAATTGTAAGGGAACGAAGTGATTTGAACAGTTTGTTGCAGACGGCTTTTGAAAACATTGTGGGTAAAGGAGAAATTGCTCGTGACGAGCAATTTCTCCTTTTCCCTTAATTTTTTCTGCAATATCAGAAGATTATATTTGTGACGGTCGACAATTTGGCGTTTGCTAAAGTGTTATAAGTATACACGTGCATACAGACCGTTTGTGTCTTAATGTGTTTAAGAACATGCGCTACTTCATTAGTCCGGATGAATCGGTAAGCCGGATATTTTGTTGGGAACGGACGTGTTCGGATTAACGAGAAATCACTGTACTCAGGGACAGTGTCACAAAACTGTACAAAGGTCATTGCTTTTGCAGTTTGCAGACTAAATGTATGAGCAGAGAGCAATTGACATCGCTTAGAGCAAGATGTATCTTTACGAAATAGAAACAAAAAGAAACTTTTTTACTTGCACGGAAAAACGAGCGATACCTTATATCGGCATCGTTTCTACGCTAAAGCACAAGAATCGATTGTGTTTGAAATTAAAAATGTGTCGCTTGGTTTGGAACGGTCCGATTAAACTTTATTCTTTTTTTCTGTATTGGCAATCATCGACAAAATTTGTCCATAGCCATCTGCAATAACATAGAATATGGCTCAGAAAAAAGATAAATGAACGTTGAGCACAATATACCAAAAAAAAAGATATTTCAAGAATGGTGATACTATAAGAATTGAGAAAGTCGTTGGTTAAGGAACAGCAAAAGGGTTTAACGTTTCATCACGAATAGCGCAGCTGTCCGAAAGATATCTACAAATGCTTAGTATAGACTTTCGTTTGACGACGACATTAATTGTATAAAAGTATTTGAATAAGTCCGTAGTACGTTACAAAAATCAAAACTGTCCCACAAGAGGTAATTGATTACAGTTGCCAAGCAGGTGCCTTTTAGCTTTTCCCGGGACTCTTGCGCCTTAGTCACCATGGTAACGAATAATCTATAGTCACCGGTCGGAGATAATTGGAGTTTCCCGTGCCTGATCAAAAAGCTAAATGTGCTCTTTAATTCGATGTTATTATTTCTTGGTTTAAATCTTCGATCCTTCTCATGGTCTTGTCTGTTTGAGACATGCAATCGTATTTTTTCTTGTGTGTGTTTTTCGTTTGTTTGTTTGTTTGTTTAACCCATACCAAAAAGTAACCACATTTCACCAGTTTGTTGCAGACGACTCTGGAAACCATTGTGGGAAAAGGAGAAATGGCTCGTGACGAGCCATTTCTCCTTTTCCCATAATGTTTTCTGTCCTACCGGAAGATTATCTTTCAATTTCATCACATTTTGAAATGTCGTCTGCAAACTATTATAATTTGGGACATTGGAAAAATTGGCGTCTAGTAAAAGGTTAAAAGACATTAAAAAGTACAAGTAATATGAACAACAGCGGTTTACTTAAAATACGAAAAAGGACTCATGAATTATGGGAATCGCCAAAAAACCTTGTCTCGCACAGAAACCTGCTACGTCAACAGTTAGTTGGGTAGCTACAGGATAACATCTCAAGCAACTCCACTTCCCTATTGCACTGGTGTTTTTGGAGTAAATGGAAGTACAGTCAAACTTGTGTTAAGAGGCCAGCCTATTGGACAGAGTAAATTGGCTGTTAAAGACAGGTTGGCTGCTTAACACAAATTGTTGTACACTATAAATCTAACAATGGGACTTTCTGTAGTGGCTTTTTAAGGCAGGTTGGCTGCTTAAAAGGGTGGTTGCTTAACAAAAGTTAAACTGTATACCCTTTCAAATTATGTATCATTTCCTTCAAAAGAGAAAACTAAGCGCAGTCATAAATAACTTGCCATAAGAGTTATGTTGCTTTTCACCGAAACCTCCCTGACTAGGGACAATAAAACGTAACGTAAATGTCGCAATTTCAAATATATGTGCAATCTTTCTTTGAAGGCAAGCTTGGAATAAGAACTGGTTGTGAATAGCAAACTTAAGTCAGATATTAGATATACAGTCTAACTTGTGTTAAGCAGCCACCCCTTTAAGCAGCCAACCTGCCTTAAACAGCCACTACAGAAAGTCCCATTGTTAGCTTTATAGTGTAAATCAATTTGTGTTAAGCAGCCAACCTGTCTTAAACAGCCATTTTACTCTGTCCCATAGGCTGGCCTCTTAACACAAGTTTGACTGTATTTTATAAATTAAATGTATAGAAACGGACATATCTTGCCTGATAAAGAGAGTTGAAAGTGAAATTCATCTTTATTTTTCTTCCAAGGCGGTTAGTAGAAAAACAATAAAAAAAAGGATATAATTTTTCTTTAAAAAAAACCAAAAAAACATATGTAAAGTGATTCAACTTTATGGACACAATTAGTGATTTCAATGACTTCACACTGTATACATTTTTCAAAGTAATTTACTCTATGTTAGCTTTACATATTCCAATTAGATCACGTTGTCGGCCATGGGTTTAGTAATGACATGAATCATTAATTATAACGAATTGAGACATTTGCATCGTCTCACCCACGCTTATGTAATTATTACAGTCGCCTAAATAACGAAGCAAGTCCACATTAAAGCCGCTTGTTCATCAGATGTGAGGAAACTTTGACATCTAAATCTCATTTCTTTGAAAACTGTAGAACAGCTTTATTGTTGTATTAAACATACTGGAGAATAAATCAATTGGAAGATAAATAAGTTTGTATACAAGTACGTCGAGCCTGTATTCAATGAATAAATAATATCCAAACCCAAAAGCGTTGCAACGGGTTTGAAATCCATCACATAACGTATGTCAGTACTTAGATATACAGAGAAACCTCGTTTATCCGGAACCCGATAATCCGGATGTCTCGCAATCCGAACGAAATTGTAGGGGAACGGAATTATTTGACCAGTTTGTTGCAGACGACTTTTGAAAACATTGTGGGTAAAGGAGAAATTGCTCGTAACGAGCAATTTCTCCTTTTCCCACAATTTTTTCTGCCATATCAGAAGATTATTTTTGAATTTCATCACGTTTTGAAATGTCGTCTGCAAACTCTTTCAATTTGGGACAGTCGACAATTTGGCGTTTGCTTAAGGGTTATAAGTATACATGTGCATACAGACCGTTTATGTCTTAATGTGTATAAGAACAGGCCCTGCTTCATTAGTCCGGATGATTCGGTAATCTGGAATTTTAGTTGGGACCGGACGTGTTCGGATTAACGAGACATCACTGTACTTAGCTACATTGACACATTCTGAATCTATTTTGCGTTCAGTGGCTATTTTCGTTTTTATGATCCATCATTCCGTTTGTAAAAAAAACAAGATTATTCCAACGAAATATAAATTTTACTTGCAAATTGTCCGATGTGTGAACAAGCACCTTCAAGCGTTTTCTCCATATAAGAGTTTTACGCATCAGGTTCACTCTGCAAGAATTATGAAAACCACTCTTTCAATAGAAGTTTGATTTTTTTAACGACATTTAATTATAGGTTGTTATGGTTTTTACCCTTATTACTCAAAGCAAAAAGTCGTCGAAGGTTCTTTCTAATAACCGTCCACTGATTTTACAACTTTCAACAAGTCTATAAATCCCTTCAAAAGGAAATTGGTGCAGTAAGCTATCATGGAATGATATAATATCTCCCACATCAATCATAATGTCATAAACATGGCTGAATTTTCTTAGTGTTGTATTAACAAAAGTAGAGATACTAGTACGCCGGATGTATCAAAAGGTCGGAATTATGACTGCATTCAAGTTAGTCTCCGAGTATCGCAGAACAAACCCGCTTTGCCAAACCTTTTTCCCCGCCTCTCAAAATGTTAGATAATTCTAGTTGAAAGAAGACGAACGGTTGAAATGCTGTACTAAATAAGACCCAAAAAATAGTTCCTACACAAACAGAGAGAGGCAATGTTATTCGGTGAGCCGTTCATATAGCGAACGAATATATGAAGATCTACTTTTAAAGTGCGCAAGAATACACATTTTAGGATGGGTAATTATGTTTAAGTGAAAAAACATGTAACCCGTCCAAAGTTTGAAAATGGAAGAAAATCTAATCCAATAATCCAGTAGTCCATGCATAAAACACACCAAAAACTGACAAGTAAGAGAGAAGTTAGTTTGAGACTGTATTTTAAGTAGATTTCCAAACCTTTACATATCATTCTTTAAGGTTGTTAACGATTCCTTTGCACGATGTATATTTTCAGCCGGGAAACGGCATGTACGATTCGCCCCCTGTGTTTTTCGTTCCAAAACGACCAACGCTTCTGTTAACTAATTATCAAACAATAAGGATATTTGAGGAATTTGTGCCAGACGTTTCTGGAAAACATTGAGGGAAAAGGAGAAATTTCTCGTTACGAGCAATTTCTCATTTTCCCACAATGTTTTCTGCCCTAATAGAAGATTGTTTGTTTTCAATTTCATCACATTTTGAAATGTCGTCTGCGATTTCTTTCAAATTGGGACAGTCAAAAATGTGGCGTTTGTCAAAGGGTTAAGGCTAAAACCATTAAGAGCGTAGCAAAAAAAAAACATTGTTCGAAAATGCACTTAACCATAATAAAGATGATGGTAAGAAATAATTTCACCACTAGCCTGTCTTTTTATGTTAGTCTCCAGGCCATTATTGATGAGCGAGGCCAAACATTTGTATTTATTCAAACACATTAACCCTTTACCAAACGGAAAATTTTCGACTGTTCCAAATTGAAAGAGTTTGCAGACGACATTTAAAAATGTAATGAAATTGAGAAATAACTTTCTGATTGGGCAAAAAACATTGAGGACAAATGAGAAATTGCTCGTTACAAACAATTTCTCCTTTTCCAAAAAATGTCTTCCAGAGTCGTCTACAACAAACTGGTCAAATTTCATTATTGTTTGGTAATGGGTTAATGGCACTCGCTGAACCCAACGAGATAAAGCAAAAGGCCAGAAGTCGTAGAAATTCCATGGCAATTTCAGGTGGACGAATCATATTTCAATTGTAAATTATTCTGATAGTATCAAATGCCATTTGAACGTGCTAGCCTTTCTCTCGCTTTTAAACATCTCTGCGCAGTTAGAAGTCGTACAAATATGGTGACAATATCAAACGGTCAAGTCATGTTTCATTCGCAAATTCGCCTTATCTTATCAAATATCGTGAACTCCTATCACTCTCAAAAGCTCTAGATTTCTGTAAAATAATGAATTTGTAAATCTTGACGGCATTTCAATATACTATCTTTTCTCTTGCTTTTAAATATCGGAATATCCCCATAGTTATGTTGTGCGAGACTTAACGACCTTTTCAACCAGTTGTCATTTATATAGAAAGCTTGAATACATGTGGTCTTCCTACTGTCTAACGAAAAACCGTCTTGGCTTGTTCTAACGGGCTGACATGTAAGTCTTCCTATTTTCACGATAATGCGGACATCATAATATAATCGGCTATTTTTGACGCAATGCAGAAAGTCGATAATATAAAAAAGAAGGCGTCATATCAAGATAAAGTAAGATTTTTCATGAATGATGGTCTTTAGGCTAAGATATTTTTACAGAATGTCGATGGTTCTACCGCGCTTAACTATGTACTAAGGACAAGATTGTGTTTAGTCTTACAAATGCTTATGAAGATTGGCATTGCAAGCATCACCTGGCACCGTTTTTGTTACTATATAAAGTCCAGAAAATGTCTTTTTTGTTTCGGCAAAGCAGCATATCAAGATAAAATGTGTATGACACGTTACAAAGGTGTGGCAGTGTTGATGTTCGCAAATTAGCTCTCCGAGTATCGCAATATCGCAAAACAAACCCGGTTGCCTAACCTTTCTTTCCCGCGGAGCGCGTCTCAAAATGTTAGATAATTCTAGTTAACTCTATCCACTGTTATTAGCGATCAAAGCGGGGCCCATTCATTCTGACTTAATTACCGGGTACCGGTTCCACAAATCCTACTTTGTATTGACCTGGACGCTTGATTATAGCTCGCACCGCAGTGGAAATCTCGTTCCTGAAAAATCTATGTGCCGAAACCTCGGCTATTTTTGTACAATTTCGCTGTTCACCCGACTTCGTTCGACTTCGTTCGAGTTCGTTGCTAGTTTAGAAGCTTTTCGTAATTGTATATATATGCACGTTTTAGTTCATCTTTAAATCTTATAGTGATGGAACCGAGATGATAGCGACCTCATGCTTATGCAACCAGGTTAGGTCCAAGTAAATTGGCGACTGGCCTGTGATCTAACCTGTTTGATACTCTTAGTATCTTTCTGAGTTCACTCGACTTCGTTCGGCTACGTTTTCTAGTTTGGAAGCTATCCGAAATGTTTCATGTACGCACGTTTTATTCTATCTTTAAGTCTTTTGATACTTTGATGCCGCTTCATCTTTGAAGTTTAAACTTATCTATTTTACATCGACTGTGAAACAAGTTCTTACAACCTTCACAACTTCTTACAACTTGGACAATTTTGCTTTTTGAATACATAACCAGTACTCGCACCGAATTTGGATTAATGAAAGGTCGCAAGGCAAATCCCGCTACTCACGGAATTCGAACTCACGGCCTTCGTGTCCAGAGGTTGACGCTCTTCCCCAAGACCCCTGTCCTCTCAAGTCTTCATTAGTCTTCGTCATGAACATACTGTGTTATACATGAGTTATGTTATATATAGTCTATGGTAGCAGCGTTGCCTAACTAAGTTTGTAAGCCATTCAGATTGACTGCGCCAACTATCCAGTCTGGTTATCCATTCCAATCATCTACTACTTCAAAGCCGACAAAATTCTTCCAGGTATCTAGTTGGCTTCTTCTTTTAACCAGTTTGTTCTTCCAGCTTAAGATGGGGGCAGGAGCATGTCCAAACTCCTCACAGCAATCTCCCCTTGCTACGCTGCATCGATCACTGCCACCACAAGAGTTTTCATCCAGATTTGGATGAAATTCAAATGATGCTGTTTTGTTAAGAGATTACCGGATAGCTTAGTTAATTTAGTAACACTATCTTGTTGTATTGATTTCTGACCAGTTAAGTTGAAAAGAAAATTGGTTTTGTTTTTAAATAAAGCACAAATGGATTACACTTTTTTAGTTTCGCCACCATCTTCTAAGGCCATTTTCGTTTCTAAGTGGGTGGCCATGTGACATTTATGATGGCAGTGATCAACCCCATAAAGGGAGATCACTGTGAGGAGTTTGGAGCATGTCATGGTCCAGTCTATCTTCGCCTGTAGACTTGGATCATACTCCATCTTTTCCTGTGGTAGTACAGTGAAGGGAGCTTAACCCTTTACCAAAAGCTATTTATTTGACTGTCTCAAATGAAAGAGTTTGCAGACATTTCAAAATGTGATGCAGTTAGGAAATAATCATCTGATAGTGGTGAAAGCATTTTAGGAAAAAAGAGGCATTGCTCGTTAAAAGCAATTCATCCTTTTCCAAAAACGTTTTCCAGAGTCGTTTGCAAAAAAATGGTTAGATGTCGTTATTGTTTGGTAATGGGTTAAGCCTTTACAGTCTTTCTTCTGTAACATATAACATTTCGATAACATTTCCCATTCAAAGACACCAACTATCTATTCTATTTATCCTGTTACCTTTATGTTTTCTTTAAGAGAGAAAAGAGAGGAAAATAAGACACGAGAAAAAAGGACAAAAACAAGTAAAGAATGATGTAAACATGAGGTCATGTCGTTCTTATGACGTCATGATTTGTCGCGTGGATGTGTTATATGGTTAGTGCCGGATATCACAAATGTAATACGGCACCTGGTTATCGGTCCCAAAATGGCCCTAGTGACAGGATAAGAAAATATACTCAGAATAGCAAACATGTTACATCACAGGCCAGCCACCAATTTACTTGGGGGCTGGTCTGCATATAACCTGTTTGCATAAGCGTGGAGTCGGTTCAAGAATTATAAGTAGTAATTCCCTTTTGAAAACATACAACAGACTCCATCTTTCCCGTAACAGCTCACCCATGGTAACGGAGACTACATCTACAAATGTGTTTCTTACCGTAATGTGGTCACTAACTATTTCCCACTGCGTCTTAACACGCTGGAAAAGTCGATATAGAGCGGGTATTAATGGCCAAGTCATGGGACTCGGACAGGCCTGTTTGTCATTCCTGATTACTCGGCCAATTCCGTTTGATTCTTCATTAACTTATACCCAGAGATTTCCCAAAGACTTCTGCATCACGGTATTGTTTTATTTAACAACTTAAGGACACTATTTGTGTCGGCAAAACCGGATACACCTAGATAAAGTATCTTTAATGAAATTACAGTATTACAATGTGACACATCATTGCTTAGCCCAATATTGAAATAAGAGGAAACGTTCTTTTGAACTTTTTGGAATTTTAGCAGAAATGTTTAATAAAACGGTATTACGGTACTAAGATGCCTAAAAGAGAGTAAAAATGGAGTAAACGGTTAAATCGAGTCTATATGAGAAAACATGAGTTATATGATACAGGATAGGGGGGCCTCCGTGGCCTAGTGGTTAGAGTACAGAACTTAAAATCACATGGACCCTCTCCGCGTGGGTTCAAATCCTGTGAGGGATATGGACTTTTAATGAGAGGCAGTCTCCCGACTGACTTACTGAATGCCGATGGTTCTACCCGCCTTGACCAGCCCTTATGGGCAGTTGAGTATGGGGTCTTCCTCCATCATTAAGAGTCGGGCATCGCTACATAACTGAAATAATGTTGATGAAAAAGCCATATTAAAAAAAGAAAAAAAAAGATACAAGATAGATGTTCTTAGTTTATTATCTATAAGCCAAATGTGTGCATGTAATGGGTGCAAGATCACCGGGCAGTAACTCTATGTTGATAGAATCAAGAAACATCAAAACCTCCATTTCTACACATAAAATACCGAATTAGGTTTAAAACAAACACAAATTAAATGAAAATGGAACTTTACCAGACAATAACGACATTTGACCACTTTCTTGCAGACGACTCTGGAGAACATTGTGGAAAAAAGAGAAATTGCTCCAATTTCTCCTTTTCCCACCATGTTTTTCTGCCATATCAGAAAATTATTTTCACATTTTGAAATGTCGTCTGCATTTTTTTTTTCAATTCGGGACAGTCGAAAAGTAGGCTGTTTGGTAAAGGGTTAATGGAATTAAGAAATATCCCAACCGCCATTTCCACACATAAAATAATGAATAAGAATATAAACAAAGAAAACTCGAATGAAAAAAGAACCCCTTAAAACTACCTTTTTGTTCATTCGTTGAAGAAAAAATCGAATGGGTATTTTCTGCCAGGCTTTGCTTTTAATTATTGAAGCAGTGTGTTTTACACTTCCGCTTTCCCAGGAAAGAAATCGGACCTCAAAGTGCAACATTTCTTCCCGCGTTTCTAGGGGCTTAATTGGTGCATCTGAGGGTGTAGACGATTCTGGGAAAAATAGATTTGAAAAGATTATCTTAAAGTACAAAGTCTTTCTTCATGAAATGATGAAGCACATGAAAAATGATATGGGCATTGCATTGGTTCACCCATTACCAAACAATAACGACATTTGACAACTTTGTTGCAGACGACTCTGGAAAATATTGTGGGGAAAAGGAGAAATTGGTCTTAACAAGCAATTTTTCCTTTTCCCACAATGTTTTCTGCCCTATCAGAAGATTATTTTTCAATTTCATGACATTTTGAGGAGTCGTCTGCAAACTCTTTCAATTCAATTTGGGACAGTCGAAAATTTGGTAAAGTGTTAAAGTGCCAAGCTGAAGATGGTCGTTAAGATTGAATGTTTCTTCTTTATCTTTTTTTCTTTAAATGACATAAAATAATGAATTTCTGTTTTATTTGAATACCGTCTGCTCTTTTTTTTAAATATGTTTGAAAAGTAATTTCACATTCGCTGTTGTTGTTTGAGATTCACCTTTTCAAGATCCAATGTTACTAAGATGAGGTTTAAGCATGCTACCATTTTAACACAATGTAACCTTGTTTATGATACGTGTGCTTTAAAGTCGATGAACTACAAACAAATATATCGGATATCTTTGAATGTACAAACATACATGATATGCATTGCATTACAAACATACCATGTTATATATCAATCTTAACAAAACATTTAAACAAAGACATGGATTTACAGAAGAGCTTTTCATTCATTTAAAGGTCTTATTCAATTCCGATTTCGTTGAGCATAATATATGTTGCAAAACATTTATTTGAAACTCCTAAATTCAAACTACCTACACATTAGATGAGAATAACGAAAAACGTAAGGGAAACAATTCTCCGGGTGTGAACTATGCACTGCCGCCTGCAGCAGAATTGAGAGGATCTCGAGAAGGGATTAAGACAACCAATAAATCAATTCGACACACGTCGGAGGTCCCTGGACGGTATTTAAACTCCCCTCTCTGTGCTTTTTTCTCTCCCTCTGACGAAAACTATCCCAATTAAACAGGCAGACTGCAGCTTGTGTAAGAAAGAAGCAGAGAATATCCGGATGATCAGATGACAATTACGAGTCCCCGCCATTGCACCTTTTACCTCTGTAACATTGAGTAGAAACTATTTTTCTTGTTCTTGTTCTTCTCTTCCTTCGTGTTCTTGGAGTGGTTATTCTTCTTCTTATCGTTCTTCTTGATCTTGTTATTCTTGGTTTTGTTATTCATTTTCTTGCTCTTCTTTTTTTCATTTTTCTCTTTCCTTTTTTCTTGTTGTTGATGTTGTTGTTGTTCTTCTTCTTCATTTTATTCATCTTGTTCTTGTTCTCTTTCTTCCTCCTGCCCTTCTTTTTCTTCTTCTCCTACTCATCTTCTATTTCTTCTGCTTCTTCTGTTTCTTCTTCGTCGTCGCGTCGGTGTAGTTTTCTTCTTCTCCTTCTTCTCCTTCTTCTCCTTCTTCTCCTTCTTCTTCTTCTTCTTCTTCTTCTTCTTCTTCTTCTTCTTCTTCTTCTTCTTCTTCTTCGTCTCCTTCTTCTTCTTCTTCTTCTTCTTCTTCTTCTTCTCCTTCTTCTCCTTCTTCTTCTTCTTCTTCTTCTTCTTCTTCTTCTTCTTCTTCTTCTTCTTCTTCTTCTTCTTCTTCTTCTTCTTCTTCTTCTTCTTCTTCTTCTTCTTCTTCTTCTTCTTCTTCTTCTTCTTCTTCTTCTTCTTCTTCTTCTTCTTCTTCTGTCTTCTTCTTCTTCTTCTTCTTCTTCTTCTTCTTCCTTCTTCTTCTTCTTCTTCTTCTTCTTCTTCTTCTTCTTCTTCTTCTTCTTCTTCTTCATTCTTCTTCTTCTTCTTCTTCTTCATTCTTCTTCTTCTTCTTCTTCTTCTTCTTCTTCTTCTTCTTCTTCTTCTTCTTCTTCTTCTTCTTCTTCTTCTTCTTCTTCTTCTTCTTCTTCTTCTTCTTCTTCTTCTTCTTCTTCTTCTTCTTCTTCTTCTTCTTCTTCTTCTTCTTCTTCTTCTTCTTCTTCTTCTTCTTCTTCTTCTTCTTCTTCTTCTTTCTTCTTCTTCTTCTTCTTCTTCTTCTTCTTCTTCTTCTTCTTCTTCTTCTTCTTCTTCTTCTTCTTCTTCTTCTTCTTCTTCTTCTTCTTCTTCTTCTTCTTCTTCTTCTTCTTCATTCTTCTTCTTCTTCTTCTTCTTCTTCTTCTTCTTCTTCTTCTTCTTCTTCTTCTTCTTCTTCTTCTTCTTCTTCTTCTTCTTCTTCTTCTTCTTCTTCTTCTTCTTCTTCTTCTTCTTCTTCTTCTTCTTCTTCTTCTTCTTCTTCTTCTTCTTCTTCTTCTTCTTCTTCTTCTTCTTCTTCTTCTTCTTCTTCTTCTTCTTCTTCTTCTTCTTCTTCTTCTTCTTCTTCTTCTTCTTCCTTCTTCTTCTTCTTCTTCTTCTTCTTCTTCTTCTTCTTCTTCTTCTTCTTCTTCTTCTTCTTCTTCTTCTTCTTCTTCTTCTTCTTCTTCTTCTTCTTCTTCTTTCTTCTTCTTCTTCTTCTTCTTCTTCTTCTTCTTCTTCTTCTTCTTCTTCTTCTTCTTCTTCTTCTTCTTCTTCTTCTTCTTCTTCTTCTTCTTCTTCTTCTTCTTCTTCTTCTTCTTCTTCTTCTTTATTCTTCTTCTTCTTCTTCTTCTTTCTTCTTCTTCTTCTTCTTCTTCTTCTTCTTCTTCTTCTTCTTCTTCTTCTTCTTCTTCTATTTCTTCTTCTTCTTCTTCTTCTTCTTCTTCTTCTTCTTCTTCTTCTTCTTCTTCTTCTTCTTCTTCCTTCTTCTTTCTTCTTTCTTCTTCTTTCTTCTTCTTCTTCTTCTTCTTCTTCTTCTTCTTCTTCTTCTTCTTCTTCTTCTTCTTCTTCTTCTTCTTCTTCTTCATTTTCTTCTTCTTCTTCTTCTTCTTCTTCTTCTTCTTTCTTCTTCTTCTTCTTCTTCTTCTTCTTCTTCTTCTTCTTCTTCTTCTTCTTCTTCTTCTTCTTCTTCGCCGTAACTTTACCCACTATGTATTAAATAAGGTGAAATACTGAACGAAAGTTTCCTTGAAAGCTTTTGATAGACTGTCCCTGTACCAAATAGAGTCTTCGATCTATTTACGAATTTTCCGATTACGAGGTATTTACGAACAATATTACTTTCTTTCACACAGACTACATTTTCAAATGAACCTCCCTGTTCAAAGTGAGATTCAAATAATCCACATTTCATCAAATCTCGGAGAAAAGTTGTATAACAACTTATGTTTATCCAACATTGTTTTTCCTACACACTGTACAGAAAGTTCTTGTTCGATTAAGTTAGCAGTTACTGGTGATTCTAATCTAGTTTCTTCGACGGAACAAACGCACCCCGGGGCTCTCTGTTTTCTTATTAGGATCCAATCGACTAATTACGCGAAGGCATTGGACTTGCGTTAATCTAATACCTCCGTTAATACCGAACCTATTTCTCGCCCCGTTCGACATAATTTGAAGGAGGTATTGTGGCAATGGAATATTTTTTTCGCATATTGATTAATTTTCATAACTTCTCTTTTACCAAGCTAATCCCCTTTGGTCCAAACAACTACTAAATTTTAAAGGCACATGAAAATATATGACTACAAATAAATTTCTCAAAAGAATAATATTTAGAGTTATTTTATTATGTTCATATACGTCGGGAGAATTTATAAACCAATGCATTGAGAACCTATAATTCAACTCCTTTAACGTAAGTTACTTTGTGATTGAAATCTAGTTGTCTCAACTTCAATTACGGTTATCAATAATCTGTTTGTTTACGTATCTAAAATAAAGAATTCTGATTGGTCGGTTCTAAGATTTGTGTATCACATGACCAGGTCAGAGGTGAATAATCAGGCAATCTGGACCATTAAGCTGGCTAATCTGGGGGGTTTTCCCGTTAGCTTTCAGTTATGCTCTTTGCTTTTTTTGTTATGACTATTTGAATCTGACCAAAATATATAGCTTAATATAGCATTAATCTCCTTTTATGAGCCTTAATTAAATCTATATAGCCATCGTGCTATCCGAGTGACATAACCGTACAATCGTAACTGGTCGGGTATTTACGGAATCTGAGAAATACACTTCGTATATAAATGTAGGGTTACAAATAGTGTGATATGTTTCTCAGCTATCGTGGGCGAGTGTACAACCGAAATGCTGCAAAACTGTGGTTTCTGTAACCCCTTTGTAGTAGAAAAACGATAAAACGTTCTATCGAAATGTCAAAGTGCTCGTTGGGGCATTCTCATTAAATACAACGCAGCTAATTCTTATATGGCCACGTAAGTCTTTTGTCATTATTGATGTGTTTCAACACCGATATAGTTGTCCTTTAATTTGTCGCTTTAAATAAAATTAATGGAATTCTAACAGCTTCTCTGCATTCGACAATTAAACGAAAAATTTCAATTATTATTTTCATTGTCGTCTCGCCCTTAACCCATTACCAAACACCAAATTTTCGAATGTCCCAAATTGAAAGAGTATGCAGACGACATTTCAAAATGTGATGAAATTGAATGAACAATCTTCTGATAGGACAGAAAACATTGTGGGAAAATGCGTTAGAGCAATTTCTCCTTTTCCCACAATTGTTTCCAGAGTCTTAAGTAATAAACTGCTCAATTGTCGTTATCATTTGGTAATGGTTTAAGCTTTCAATTTTGACATAGGCTCACGATTTCTCTTTGGGATTTATTATCTTTTATCCTGGGTTAAACTTTCACCTTGGACCTAGTCCCACAATTTTTCTTTGGGATTGTATGCCTTTCGGCCTCGTTTTCGCACAGCGCGCCTCGAATTGATTCCTTCCGCCTTCAGAAAGCAGCCTAGGCCGCTCATACCACTCATTAATTATGTATTGCGCCGAGAGATGGTAATCAAGAAGCGAGTTGAGGCGGGAGAAAACCCACCTCTTCGGTCTTTTAGCTTTAAGTGCTTGATACCGATTTCAACAATTTCATAGAAACATCGCTGCGACGTATTTCATACCCCGATGCTTCCGGGGTTCAATCGGAACTCATCTGGTTTAACCGTCTATATATGAAAACATCTCTGGCGAAGAAAGGAAGAAGCCATGTTCGTTTTTCCAAACCCTTTTTCGTTTTACTTTCGTTTTAAAATGAATCTGCCCGGTGAAACATCAGAACATTCATTTAATTTGATTAAAGAAACAAGGATATGCCATCATTTTTATATTCACCATTGATTCTATTTGGAAAAGTGACCGACCAAAAATGATAATGCAAAATGATGATCATAGATATTGAACTTCTTAGAGAGGATGCTTATAGGAAAGATGTTATAAGTCAAGACCTATGGCCCTAATTCTGTAATCCTGCCCATTAAAAACGATGTGTATTTGTCAGGTTACGGAAATGCTCGATTAATAACGATTGCTCTGGGTCCCTAAACGATATAAGTTGTTCGGTATTTTTGACATGGGACATCAGATTTTCACCAGGCCTTTAAAATCGTGTACCTTAAGATGTCAGCCGAAGACTGAACTTCTATTAAACAGTTCGTCCAATTATTCTTATTTTTTCTTCCTGATTTTATTAATGTTAAGGAATACTCAAATTGCACAAATGTTCCAGATATGAAGCATATATTTCTTAAACTAAACAATTGTTTTTTTGTTAAGAACAAAATAAATAATACTTTATTATATAGTTTTAAATAGAAAGTTGGTTCATGATCAACGTTCCAAGATCATTTTTGTAGTTTAATCTTATCTTAACTTCTTTCTTTTAGATCAATCCATAAACAATTTCATTAATGAACAGTGACAATACTGATGTTTCTGAACACCCATTTTATTTGACTAAGGCGAATCCGGTTGACGCATTTTTGAGGTATATATAATTAAAAAAAAATAACGATTGCGAAACATGCCGTCTGATTTAGAACCATATTTTCCTCAGACATACAATAGCGTGAGAATTTATATCGCGGACGAAATAAAGGACATTGGCAATAAATTGTTTCGCTAAATATAGCACAGATTGTGTATGTTGGGCCGCATTTAGACATTCGATTACAACCTACGTCCCTCCTTCTAATTTCCGAAATGGTAACGTTGTGTAAATAATACATTTTTTTACCCTTCATCGTTTCGATGTTACTATGGTCGGTAAAGAGTTCGTATTTTAGTCGTTTTCAACAATAATTCAGCAAAAGCATGGTAGTCACATCTTTAAACTATATTTCTGGTATTTCACTTTGAACCTCTCGGCTTTTTCTTTATTCATTTAACCGAATACCAAACAATAACGACAGATAACCACTTTATTGTAGACGACTCTGGAAAACATTGTGGGAAATGAAGAAATTGCTCATGACGAGGAATTTCTTCTTTCCTCATAATGTTATCTACCCTACCAGAAGATTATTTTCTAATTTCATCACTTTATGAAATGTCGTCTGCGAACACTTTTAATTTGGGACAATCGAAAACTGGGCTTGGTAAAGGGTTAAAGTCACTGACTGCCTCCCAACATGAACGATACTGATCAGTGTTGACAATCGGAACTACTCGGGCATTCCGTGAGCTTTGTTTTCATTGGATAAACCCAATGTGTTCAGATTGCTTCTAACCAAGAACCAAGTATCTCACTTTTAATTTTCCTTATTCCTTGAAAGGCTCATGAAAAGAAACTAATACTAATTCATTTGGTAAACCTTTGGTCAGGTTATCACAGAAAAAAACACCAGCATAACTTAAACGTGAAAGCTAACGAGAAATAACAAAGAATAGCCAGTTTGATAATCCAGATTGTCTGATTCTTCCCCTCAATGGCCTTGTCATGTGACACACACATTTCTGAACCGACCAATCAGAACTCGTTATTCTAAATATATGTAAACAAACAGATTGAATTTAATTTTCTTTCTTTTACTTTTGGCAAAAGTATCTTGTCCGATATTCTTCTAACTTTCCTGTCATTTCACTTGTCTTGTACATCTTTCCGTTAAACGCACCGTTGTGTCATTGTCAAATATGACAGATCAACGTTTATCCTGTCAATAGTGCCATTTTGGGACCGATAACAAGGTGCCATATAACATTTTTGATATCCGGCACTAACCATATAACGCATCCGCTTGACAAATCATGACGTCATAAGAACGCCATGGTACATGACGTCATGATAACATCATTTTCTGCTTTTTTCACGTGTTTTATTTTCATTTTGCTTGTTTAAAAGTATACATAAGGGTAACAGGATAAATAGAATAGATGGTTGGTGTCTTTGAATAGGAAAAATTATCGGGCTCGGCATAGGAATATTATCCGTTTCGCCTTCGGTTTACCGGATAATATTACTACGCCTTGCCCGATAACATTTCCGATTCATGACACCAACCATCTATTCTCTATATCAACGTACAACTGGAAAAAGAAGGATCAGTAGGGTAGATCCATACGCTTCTGTCAGCTTGGATCAATGGGCAATTAAAAAAATCACTAAAACTCTTTGGAAGGGAAACATTTTCTATTTTTGTAATTAGTGGCAGAAAACGGAAACTGGTAATTAAGCTGACAACCGACTTTCCCCGCGGGGCTGTATGTGTGTAAATCACATGCGGTAAGCGTATGTCAGGCTTTGTGGCTTTACTGGTGTGACGCAATTTTGAAACACATTCAGTGTATTTCTGTTATGTCGCGCCTTTGGATTAAATCAACCACTGCAGCGCCGTTGTTTGACATTTCCCTTGAAAATGTATTTCAATAAATATAAAATTGTCAATAAAATCATGAAGGAAAAGTTTATTCAAAGGCTTGGGTTAGTTTCAACGGAATTTCTGTCATTTCAGTCATTTCATGGCAAATATTGCATAATCCGTAATTGCTCGGGTATGAAGTGTTCTACAGTTTTTGTGTATGAAGTAGTTTGAAATATTTGCAATGAATTTCAATGTGTTGGTACTCCTTTGAATCGGCTTGGCAAGACAATATGAATGAACAACAATAATAGAGATTTAAGAGGAGAGGTAGAAAAGCAAGAAAATGAAATAACTTCTGACCTTACTTTCTGTTTCATATACTTATACCATAGACAGGTTTGGGGGATTCGCTGTTTTAGTTTAAACTTATTCATTTTACATTGCATGTGTGACAATTGTTTTGATATGTCGCGCAGTTCTTATGATAAATTCTACTTGCGTACTACCGTCGATGTATCTTTACCTATGGGAAAATTCATGTTCAATCGAATGGTCAAAAATGGCTCTAGAAGTAGAGAAATAGAGACCAATTCATGCACGCGGTCTCCAACTCTATTATTCAAGGTTGACTACATCAAAGTTTTCTATTTACGCAACTACTATGTCTTCATAATTGGAAAACAGCAACTTAAACTATGGTAAAGATAAGGCGTTGCCTAGTGGTTAATGTGGCTGTTTGAGGACTCGGAGTCCCGGGTTTGAGCCCAATCGTTAATCTTTAGATTCGTGACCTTTGTCTGTAGAGCCCTTGTCTGGTACTGGTGAAGCCAAAAAAGTAGTATCATGACTGAAAACTTATTGACATGACGTAAATCAAACTTCAGACAAACAAACACAATTACGAATTCGGTGTATCTCAGGCAATTAGTACCTTGTTCATTAGCGTGAGTAACAGCCTGTTACACAACTGTTACGACTTCTTGTGTCCATAAATAAGCAATGAACTCGATTTTATGTCCGATGATAAATGGGTCTTAAATAGCTCTGTCCCATAGACACATACTTGCCGGTTAACCCTTGGACTGCTGGGCAATTTTCTAGAAAAGATTTTTGTATCGTATGATTTCCAATACCTTGAATATCTCCTTAATTTTGATGAAGAAAGATACACAGAGTAGCAAACAAATTAGATTAAAGGCCAGCCACCAATTAACTTAGCGGCTGGCTTGTGATATAATCTGTTTGCATAAGCATGAAGTCGATTCCAGCACTAAAAGGGTAAAATGTGTTACTTCATAAGGTATTTTCTTTCAACAATATGTTTATAGGATTGTTTTCCCTTCAAAACAAATAGAGCTCCTGTTAGCAAATGAAAGTTACTAATCTTTTTCTTATACTTCTCCGGAAAGCTCAAACTGTTGCTGTATATTCATGCGTTATTGTTATTTTGAATTAACTTTGTCATGGCTATAAATATGATCTTTGCTGTTTTATGCTTAATGAAAATGAACTGAGCTAGTTTCACTGTATCGGTTGTAGAATATTTTTAAAAAAAAACTACTCTGACAAACTGGGAATCATGTGCACTTGATGGACGTTTTGCCCTTTTTGTTATTGGTTTCATTCTAGAATCCCAAATAGATGTACAGTCAAACTTGTGTTAAGAGGCCAGCCTATGGGACAGAGTACATTGGCTGTTTAAGACATGTTGGCTGCTTAACACAAATTGATTTACACTATAAATCTAACAATGGGACTTTCTGTAGTGGTTGTTTAAGGCAGGTTGGCTGCTTAAAAGGGTGGTTGCTTAACACAAGTCTGACTGTATTGTTCTTTAAGCTATACACTTTTCTTATGCTATAGAATATTTGTAAAACTGTTTAGAAAATCGGGAAACAGCTCTTAGTAAATAATCTCCCCTGAAATCGAAAGATATCACGATTCTTTAAAAATGGATTCAATCTTAAATCTCAAAGAATGAATGTATTACTCTTCGTGCTATGATAATACTTTCTGCTAATAGTCCCAAACTTTTAGTCTAGATAAGCCAAACAATTATTTGTAAGGTATTGTGTTTGAGAAAGCTATAACCATCATAAATGAAGGCCAGGAAATTTCCGCCAATTATGTCAGTTCATGTAAGCTTAATCCTTTTGTAATAAATCTGCAACCTTTCGGACATAAAGTGGCTCACAACGTTTGTAGAGGTCTCCGAAGGACTCTATTCGCGTGGACCCTTAACACGAGTCGTTCAACACCTCAATATTGCAAGCACATTATGTCTGGCTATTCTAAAGTATGTGAGATTAAGATTTAGAAAGTCGGAACTGTGTGACTTCATTGGATCCGAATTGAAAAAAGAAGAAAAAAAGAAGAAAGAAATATTGCAAAGACATAAGACATCAACTGTAAGTGTCACCTAGAATAAGTACGATAAAATAGAGATATTTCATCAATCATTCATTGTTATAGATAATATTTGGTTCAACAATTTGTCTGCATAGTAAAAGTGGAGGGGGTAATTCCAGCAAATAACTACGGTACAGCGCATTATTATGTTGTCATTCAAACACACGCTGGAAAGGTCACTTAGCTTGTCACTGGCTTATTAATTAATGTATTTATTTGTTTAAGCCTGTTTCTTCATAAAAGTATTCTTTCGCCGCACCGGCGGTAGAATAAAACTTTGTAACGAGCAATTTCTCTTTCGTCAAAATGTCTTCTATCATATCTAAAGGCATCCGCTATTTTCAACAGTCCGAGCGTACCGAGGTAGCTGTAGAATACATGTGTATACACTAATCCGCTAGACCATACTTGCGAAATGTTCATATGTACAAAATACGTCAATCTTGCTTACACATACGTGTTCGATACTGGAGCTGGTTAATATCATTATTATCAACAAAAAACTCGAATGGTAGATGCGTTATGATATAAACCAAATATATCACAAAATAATAGTATGTGATACATGTGGTTAATATATAGAGAATAGATGGTTGGTGTCGTGAATCGGAAATGTTATCGGGCAAGGCTTAGGAATATTATCCGGTGAGCCGAAGGCGAAACGGATAATAATCCGAAGCCGAGCCCGATAACCTTTCCTATTCAAAGACACCAATCATCTATGCTATTTATCCTGTTACCTTTATGTATTCTTTCAAACAAACAAGATGTAAATAAAACACGACAAAAAGGAAAAAAATAAGTAGAGAATGATGTAAACATTACGTCATAGCGTTTTTATGACGTCGTGATTCGTCACGTGAATGTATTGTATGGTTAGTGCCGGATATCACAAATGTTATACGGCACCTAGTTATCCGTCCCAAAATTACACTAGTGACAGGATAAAATAACGTATCTATCCTTTGGTTCTCCAGTCAAACAAGTCATCTTTTACTACTCTAGTGTATTCAATCCTTTTCTGTAAGCACGTCTATTTGATCCAGTATTAAGCAAGAGGTTGATTGTTGGTCGCCGCATTTTCTCGTTCGTCATCATCAAATCTGACATTTTTCCGACACTAATCACTGCACAACCAGACATGTCTATTATTTCAATCAAATGTATTTAACAGTTTTATACCTCAATTTAACGGCGTTACATTAAGTTTAAATGAGTCTGTACTGCAAATATTGTCGTCTGCTATAGTTTAGTCATTCGGAATGATGCTTTTGTAAAACAAATGGAATGTGACGATGTTTATTTTTGGTTTAAGTAACATTCATTTCATTTTTCACTTCAAAATGAATGTGACACGTTACTGGAAACGCAGAGACGATTCCAGTGATGTGTCACTTTGCAATATTTTCTAAGTCAAATATTGAAGTAAGAGGGAATATTGTTTTGAGCTCACGCACATTTTTAGCGTAAAATGTTTGGAAAAAAACGGTACTCAAAGACCACCGTCATCAACCACTTGCTGGTTGGAACGCAGAACTTGAAAACACATGTTTCCTTCTCGGCGTCGGTTTAAATACCGGTGACAGCATTTGGATTTTTATGAGAAGCAGTCTCCCTTTTTAAGTTTGAACTTGTTCATTTTTACATCGATTGTGACGGAAGCTTGAAGCTTATTTAATTCAATCTCGATGACTGCTTCCTGGATACTACACCAGTACTCGCGCTGATTTGTGGGTTAGTCCCGGCAAGTTTCATCTCGCCTAACGGGGATTCGAGCCCGGAACCACCGGTACAAGAGGCCGACGCTCTACCCCTGCACCACTGTCGCCCTGTTGACTTGCGAAAGGCCGATGATTCCACCCGTCTTGGCTATCCTGGTTAGGTTTGGAATCCTCCTCCATCATTATGAACCGGGTATCGCAAACATACATAACCAAAATAATGATGGCGCGACGGAAAACCCATATAAAATGGATAGATCAAATCATAAGTACCACTACGTATGTATTGAAACTTATTAATACACAGTGAGTAGCACTCTATTCCTATGATACCAAGTACCTCAAGCCCAAGACTCGAATCTCGTTCGTCGCTTAACCCATTACTAAACAACAACGACATTTAACCCCTTGTTGAAGACGACACTGAAAATATTGCGGGGAAAAGGGGAAATTGCTCTTTACGAGCAATTTCTCCTTTTCCCACAATGTTTTCTGCCCTATCAGAAGATTATTTTGGGAAAGGATTAAAAAGTATACATGTCATTCTTACCCCTTGCTTGGGGTATAACAAACCTACAACTGACGACATTTAACAGCTTTGTAATAAAGGCGAAAATGCCCATGACAAACATTGATAAGAACGTATTATTTTCTGTAAAAAATATTTAGGCCGGTTTTGCTCAAGCCGTTTTGGAAGAGAGAATGTTGATTTACAAAGTTAAACGATGTTCATTAAAACGTCGATAATATTTCAGTTCTATAAAAGCAGGTCTTAACCTAATTTACATGAACCTTTTCAATTCTTTATTTAAAATAGCCATGAATATGGAAAAACTGCTGCTAACACAAGAATACCTTATGATATAAACCGTTTATACCATTACGACAAAAAGGGGCCGTTTGTTCACCATGATTAAACCATCTGTTTGTTAGCATTTGCTACAAATACTGTTTTCTCTAAACGCGTGTAAAGTTGTTTGTATAGAGGGATAAGGATTAATTTGAAGTTATTACCATTAGAAGGCAAGACACCATTGATAAATCATGTCCGCCTTTCATGAGATACTCTCGTGGAATTTGAACTCAGGGGAACATTTTAACCCAATTAAATGAGATAGCTACAACGGGAAAAGGCTTCCTATAGCATTCGCGCAATGGTTTCAGGTTTTCATTTAGAATGGAATGTTTATAGTTTTATTAAGGTTTTCCATCATAATGACACTGTTTTACTTGCAATGCTACGCTCGAGTGATAAGTGACGGAGAATGATTTAACCCTAAGCATGCTGGGTGATTTTCTAAAAAGAGGTTTTTGTGCTGTCTACTTTTTTAAAAAATTGAAAATATCTGCTTAATTTCGATTGGGGAAGATATTCAGAGTAGCAAACAGGTTAGATTACAGGACAGCCGACAATCTACTTGGCGGCTGGCCTGGATCTTACCTGTTTGCATAAGCATTATGTCGGTTCCAGCACTAAGAGGGTAAAAGCCCAAATCTATGACACTCCCCGAGAAAGTTCTCTTCAAAATCAGCCCGCATATCGGATATGAAAGTGACCGAATATATGTATAACTACGCGATGGATGGTTTCGCACCACTTGCGAAATAATTCAAATTCTTAGTTCCAAAAGTAGTCCCATTTAGAAAATTCGATTTTCGATTTCTGGTGCATAGTTTCGCTAGTAAGAGATGATCTGGTAGAACACTGGTGTGTTTTCTTTATAAATGATAGTCCTGTATTGCTCTCAATGTGTTTTGATTGTCAATAACAGGACTGTTTGTTGAGGGTGTATGAATACAAATACCGGTACCTCGATCAGATTTGACCTGATTTTCGGACGGTTCTAGTAAACTTTATGCGGTAGAAAAGGAAAACGATTGATTTGTCTATTTCATTGCAGGTTCTTTAGAGTTTAATGGACCAACTTGATGTTTCAGCATATAGCTAAGGGTAAAATACACTATTCTTGATTCAACGGAAATTTGAGAAAACATTATGGAATATTGAAATCAATGGGAATTTAAGAACTCAAAGCTAAGAGGCGTATGACTGATATGTGTATACCTACGCGATGTGTAGGACGAGAAAAATAAATGTATCTAGGGAATTTAGATTTACTAGATATCTGTCATATTCGATCCCTTGCTCTGTCAATCACAAAGGAATTATACAGTTAAGTATCTACTTGCTTCGATTCGTGTTACACTTATTTTCTAGGGTTCAACGCAAGACTATAGCAAGTGCTCCACAAACGTGAAGCATTACTATAGTATTGCGCTGAACCCTTGTTTTGTACGCTTCGCGTTTCTATAACATGGAAGAGATCAAACATGGAGAAAAAGATGGCTGTGTTTGTGGTTTTTTTACATCGCTTTAACATTGTAATTCATTGTTCGGAATGCTGATATACATGTATAATTCAATAACAGGGTGCTGTCTGACCAAGTGGTTGAGGTAGTAGTCCTAGAAATGCATGTCCGGGGTTTGAGCTCTAAACGTACTTTTTGTTTTGTTGGAATGTCCTTTGAAAAGACATTTACGAGTCATAGCCTAGCACTGGGGATTCCGGATAAGCTGTAACACAATTGAAGTATTGTTTACATGGGCATTTAACTCTATATAATGGTAATAAGTTAATGAATGTCAATCCGATCCGATTCGATATCTTTTAAATTGCGATGCTCCGTTTATAATTAGGCTAATGGAGGAAGAGGCTTATCTTACGATATCAATGCGAGGAAAACCATGAGCTTTTCGTTTGGAAGAACGGTCTAACAGAAGAGTCACGACCCAGAGTAGTCAACAATGATCTATAGATCTGAGATCTAATCTCAGGAAGGTTATTATCAACGACAACTACATGTATGCAAACGTAGTTTAGAGGGTATGGTCCGATTAAACAATTACGGATGGGCATTAGCGTAGCTTCCTTTAGGCACTTTAGGCACGTGCCTACGCTATTATTTCAGGAAGCAAAAATAAAAGCTCATAAACGCAACAGAGAGGGCTCCTATTTCCTGCTTAAACAAAATGTGTTTTTGTGCTCTCAAATACATGCTGGTACGCACCTGAGCGATTTCAGACTGCATTTTCCCGGGGGAGCATGCCCCGACCCCCATAGAATGACATGCCTACACATTGATTTCAATCAAGCTATGCCCTTGATAGGACACTTCCCTTTACGCTGATTCTTTGAAAATAACGCTTATATACAGTAACGACTTTTTAGTTCTTGTACAATTGATATTAAACATCAAAACAAATTTGAAATAGGGCAAGTCGAGGGTTCAATGCAAGACTATAGTAAGTGCTTCACATACGTGCATCACTTACTATAGTTTTGCACTGAACCCTCGAAGTGTGATGGTAATATGGTCAAATAATGCTTTTAGGAGCTAAAATGGATGAGGTTTGTTTACAACTAGAAATGTAAAGAGGTCAGTAGGGAATTGCCAATGAAAGTTTTGTTAAGGCACATGAAAGGATAAGAGTACAAATAAATTACTGAAAAAAATATATGGAGTTCATGGAATCCATTTATAAATGCAGTGATGCTCTATTTTATTAACTCCTTTAGTCACATAAGTTATTTTGTGCTTGAAATAAAGTTGTCTCCAATGCAGTCATGTTTATCAACAATCTGTTTGTTTACATATTAAAAATAACGAATTTTGATTAGTCGATCCGAACGGTTGTGTATCACGTGACCAGTACAGAAGTGAATAATAGGCAATCTGAATTATGAAACTGGCTAATCTGGGTTATTTTTCGTTGGCTTTCACATTCAAGATGTGCTGAAGGTTTTTCTTTTGTGATAACTATTTGAATCTGACCCAAAGCTCGACAAATGATAATAGTTTAATATAGCATTAGTCTCCCGTCGGGGACAAATGAAATTGAATGCCAAGGTCTCACTCTGAGTTGTTGTGGCTTTAAAGTTTGTGTGAATCACGTGACTTTTTCTAGCAAGTGCCTCCGTTTGTCCCCAAAACATGCTTAAGTAACTTTTGATGTATTCCGAGTGTAAACAAAGTTATTAAATGTTTGGCCCATCAATTTTTGACAATATGACTTGAAATATCGATTAGAAATAGAGTTAGCGGTATAAGCCATAATCATAAAGTGTTCTGATTTGGTTTAACCCTTTTCAAAACGCCAAATTTTCGACTGTCCAAAATTGAAAGAGTTTGCAGACGCCATTTTGAAATGTGATGTAATTGAATTATAACCTTCTGATAGGGTATAAAACATTGTGGGAAAAGGAGATATTGCTCGATAAGAGCAAAAACTTCTTTTTCCACAATGTTTTTCAGAGTCGTCTGCAAAAAAGTAATTGAATGTCGTTATTGTTTGGTAATGGGTTAACAGACAGATTTATTACGTATAACTGAATTCATATAGTGGTAGAATGTGGCTTAACGTGCCTCAGCATTTCAGGTGGATTATAACTCGCATGAAATTCAATGCATAGGTGTCCGACTGATAGATATATTACTTTGATAAAAAGATAAAACATTACATGACGACAACATAGTAATAGAAATATAAAAATGAGTATCATTAAGGCAATAATGTTGAAAAACCTTGACAACACATCAAATGCCAAGGATAACGCAAAAAAGGGAAGTGATTTCCCCTTAATTCCATTTTAATGATGGCAGTAACCATGGGTAATGCCATGTTATGTACTCAATTTATGTATAAAATGAATCATATACGCACAAAACCATTGAGCTATGTCATCGTCATAAACAAAATCAACAGGTAAATGTTGTCAAGAAAGAAATACAATATAATAAGTACATATAATACAATAGGTAAGTGAAAAACATGTTCCAGTAAAATCTATCACAAATATAAAATCAGTAATGCAGTGCTAAACCTATTGTCTTAAACAATCAGATGTTAGATCTGAGGGTGTCTCTTGTACAAAGAGTTTCAGACGATTTATGCATGCACAACCTTATTAACTGTTACAGAATTACTCTTGGTCGTATTCTTGCTAAAGAACCCAGCCAATATTAGATTTCAGTCGATTTGCATTTTACCATTATTTGAACTCGAAAGAAAATGAAACAGGAAAACATACGTTTTCCCTTCTTCATGCATATTTAATTTAACAGGACTATCCCACAGCTTGTAATTTCAATTTTTTAGATAAATTTTCGACTTTCCCAAACTAAAAGAGTTTGCAGACGACATTTCAAAATACGATGAAATTCAAAAATAATCTAGAAAACATTGGCATGAGCAACTTCTTCCTTTTTCCACACTTTTTTCCAGAGTCGTCTGCAACAAAGTTGTAAAATTTCGTTATTGTTTGGTAATGGATTAACACAACCGGTGCAGACGACTTTAGAAACCATTAAGACATTAGTACAAATTAAAAACTGTTAGAAGTATTAGGAGTTCTCGAGTATTCATGAACTGCCTACGAGGTTTATTTACCGGCTTGTTTAAATTAGGTACGATTGGATCATTTGGACCAAATAAAACGTGGCATTGACTAATGTGATGGAGTTGATTGGTTTTAAATTTGGAGTCATGGATAAAATCTCACTTCGTTCGAGATACACCGAGAGGACAGTTTCGTGATATCTTCTGTCAGAGGAGAACAATTGATGTCTGTTGCAAAATTGTATAAAATTATACCATGAATTATTCGCAATTGTTCGGATAAATGGTGGATTTAAGGGATCAGACACTGTCTGTCATAACCCCAAAGATGATACGGGTTAGCTAAATGGCTTTTTTGAGAATTTATGTCTTGGAAGAAATCTCGCCTTGCCCGAGACTAATCGAGAGTTTGTTTTAGACGTGACACCTCCCTTGAGGGAAGAGGGAGGATTTTTGAAAGGCAAGACTAATGTAGGAAAAGGTACCATAGTTTATCCAAAACAATTTCTGCCCAAGTGTATCGTAAGAAGAATGCTCCAAACTTCCCAATAATATTGATTTAGCGACCGTTCCAAATGGAAAGTCTCAAACGACAATAATTGACAAGAGCAAATACAAGTTCCTAACCCATTACCAAACAATATCGACAATTAACCAGTTTAATGCAGACGACTCCGCAAAATGATATTCTAAACAAAACAACAAACCAAAGGTTCAAAACATGACCGACAGCCACAAAACCTAAAAAAGCAGTCCAAAAGGCCCCTCTTGTATCCTATAATTAACACACATAGTAACATTTTAAATTTTCATGAACTACTTTTTAATGTACAAAGACCTCCGGAAGTAATTCCTGACTGGTGTCCCACCTTGGGTAGACATTAGATAGCAGGGAACCAGTTTATACGATGGGGATACATTGGTGTCGACAGTCTGAACACATCGGGTTTAACCAATGAAAACGCCTCTAAGATAAAAAGGGATGCCGCCATATTGTTTCTTTCGAGGCTTACGTCATTGCACTTTCGTTTCCAAATATAGTTCTTAAATTTGAAATCTATATGGTCATTTATTTTGAATAAGGGAACAGTTTATAAATCACAACTTATACTGTCACTATTTTGTATGGATAACCGATAAAATTTTGTGTGAATGATGCTCAACACTAACATATACATTGAACTACTTAACGTTGACGCTTATAGTAAATGTGTTTACCAAAAAAAGTGTAACCCTTCACTTATATCCGAGGTGTATTTCTTAGCTCACGGAAATACCCGAATAGTTCCGATTACGACATCGACTGCGATACGCAATCGGAACTACTCGGGTATTTCCGTGAGCTGTGAAATACACCTCGGATATAAGTGTAGGGTTACAATTTTTGGGGTAAATCGGCATCCGGCAATCAACACATTTTCTAAGCGTGCACGTTAAGTAGTTCAATGTGTATGGAAGTGTTGGACATCCTTTTTAATCATGTTTTATCAGTAACTCATACCAAATGAGGAAATTGTTAATGTGACATGTATAGTTGTTTCCTCAATCAAATTTAACGTCTTTTAAGATTTCATATTTAAGATCTATTTTTAAAAACGAAAGTAAAGTGACGTCATTCTCGCGGGAAACAATATGTGTTTAGATTGTGCGTTACGTAGCGAAACTATTCATTACCACAACCGGAAGTTATGTTTGTTTCTAAATTACAGCACTGTCACGTGAATGTCTCACTTTGACAGGGGTTACCGGTAATTGTTTAAGGAGAGCTGCATTACGGCTGATGCATCGATATTGACACAGGGAATGCCCGTTTAACCCTTAGAACGCTGGGTAATTTTCTCAAAATAGATTCTTGTGTCAAATGCTTCCAAAACCCTTCATACCTTCTTAATTTTGATGGAGGCAAAATACTTGATAGCAAACAGGTTGAATCTAGGCCAGCCGCCAAGTAATTTGGCGGCTGGCCTGGATCTAACGTGTTTGCATAAGCCTCAAGTCGGTTCCAACACTATAAGGGTTACTGCATAACGAAGCGCGATATGTCGAAAGATTTTATAGAGTTCTATCCGTAGTTAGGAGCTGTCCGAATTCTCGTTCACTTGAAGAAGAAAAACCCCAGAGACAAACTCCTCACAGTGATCTCCCTTTATTGGGTTGATGCAGCGTAGCAAGGGGAGATTACTGTGAGGAGTTTGCCCCAGAGGATGATGGGATATTTGAAAATAATCAAAGTACTGAAATTAGTGTCTTGTTAGGTGTCAACTCTTTCTTTTTTATTTATATCACAGCAATGGTATTTCCGTTACATTGCGATGCAAGGGTCAAATGTGAAAGGGAGTGAAAATCTAACCGTCCTTAATGCTTGATTCAAGTTGGGTAGGTCTCCTTTTTAAAGGCCCATTAAAGGAGATTAATGCAATATCAAACTATATTATTTGGTAAACTTTTGGACGGATTCAAATAGTTATCACCAGAAGACACCATCAGCACAACTTAACTGTGAAAGAAAACCAGAAATAGCCCAGATTAGCAAGTTTTATAATTCAGATTTCCTAATTCTTCACCTCTGACCTTGGCAGTTGATACACACATTTTTGAACCGACTAATTAGAACTCATTATTTTGAATATGTAAACAAACAGGTTGTTGATAAACATGATTGAATTGGAGACAACTATATTTCAAGCACAATACAACTTATTTTAAATGAGTCTATTTAATAGGGTCCATATGCATTCCTAAACTAATTCCCATGACTTTTATGAACATAATAAAAGAACTCCATATATTTTTTTAGTAATCTTTTTGTACTCCTCTCCTTCGATGTGCTTTTAAGACAATTAATGAAATACATTTTTTTCGATAGTCGTCGTTTGAATATTCATCATATGGGCAATACTCCATTCTTCATCTGTATTAAAATCGAATGTTAGGTGCTTGTTTACATATGTGAGGCAATTTGGAAGGAAAACAACTCCGAAACAGTTATACTGTTAATGGGGCCTATGGTAACCGCTGGAAGCAAAATTCGATCCTTTTTAATTTTTCGAGGGTGTAAACAATGAGTCCTCATATATTTTAAGCCCAAAGCGTGACTATCTTTTGAGATCCACCGCACATACACGGTAAATATACTTGGATAAATTGACGCTTCCTGGGTACATTAAGCGTTTGGTAGCTTCTTTTAGTTTTACACCAAACATAATAATGAAAATAAACTATTTTGTTTCAACTACATTTTGTTTTGACTCTCAAATGATCTCGCCTGTGAACAAACACCGTTAACCCTTTACCAAACATCAAATTTTCGACAGTTCCAAATTGAAAGGGTTTGCAGACGAGATTTCACAATTTGATGAAATTGGAAAATAAGCTTCTGATAGGTCAGAAAACATTGGTGAAAAGGAAACATTGCTCGTTACGAGCAATTTCTCCTTTTCCCACACTGTCTTCCAGAGTCGTCTGCAACAAAGTGGTTAAATGTCGTCATTGTTTGGGAATGGGTTAAATGTCAGAAACTCAGGTACAGGTAAATACCGAATTCTATTGGGCTATGTTACAACGTACTGATACCTAATTCTCTAACACTGCTCGCAAAATGGACGCTTTGGGTGACGATTTTATGACTCTTGGTCTGGCATTGCCAATTTGCCGTGAACGATCCTTCAATTTAGGATGTCACGCAATGTAGTGACAGGGTTTTTTTTTGTCCATCAAAAATCTTCTATGTTTTCCTGCACTCTCCCTCGGTGAATCATGGTAATAATGAGGCTAAAGTGAAAGTCCAAACCAGTCGAATCAGGATACATGTACAGTGATGTCTCGTTAATCCGAACATGTCCGTTCCAAACAAAATTTCCGGATGACCGAATCATCCGGACTAATGAAGCAGACCATGTCCTCATACACATCAAGACATAAACAGTCTGTAAGCACGTGTATTCTTATAACCCTGTAGCACACGCCGAATTATCGACCGTCCCGAATTGAAAGAGTTTGCAGACGAAATTTCAAAACGTGATGAAATTCAAAAATAATCTTCTGATATGGCAGGAAACATTGTGAGAAAAGGAGAAATTGCTCGTTACGAGTAATTTCTCCTTTTCCCACAATGTTTTCAAAAGTCGTCTGCATCAAACTGGTCATATAACTCCGTTCCCTTACAATTTCGTTCGGATTGCGAGACATCCGGATAAACGGGGTCCGGATAAACGAGGTTTCACTGTATATGAAATTGGAAAAGAGCGGTCTTGATCAGTCTTGGCTAAAATGCAGCTCTTATATCAAACTTCAAGGTAAATTACAGAGATCGGTGGGAGTAACCTCATGTTCATATATTTCGGTTTAATAAATCAAGTGAGTTTATGTACGGTGTGGAGAAGGATGGCCACGACCTTTACATACAACATGTTTCCATTAACGTGAATGATAAAGAATTACAAAAAAGAAAGAATCGTCTATCGTAAGTGCTTTGTCTGAATCGAAACATCAGTGAATGAAAAAAGAAGCAATGTATTTTACAAATACAAGCTATGCGTTGTGATATAGTAAAGGAAAACACGACCAGTGTCTTCCATATGTCTAAGCATGTGCCAAACTCCTCACAGTGATCTCCCTGTATGGGATGATCACTGCCATCACAAATGTCACATGACCACCTACTGAGAAACGAAAATGGCATAACAAGATGGCGGGAAAACTAAAAAATTGTAATCCACTAGTGCTTTATTTATAAACAAAACCAATTCTTTTTTCAACTTAACTGGTCAGAAATACAACAAGATATTGTCACTAAATTAACTAAGCTATCCGGTAATCTCTTAACAAAACAGCATCATTTGAATTTCATCCAAATCTGGATGAAAAATCTTGTGGTGGCAGTGATCGATGCAGCGTAGCAAGGGGAGATCACTGTGAGGAGTTTGAGCATGCGCGTACTTTAGCTAGAACGATTAAACTTTAGATTCTCTTCTCTTAATATGTAGAAATATTCACCTAGAAAATAGCATCTTATCGAAAAACAAATCTGAAGAAACGGCGATTTAAACCCAAACCTTACGGCTTGATATATTCCACTCTAACCATGCGGCAAGAGAATCCAGTTTATTTGCAATAGAGGTGCCTCATTTTGACACATATGTTATGGACAATTTAAGCAGCCATGACAGTAAAGGGATAATTTGTTTATATTCTTATCAATTTAATAAAGAAAATGTCTTTTTGTCAGGCTTTTTTCGTCTTGTGCATTTGCTTTCTTTTTTCACTACCCACAATTGCCAAAACGGGGAAGTAAGCTAACAGCATAGCATATTTCGGTTGTCAGCAATCACAATAATGCCACCAGTCCAAGACAAGATGTAATTTACGCCCGGTATTATTTAATCCTCAGGCGTTTCGTTCTGTATCCAAACACCGCCATTTAATGTTGGACCAGACGATGCCCTATATTATCTATGCAAATCGTGCCGTTTACCCTATCACCGGTGACGAAGTTTGAATGGACGCTAGGGTATAAAGGTGTTCATGTCAGAGCCATTCAAGTTAGTGTTGTCGTTAAAGGGTTTCTTGGAATTGCTGCTTGAATGTTTAAATCATTCGGCAACATCAAGGACATGTCCTTTTGCAATCGGATCAACTCGGCAATTCCCGACACAAGCGAGACAATATGAATGACAAATGTGTTGATAAAATATTCTCCTAATGAAATAAGTAAAAAAAAAAAACATGCAATTGTAATGCAATTGTAATGTCTAACCAATCTGTGTGTATTTACATAAATATTTAGTCCCTTGGTGTAATGTTGTAAACAAGCGTGTTATCCGGCGGGAAACAGCCTTACTTCCCCAGGATATCCGGTGTATTCATGAGCTACATAAGATGTACATCTGCCGGCTTTTGCCGGGGATGGCCGAGTAGATGCGATTGCGGGAATCAATAAGCGCAATGAGGGGTGTGTCAGGTTTTATCATGCAGTGTCGAGAGCTTAATTATTCCTAAATTGCGCGAGCGCTTGTATAGCTCTGAGAGAATGAGGAATTATTTCTTCGACTGGAAACTCGATGAGATCAAATTCACCCTTTTCGAGGATCGCCGATTATTCAAAGTTTTTCACCTTGACGCGGTCGTTGTTAATGAGTTGTCTCCCTTTTAAATGGAATAAAACAATGCTGATTGATGCAGAGTAACTGAATTATTTCTTCAACTGGAAACTCGAAGAGATCAAATTAACCCTTTCCGAGGATCGCCGATTATTCGAAGTTTTTCACCTTGACTTGGTCGTTGTTGTTGGGTTGTCTCCCTTTTTGAGATTATTTGTTTGCAGTAGAAAACACGTTAATCGGGAAAAAACATGCTCATGAAAAGATGTTGATTCATACTGATTAACAGTATAATTCCATCAGAAGTAAATGTTCATTTTACCACAATTTTTTATATTTTCATATGTTATATAACCTTTTAACCTTTTGTGATTTTAGTAATCTAGCTATTCATGGCGTAATCCTATTGGAATTCATTTCGATAACTCTTTAACGTGCTTGTTCACAGGTGTGCAGAAATTGAAGTTAACAATTGTTCTCTTAAAACCTTCACAACAACTGTACTGTTATATGATACCGAATGTAGAATAGTCATTAAAGGCAAAATAATATCGTTTTTTATATTTCAAAATGCTTATACAGTGATAAAACACATATTTAATCCAACGGCGTAACATCGCCTTTAAGATCTTACGCACATAAGCTGTACATACTTTACAATGACACTGTCTCAATAGTTCATACTTTCAATAGCTACTTTTAATTGTATATCACACAACATTACAATAAACTGGATTGTCTCAACGACATTTCATTTCGATTTTCAAATTTTCTCTCCAGAGAACAAGCATCATTATATCCAAGGCAAAAAAAAAAAAAACAAACAAACACGTGAGCACTGGAAATCTAAAGGTATCACTTTGAGGACGCTGGATGCATCATCAAACAATTATCGGAGAAAATGGATTTATCATCAAGTATTAATGTAATATACGATACATCGATTAATGTCTAAATGACCAATTTGCCCTGAACAAGATGTGTCCCAATATGACAATGGTACAATCGGAATTCCTCGGTGAATTCCGGCAGGCTGAATTATACGCGTGATCCCTCGACATCACAGAGGAATTCTAAATGAATACGTTTAAACTAAATGAAAAAGCCGATTACTTCCCTTATTTATCCCGTATCGAACTCGTTCCGACTGGTCATTGTTTACAAGAGGGATATATTCACCATTTTGTCTTACGATGTCTATGTTTTTAGAATAGTAAAATCTAAGTAAATAAGAACCATAATTACCTTTGAAGTCGGACTAGACAGATACTGGAAGGATCAAGAACTGGTATACAATCATAATGCGATTTTTCAACCGGAAGAAATAAATCAGTTAATTTCCAAACACACGAAGAGCTGGTATCAGAGGCAGAGGGCTTTCTACCAGAAATTATCAAAGGTAACCTAAGGTAAAAAATAAAGAAATAATGTTCGGTAAACTCGTTGGTGTCTCCGTTGAAATTCAGCCCAATTATTGACATTAAGGCAGTGGCTAGAGTAATGTGGCGGAAGTGACCGCTGTGAGAGGTTTGGTCCCGTATAAAGACAATTGGAACTACTCGGGTATTTCCGTGAGCTGAGATATACACCTTGGGTATAGGTATAGGGTTATTTTTTGGGTAAATCGCCCCGGCATATAACACATTTTCTAAGCGACCACGTTAAGTAGTTCAATGTGTATGGAAGTGGTGGACATCCTTTTAAATCATTTTTTATCAGTAACTCATACGGAAATGGCGAAATTATAAGTTGTGACATAAAAAGTTGTTTCTTTGATCAACTTTAACGACTTTTTAAATTTCACATTTAATATCTATTTTTTAAAATGAAAGTAAAGTGTCGTCAGTCTCACGGGAAACAACATGTCGACAAATATCATAGATTTAACAACATTTTATAGGTGCTTGTTCACAGATGTGGGAAAACTCGGAAGTTGAAAATGGATCTATTTAAAAACATTAAAACTTTAAAAGTGCATAACAGTTGTACTGTCACATCTACGCATTGAGTAAAGGCATTCGAAGCAAAATAATGTCGTTTTTATTTCTTTAAAATGTGTTTACGGTGAATCAATTGATAAATTGAAGCTTCGCGCATTAACTACGATTTAAATGGATACTTTCAATTGTTTAACAAATATCAAGATGAACACTGTATTGTTTCGACGACATTTTATTTCGATTTGCAAATGTTCTCTAATGTGAATAAGTACCTTTCATCAAGCTTCATTTGCGCGTATTTTCTGCAAGCTTTGTGCTGTCAGATATAAAGAATGAGTCCTTATTCCCTGTGACAATAGCTATCGCGAGTTTGAAATGCTCATATTGAACAGTTTGAACGTATCCAAGATGTGTCGTCAATTGCTTGTTATTCGGACCATTTGTTAAAATCTCATGTGCATGAATGTGTAAAACAAGACTTCAATATCCTAGTATTTGAAATGGATATCACAGAAGAAGCAAGAGTGGGCAATCTTCAAAACTGACAGAACTTGTCTGCATTTAACTATTTGTTTGTTTATGTTGAAACTTACATATTCTTTCAAAAGCCTTTTAGGTATGTCATAGAAACACTTTGTAGGATCAAGAATACATAAAGCTTTATTAACAGTTTGTTTTGTTAATGGGAATACTTCTAGAAAACAAAACGAACTGTTGGTTGAATTATATATTAAATACATTATCAAATTGTCCAAACCTATCATTAAATATCTTTTTTGTAAATGCACCATCGCAAGGCAATCACATTTATTGACCGATTTATTCACTATTTACGCAAAAAATATACAAGCTGCAAACATTATTCTTTTATTAGACTGGGAATTCCAACCTTAAGGTCGAAAAGGAAGATCTTAAAACATGCATAGCATTGACACCTGCTAGGTCTTTCGCCTGTTCTACTATGCACAGTGGTTACTCAGTTAGAATTTTGAGATATATTTTTTTCATGAAAACTTTATAAATCCTTGCCAAAATATGATATAGAAACTTAACTCAACAAAACGTTAAAGATTTATTAATCCATTCCAGGTAACTATGGTGAACGCGGGATCGATGTCTTCCGGACGCTTGCTAAGACTCACGGTATCTGCATCGCGAACGGGGAGACAGCGCCTAATGACGAAGACGATAAAGCGTTTGACAAGATCATCACAAACCTGCTGGAATCGAAGCGCGCTCGGGTTATAGTCTGCTTCTGCGAAGGCGAGGCTGTCAGACGACTCATGATGGCCATGAAACGGTCCTACCAGGGGCGGGGCTTCTTTCAGCTGGTTGCTAGGTAACGAAAAATCATTGTTGTCATAAGGGAACTTCAGGTTTTAGTCGTAGTCCATATTATGTGTTCTTTTTTATTTGATCATTGCATCGTTTCAACAATAGTTGTTTATAGTTACAGTGAGTTATAGTGAGTTACTGACACAGGTCCTATGGTTGCCAGGTAGCCAGGTAACTAAACAAATTGATTAGGAAACTTAGAGTTTAGACGTATAGTTTAACCAATTTAACTTCAGATTGCTCGGGAGAATCCTTTTATTCGGGTAACCTCGTTTGATAAAGATTGGCTGGTTAATAATTAAACATAACATAACATAACATATTTTTTTTTCGAAATTGGACTTGAGCATTGCAATGCTCATCGTCCATTAATATGTATATATATAAACAATAACATTTATTAACATATGTACATACAATTAAACAATAAGTGTACACGTGCGTGTGTCAATAAATATCTATACTGCGGAAGCAGGTAAAAAAAGAAAAACCATATGTATGGGAGAATATAAAGAAAAACTGAAAGGATTCACATTTTATTTGGTAGCAGATTAATTTTAAAGGTTTAGTGTATGTTTCCTTTCATTCGATGCCTTGATGCAATATGCTGAAAGGTTATTCAGGATTCTTTTGTTTGTTGAATTAAGGAGTTGTATTAATTTAAACATACATGTACTTGGTCTGGTGAAATAGAAGGTTGGTATAAATGTTTCTCTCAATACTCTATAGTAGGGACAAATAAGTATAAAATGGTATTCGTCTTCCAAAACATTTAAATCACAAAGTGTACATTTTCTATTGGATCGATCAATGTTTCTATGTCTACCGGTAACGATATTCAATTGGTTAGAAGACATTAAATAGGGAAACACCCGAAAGGTCTCACGAGAGTAAATTAGTCTCAAGTTATTTGGTTGAACTATATTCGGAATACTTGGTTTTTGTTTAATTGAATATAGCATCGATTCATCAACAGTTGTGTTACATTGTGCTGTTCGGCTAATAAGATACGGAGTCGGTCCTACAGTACAAGATTTCATTATGAACACCGTCTTGAATCGCTTAGTTTCTACAACCGCCTTGGAAATGAGTCGTCATTTCGATTTACATGTACATTGGCAGAGAAGAAACTTGTTTGTTTCCTTTGATAGGCGAATTAGCTTGTTATACCTCAGTGTACAGATAGAAAATATATCAAAATGATTGCTCTTTGTTGTTGATTTTGCATGAAATGATAAAATGCACAGACGATAACTTACCAACATTATTGCTTATTGAAACAAGGGTCATCACAGGCATACAAAACACCAATAAAAAGCTCGATTCTGTTCGTTCATGAAATTAAGTGCATGGTTTCACATACGATTAAAACTCATCACCAGCAAAGCATGTAACCGAAATGCTTTTGTCGCGATGTTAAACAAGCAAATGTGGAAACGAACTGTTTCGATTTGAGTACGTTCAAGCATTTTGGGTTGTTTTGGAATAAGTTGAATATGGTCAAAACAGGGGGTCAACAAACGCTATTGGTAAACGGTAATCGTATGTGACGTAATGATATTCATTGGTCGTCTGGGGCCAATTTCCGGAGCTCACCAATTTGTCTACTGCTTTGTGTTTCTTTGCAAAAACTGTTTTTTGGATCTTTTTGTGCGACAGACAATATATGATATGGTTGTAGAAATCGATGTTGCAAACTTTTATAAAATTAATATATTCACAAGAAGTCTTAATACTTATGGAGCATCTGCCCACAATCTGATGATTGAAAACGGACAGCATCTAGGTATAGACAAAGAACAAAGATTTTGTTTATACTGCTCAGATATTGTGGAACTATTGTAAAAAATCTGTTTTTGTTCATCTTCTACACATTGCAAAAAAGAATCTTTGAATTATCTTATGTTTCCTCGTCCTCGTAAGATGACAACACTTTTGTTATGTATGTAATGCATTTAATGTATTTAATGTGTGTCTAAGGCATGGTGGCCTATGTACAATGAAATATTGGAATATCCATATAAAATGAGAACGTGCAATTCCTAAAGTAAATAGCATGTCATTTTGTCGCTACGATCAAAAACACAAATTGTGTTATTGTTACCGCGTAAAGGCTTTCTGGTACAATTTGTATAGATATACATGGCTTTCATAGAAATAAAATGTTTGATTTTTTTTCAAGAATTCCACCAAATCTTTATGTACACAATGTACAGGGATACCAAAATTGATATGACGTATTCATGTAATACACTATAGATTACACACTATTCATAATTCGCTTGACGCCATACACCTTTAATGTTCCAAATCATATTTCCGATCAGCTTTGTCGTCTATTATAAAGACATATGATGGCATAATTTGAAAATAAATTCTAAACGGAAGTGACGTCATACAATAACGGTTTGTTATTTATTTCACAGTGACGGTTGGGCAGACAGACCGGATGTTGTGGACCAGATCGAGGACACAGCGGCGGGCGCCATTACAATGAAACTCATGTCGGATCCCATACCCTCGTTCGACACGTATTTCCGATCATTAAAGCCGGAAGTTAACCTTCGAAATCCGTGGTTTCGTGAATTCTGGGAGTGGAAATTCAAATGCCGGCTTCCGGGGGTAGATGCGGAAGAAGGCGCTGTTGAGTACAACGAAACATGTTCAGGTATGTTTATGTACATGTAAGGCTTACACAGTGTATTTGAGCGAATGCCGCCTTGGCCACAAACAAAATGGTACCCTCCGGCTAATTCCAGTAAATCGAACTGGCAGTATTACCTGCTAACATAACGGACGGTTTCCGATTATCTCATTCATTTGAGGTTATATGTACGAGATACCATCAGGTAATACCATAGGACAGAATAGTTCAATAAAAAGTATGGTTTCTCTTATAACACTTGGAAGTTCAATGTCAAAACTGGGTGTTACTGGTCACAAAAAGACGGGATTGAAACAAATAAACAAATCGCACGAATCATTCAAATAAAATTCCTATACAGATGGTTTTATTTTTGTTTTTTTCTTCGATGAAGCATTGTGAAATTTAAAAGAGTAACCAATACACTTAAACTGTTTTCGACGAACACAAAAGTGGCAAAATAATCTTCAACTTAACGGGTTCAACCCTTTTTTTATCAGCTATTCAATTCTAAGACCCTCTCTTCTTTCTGTATTAGCCCATGTTTAGGATATGGGAAACGTTACCAAAATGGTGATCCCACGCATTTTCTAAAGACTGATTCAACTTCCACTCAAATCAATGGACACTTGCGTCACAGTGTTCTATAAATAGTAACACCCGTCAACCCTCCGCGGATGTAGACGGCGTAATTAAAAGTAGTTCCTTTGTGCATATTTCTTGCGTAGATTTACCCGTTTCCAATATTGGAATAGCTGAATGTTCCAAATTAAGGGATAAGTGAATGATAGACATAGAATAAAAAGGGCATTTTCTTTAGAGTGTTGGATGGAAACATATTGTTACACAGAAAACAATTACTCCATATGGACAACCATTTTCTGTTATTAGTTTTTAAGAGTTTTCCGCAGCAGTTGGAGAAAACATGATAAGAATTTGATTCGAAAATTGAGGCGAAAACTTTCATGTTTAGGCTTCGATTAATCAATTATGCTAGACTCGGTCCACTTTCGTCAAAAACCCGATTTAGGTTTTTAACTGAAATATACGAATAAAATCGGAAGGTCTTTCTTTCATTAGTTGTTTAGTTAATATAGATGTCTTTAGCACCAAAATTAAGGAATTACGTTGGTTAGAAACTTTGTTTTGGTGCAAGATACATTACTTAAATGCCAAATATTATCGGTAAAATCTGGTAAAAGACTTAGCGGATTTAATGCTAAAATTTCCAGACAAGGGCTTTTTAACAAAGCGCGCAACGCGTATCACTGCACGAGGGTATTACACAACCTTTTTTTTAATCATGAATTGATGACAGATTGTCGATCCTTTCAACATATTCTGAAAAATGAAGAAATTGTTCATTTGAGCGAATTATTCATTTTCAACAAATTTGTCTAGTATTCCAGAAGAATATAAGGCGAACATTTTTGTTTTTCAATTGTATTGAGCAAAATTTGCATACAAATGGACGAACATTGTAACATGTCTGTAAATGATTAAGATTCTCACGAATTTCTGACGAGTTTGAATTCAAGGCTCAAATATGTTAAAGTATAAATCGTGAGAATCTAGGTCAAAGTTAGATATGGCATCTAGATTATAGTAAACCTTGGAACCAATATCATAGCAAATCTTAGGAGTCTAAGTTAAAGTGATCCATGAAATCTAGTTTATAAAAAAATCTTGAATCTAAGTAATATGTATGCTTGCAATTAACATGATAGTAAACCGTGAAGCCTACGTAAAAGTAAACTTTTGAATTCAAGTTATAGTTATCCTGTCTAGATTAAAGTAAACCTTTGAATCTATATCATAATAAACCTTTGAATCCAGGTTATAGTAAACCTTTGAATTTAGGTTAAAGAAAACCTTTGAATTTAGGTTAAAGTAAACCTTTGAATCCAGGTTATAGTTAACCTTTGAATCCAGGTTATAGTAAACCTTTGAATCCAGGTTATAGTAAACCTTTGAATCCATGTTATAGTAAACCTTTGAATTTAGGTTATATTAAACCTTTGAATTTAGGTTATAGTAAACCTTTGAATCCAGGTTATAGTAAACCTTTGAATCCAGGTTATAGTTAACCTTTGAATTTAGGTTATATTAAACCTTTGAATTTAGGTTATATTAAACTTTTGAATCCAGGTTATAGTAAACCTTTGAATTTAGGTTATATTAAACCTTTGAATTTAGGTTATATTAAACCTTTGAATTTAGGTTATATTAAACTTTTGAATCCAGGTTATAGTAAACCTTTGAATTTAGGTTAAAGTAAACCTTTGAATTTAGGTTAAAGTAAACCTTTGAATTTAGGTTAAAGTAAACCTTTGAATCCAGGTTATAGTTAACCTTTGAATCCAGGTTATAGTAAACCTTTGAATCCAGGTTATAGTAAACCTTTGAATCCAGGTTATAGTAAACCTTTGAATTTAGGTTATAGTAAACCTTTGAATTTAGGTTATATTAAACTTTTGAATCCAGGTTATAGTAAACCTTTGAATTTAGGTTAAAGTAAACCTTTGAATTTAGGTTAAAGTAAACCTTTGAATTTAGGTTAAAGTAAACCTTTGAATCCAGGTTATAGTTAACCTTTGAATCCAGGTTATAGTAAACCTTTGAATCCATGTTATAGTAAACCTTTGAATCCAGGTTACAGTAAACCTTTGAATTTAGGTTATATTAAACCTTTGAATTTAGGTTATACTAAACCTTTGAATCCAGGTTATAGTAAACCTTTGAATCCAGGTTATAGTAAACCTTTGAATTTAGGTTATATTAAACCTTTGAATTTAGGTTTAAGTAAACCTTTGAATCTAGGTCATAGTAAACCTTTGAATTTGGGTTATAGTAAACCTTCGAATTAAAATTATAGTAAACCTTTGAATCTAGGTTAAAGTAAACCTTTGAATTTAAATTATAGTAAACCTTTGAATCTATGTTATAGTAAAACGTTAAACCTAGGTTATAGTAAACCGTTGAATCTAGGTTGTAGTAACCATTTGAATCTATGTTATAGTAAACCTTGGAATCTATGTTATTGTAAACCATTGAATCTAAGTTATAGTAAACCGTTGAATCTACGTTAAAGTAAACTGTTGAATCTAGGTTATAGTAAACCGTTGAATTTAAGTTATAGTAAACCTTTGAATCTAAGTTATAGTAAACCTTGGAATCTAGATTATAGAAATTTTTGGAATCCAGGTCATATGTATACTGCACCAGATACAATATGCATGCATGCTTTGTTGAAAGATACGAGAGAAGTAAATGCTCGTTTGAATCCTTTTTTGTCAATTTTAGCTCGATTTTATTACTTCCTGGAAGCAGGTTCCGGATGCCTCTTGTTACAGCGGAGTAGACAAGTTTTATGATTTGAGTTTGTTAACATATATGGGCTCCTTATATGGTTACAAAAGGGTTTAAGCAAATGACGTGTGAAAAGCAAATTTCGTTTCTTGATGGACAATAACCAATTTTCTAAATTTGAGTTATGCGAAACATGAAAATGAAGAATGCTGAGTCTTTTATTTGTGATATAAGCTATTGTTACGAAGTGAAAATATACTCATTCCGAGTATGTGTTTTGCCACAACAGCTTTTACAGTTAACAAATATTCGTTCTGACAAATGTGGCTAGTCGTGATTTAAAGGTAGGGTAGAAGAAAATATAAAATGTAAACAAATAAACCTTTTGTTTTGAAGACGTATAATGAAAGGACGGAGAAAATGACAGACCCCGTGTTGGCAGCACATGATTTTTCTAGTATTTTGCAAATCAATACTTCCTGTCTTGTTCTTAATTAATATTTCCGTTTAGTAATAACGAAATTTCTGTTAAGTGTCACTGGAGGGTTCGAAAATTCCACTGCATCACAGGTAAGGCATTTGGTTATCTTATTGCATTAAGACAATACACATTTGTTGCATTCGGAAGACAACATCTTCCCTCGGTTTTTAACAAAGCAAATTTTGCTCTTCGACTTAGACAAAAAAGGTTTCTTGCCGCTATCAAAATTGAAATCGAGCTTTGACATTAAATATGAAAGGAAAAACAAACTTCTTTTCATAAAAAGGATTAAATATCATTTTTTGATAATCAAAATCTTTTTTATCTTATTCATTTTTTAAATCATGAATTTTTATTTTATATCATAACCAGGTACGGAGAAAATCACAGATCTCGTCCAGGACGCAAAGCTTGCATTCGTGGTCCAGGCCGTACAGGCGCTTGCTCAAGCGTTACACAGCATGCATCTGGATCTGTGCGGCGGACTTCCGGGAATTTGCGACAAAATGGTGCCGATTGACGGAAAACTTTTTCTCGAGTACATCATGAACGTATCATTCACGTACGAGACAGGGGAGATCTATTTTGATGAGTTCGGGGACCCCCCGCCGAGGTACCCTATTTTTCTTTTTTCTTTAACAAAGCTAAAAAGTAATCTAGTTCTATGTTACCTCAGCAATCTATGATGTTATTTTTACGGTATGCGACAATTTATTTTAAAAAAATGAAATCTCAACATCTGAGAATCTCCCTAACCCATTACTAAACAACATTGACATAAGACAAGTTTGTTGCAGACGACTCTAAATATAAATGTTGCGTTCAAAGGCGTTTTTTCTGTTAAATATTATACCGGATAGCAAAAAGATGTTTTATTTCATCCTCATTTTCTTTTATCTTGACAATTGTTAAAAGTGTGAACACTCACCAATAACCCATTACCAAACAATAACGACATTTGAGCTGTTCGTTGCAGAAGACTCTGGAACACATTTTGGGAAAAGAGAAATTACTCTAAACGAGGAATTTCTCCTTTTCCCACAAAGTTTTCTGTCCTATTTTTCACCAAACGTCTCCTTCGAGATTTATTTTTATGAATTCGGGGAACCCTCGTCCCCCCCCCCCAAACCTGAGGTAACTATTTTGCTCTTTTTAACCAAGTTAAAACAATCTAGTTCTATGTTACATAAGAAATCTATGATTGCTTTTTTATAAGTTTTAGACAATTTATTCTTAAAAGTGAAAATCTAAATCTCTGAGAGTCGTTTTAACCCATTACCAAACAATAACGACATTTGAACAATTTGTTGCAGACGACTCTAGAAAATTGATTAGTGTAAAAAAGTGGGGATTGCTCTCAACATCTTGAAATGTCGTCTGCAAACTTTTTCAATTTGGGACAGTCAAGTATTTGGCGTTTGGTAAAGTGTTAAATTACATATTCATTCCCAGATACTACATAATGAACTACAAGAAGATCGTGAACGCAAACGGAAGTGTGAACTACCAGTACGAGCAGGTCGGAAAATGGGAGACTGGCATCCTATCCATGCAGGATGAACGGATTTATTGGCCCTACTTTAACCAGGGGCAAACACCAACCTCCACCTGCAGCGACGTGTGTGAGAAAGGACACGTAAAAGTAATTTACGTATATATAATACTAGTATATTTCTACATTATACGGGCGGAAGACCGTGCCGAAGGCACGGTCTGGAGACCGCCTATATGTTACACGTACGAAACGAAAAAATGTACCTACAAAACCAAGGATTCCGATTGACTCAGAACCCTAAAGGACTTTTTTTCGGCCATGCTTATGCAGCCTCGTTCTGACTCCATATGGCGCCATCTTGTCCAAAAAAATATTTTTATTCAGGTTTTTTGGTAGCAATGATGTGGAAAAATCAAAGTTAACAAACAAAAAATAGAAGGATTTTCCTCCGAATATTTTTTTAAAAACCTTAAACAATAAATTATTTTGTAAAATTTAGACCGCATTTCATTCTTTTCCGTTTATTTGGTGAAGGTGGCGTCTCTCATCCTAAAACCAGTCGATTCTACACATGTTGACATGGTGATTACACCAAGAACGTGTTACACTTTCCGTTTTTGTGTATCACGTGACAAGTCAGTTTCTTTACAACTCATCATCCTTTTGATCACCGCTTCAAATCTTAAATGGAATGAAATGACCGCCTTGTTGAACGCACATCAACAACGATGACGTGAGGTAAGATAACTTTTTGTACGCTTTCATTTTCGTATAAATAACGCATATTTTACAGTCTATTTTGTTAAAAGCGACATGAATAAATCGAAGAGACTCTGGACCGTCATTCTATGTTTACAAACAAGATCATGAGGTGCACGTTACGATCACTGTCTTACTCAGAATATTGATTTTATGTTACGCATCTGGTGTCGGTGTAGTATATATTTACTCTAGTACACTTTCCAACTGTGTTAAAAACTAAGGGTAATATGAACATACATTTTGGAGACGAAAGATAGGTTTGTTTACATTGAGATCGTTTCTAGGCTGAGTAACTTCGATTCTTGTTTTTATGGATTGACGATGTGCTTGTTTTGTTTATTTACACGTTGTTTGCTATTTGAATATACCTATCATATGGTGACTTCCAAAACTTCTGTCTTTTCACCGACTATTAATGGGGACATAGTCGTGAAACATAGTAATGACATATTCAAGTAAATTCCATTTGTCTGCTTTCCAGAGTCAGCCATAGTTCAGACTGTGTGAAGGTCAAATCCGAACCGGCAACCAAAGAAAAGAATGTTGTGGTGCTGCATAAAGAAATATTCTTTTCTTATAAGCATATGTAAGTACAACTTATCTTTTTCATGAGTAATTATGTTATGAATAATACCTTGCAAATAGAGATCAGACAAATAAGGACATTTTTAATTGAAGAGCTTTTTACTTAAGAAAGAAAGGTTTACTTGAAATACAGGTGTTTTATACTGTTTTCAACACTATGTCAAACATAAAATGACTTTTAGTTTGTGTACATATCAATACATCCTCTTAGCATGGGTTTTCTAGAGAAAAACTGCACTGCAATATTTACCAATTAGATTACTTTATCTTTCTTCCATTCATAATTTGATGAGAAATCTTAATAAACAATGATTAAAAAGCATGCATAATGACAAATGAATTTCAAACAAGTGGCTGGAATAGTTTTGTATTTCCATTAATGTACATGGCTGAGGAGCGTTAAGGTACATGTCTGGATAACCTACCAGTATAAGGCTAGGAAATGTTTCTTGCCAAAAAACACTTCACAGCAATTTAGGTGAATGTCTTTGAGGATCAAACCCAGGTCCACACCACTAACCATTATGCCACTGTGGGACAAAACCATGTGTATATTTAAACCTTGCTATGACACGAACCAAATCTACTGACCTTTTCAAATGATATTCATCTAATGATCACAGATAAATGAACAAAGACATCATAAGTAATTCATTAACAAGATTTTGGCAAACATGTTGACAATTAAAGGAGATTCAAAACAAAGTTTTGGAATACAAAAAAGACTCTACAGTACTTTTGAAATGATATCTATTCAACATTCATGTTTTATGTACATGTATACATCAAAACACTTCTGCTATGTACAAGGTACAGTGACAATGAAATAACCATTTAACATGGATCTTGTTTTTAACTTATGTTTCTTCCATTATCTTTTTTAAACAGAAATAGTTGTGCCTGACAGAGGAGGAACTGTACATGAAAATGCTGACATGAAAGAGAAACCTTGACAAAAAGAAAACAGATGAAGAAGTGTATGAACATTTTCCCTGCATTTTTTTTTCTCCAAACTTTAAAATCTTAAACATGTTTGAAATCTATGTTTTGTAGCACAACACAAACAAGACTGACAGATATGCACATGTATTTCCCATACTGATAGATAGTTGTAGCAAAACTGTCTCAATTAGTGAGATGAAAGAAACTTTTCCCATAATGTTTAAGAAACTAGGGTTAAAAGTAAAATCATTGGACAGTAAGAGTTTTTATTCATTATTTTGTACAGTATAAGGCAGCAGGTAGCATTTAAAAAACTGAGATACATATTGCCGTTCAATTTATTGCATATTTTGCCACTGATTTTGAGGGACATTTTTACTGCAAAAGGTGCAAAAGGGTGAATTATTGTTCAATAAAATACAATAATATCTGCTTAGTTAAAATAGTAAACCACTTAACCCATTACCAAACAATAATGACATTTAACCACTTTGTTTGAAGACGACCCTTGAAAACATTATGGGAAAAGGAGAAATTGCTCGTGACAAGCAATTTTTCCTTTTCCCACAATGTTTTCTGCCTAATCAAAAGATTATTTTTCAATTTTGTAACGTTTTGAAATGTTGCCTGCAAACGCTTTCAATTTGGGAATTAAAAAATTTGGCGTTCAGTAAATTGTTAACTCATGTAAACACATTTTGAAGCAAGTGGGGCATAACAAATTTGAGTTAAGCCACCATTGTAACTAAATTATTTTTACAGTAAGTATTCCCTTTTGTCACAATGATTTTATTCTCTGCAAAAATGCTCTCTTTGTTTCTGATTACAAACTCTTTTGATTGCAAATACTTTCTATTTCAAACAATGAGGGCTTTCCATTATGAAATCATTTGGACATCATTAGAAATAAAGCATAAACAATAATAATTTCTAAATGTTATTGTGTAAAAATATTGTTATTTTATTAATACTTTCTATTTCAAAAAATGAAGGCTTTACATTTTTAAATCATTTGGAAATTTGTAGAAATAAAGCATAGAGAATAATAATTTCTAAAGTTATTGGGTAAAAGATATTGTTATTAATAGAAACATTGCTTTGAAAGATTTCCTTAAATCACATTGGCTTCTTGTTCTCTGGAAAAGATATGTTAAATTCTTACTACCCTTTGAAACGCTTTGCATGTGGCAGGAGTCTTTTAGAAAACACCTTGACAAAATCATAAATTGAGTCAAATGACTAAATGAGCTGTTATCCTTTTTCTCATCATAGTTTTAATCAAATGTCATAGTTAAATCATACAATTTTCTTGTGCTCTGCTTTAACTTTCATTGGAAAGAGTCACAAATATAGCTTGAATGAAGTTTTAAGGATAGATGATGAAATGTTGTCTGTTTACTTTCAATAGAAGATGTAATAGTTATTTGAACATTATACAAAGATTCTGTGCTTTGTTCTCAAATAGGACTCCTTTTTGTAAATTATTCAAGAAATATAGATATTACACCCTGAAGATGACATTTGATAAGTATACTTAAATTAATAATTTGTTAAAAGGAGTGACAGCTTATTGACACAGCATTGTAGCACAAGTTATGTTCAAATGTGGTAAATATGCAAATTTGTATAACTACTTTTTTTTCTGACTACATAATGTAAATTATTCATTGCATTTTGAGAAGGTTAAATCAAATAAAGACTTACACTACAGCTTATCATTTGAACAAGTTGTTGTATAGATCTGTACATATTCTATTGGGAAAAGTGTTTGTTATTACCATGAATAAATTTGGTCAATTGTTTAACAATATAATTGTTTTTTGTTTATTTCAACTTATCATAGAAGGACTTTTGGTGCTGTAGATAATTTCAAAGAACTTTGACAATGATGGATTTCCTTCATAATACAAACTTTTTCTCTATTTCATCATTAAAACATGTGTTGTGAAAGGTTATAAGAATGATTCAGAGAAAAACATAAACTTACAACATACATTTGGTGAAATTCTATATATAAGGTTTCAGTATAAGACAATATTGTATGTGCTTCACATATGTGAAGTACTTACTGAAGTCTTGCGTTGAATCCTCCCTCATTCTGCATGCAGAGATTTTGAAATTAAAATTTTGGTGGTTTTGATATTGCTCAAACAGTGTCTTCTGTTTCTTATTGCATTACTGATATGGGTAGGACAGCTAAAACATGAGAGTATCTAGCAAGAACCTCCAACCACACTTTAATGCTATGGTTGGATTATGGTTTAACCATATTTTCAACATAATGTTTCAGTTGTGTCAATAGACATATCCCTGCTCCTATTATTTCCTCACCAGTCCCTGTAAATAATCCTTCTAAGCCACTAACCACCTACCCTATACAAACATCATCGTTGCTCTGTGGTTTAGTCAAAATAATTCGACATGAAGCAACCTTCACCCCCAACCCCTCCAAGCTTTGGTTAGGACCTGGTTCAAAATATGAGTATGAAGTATCCATCCATAGCATCCAACATACATGAATATTTATTAGTCTTAACCCTTTTAAGTTTAAACTTATTTATTTTACATTTATTGTGAAACAAGTTCTTACAACTTAGATTAATCACTCTCGATTCTGCTTCCTGGATACATAACCAGTAATCGTGCCGAATGTGGATTAATGAAAGTTCGCAAGGCAGATCCCGCTTTTCACGGGATTCGAACCCACGACCCTCGTGTCCAGAAGCCGACGCTCTACCTCTGGACCACTGTCCGCCATTTTTCCTTTTCCCACAATGTTTTCTGTCCCATAAGAAAATTATTTTCCAATTTTATCACATTTTGAAATGTCGTCTGCAAATTATTTCAATTTGGAACAGTCGAAAATTTGTTGTTTGGGAAAGGGTTATATGCTATTAGTGGATTATTGTTCAAAAACATTTCCAACAGAATGTTTCAGTTGTATAAATGGACATTAACCCCTGCTCCTGTTATTTTCACACTAGACCCTGCCAATATTCCTCCTTAGCGACTGACAGCTAAACCCATACGAACATCATTGCTCTGTGGCTAGGAATTTAAAAAATCATGGTGCAATGACTTTCGAAAGAATATTGTACAAGCCAATGTATCTAACGCATATTGATGTATCAAGCTCGATACCAACTATACCTTTGTCTAATGACCATGTACCATTCATAATGGTTAGCGACTCGTATATCCTGGTGTTGTAGGTTATATATTTAACATATCTGATTTGAATCGTAACAATGGCTATCTCTTTAAAATTGGAGTGCCTTCTGACAAGACACTGCTTCCTTGTCTATTACTGATGCACTACTTTAGGGAACATATGTATACAAATCCAGAATAGCACTGCTTATAAATTGAAGGAAAAAATCTCTTTCGCCCGGTTTAGGCTTTGCCTATTTTCATATTATATTTAGTGTGTACATGTATTATTTCTTGTGTAACGTTTTTTTTAAGTTTGACCAGATATGGTGTGGTTTTCATCTACAAGGGTGTGTTGTATTCTTCCGCTGCATGTGTTCTTCCGCAATGTGTATTCTTACGCTGCATGTATTCTTCAGATTAAAATATTCTTCCGCTGCATGAACTAGTTCGCTGCACGATTTCTTTCGCTGCATGTTCTATTTCGCTGCATGTATTCTTCCGCTGCATGTATTCTTCCGCTGAGGGGAATCCTTCTGCTGCACGTATTTTTAGCGGCATGTATTCTTCCGCTGAGGGAACCCTTCTGCTGCACGTATTTTTAGAGGCATTTATTCTTCCATGCGTGTACTCCTATGCTGTAGATATTTCTTTCGCTGCATGTATTCTTCCGCTGCACGTATTCATCCGCTGCCTATATTCTCCCCCTGATTGTCTTCTTCGGTCAGATGTATTCTTTCGCGTTTTTTATTTCGCCTATCGTAATTTTTGCACATCTTGATAAGTTGTTGGTTGAAATGCTATTCACGCCTTTATAGCATCGTTTTCCTCTTGTTGTTTTCATATATACATGGTCCTGATTACTTCCTGTAACTTTGACTTGCTCTTCCTGGAGGGTTACAAACTTGTTCACAAGGGAGACGAAGACCTTGACTTCATTGAATTGCAAGAAAGCCAAAGTGAATTGTCCTTACAGCTAGTTATACAATTTCTCTATCTAGCTATCTTTTTCAGAATACATGTTTTTCCTGTAATTATGGCCGTCTATTTGATTGAGGTGCCTTCTATTGACATGCACTGTGCTCATTTTAAAGTATTTAGGCTATTCTGGATACAGATGACATTAACTGATTGAGATATCTCAATTCTAAAAACGACTTGGTCATTCTGTCATTACATGCTGAACTTAGATAGAAAGTGATTATTAGACTCTTATATAGACTATCTTTATATCTTTATTCTTAATTTGTCCTCAGGCAACCTTGGTGTCGGTATTATCACTGATTTTCGATGGCAATTCGTATCCGATTTTTGTCTATTTAGATCGAATCATTTTTTTGTTATCTTTGACTATTCCTTAACAAACCCAAATGATAGTTTAATTGCTTATCTAAAATGTTCTATTTACAACGTTTTGGCGTCTGTTACAGTGTATTGGTCTTTCAGAACTCACTTTACAGTATTAGACAAGTGGTTAACCTCTACCAAACGCAAAATTTTCGATAGTCTCAAATTAAAACAGTTTGAAGGCGGCATTTCCAATGTGATGAAAATGAAATAAATCTTCTGATAGGACAGAAAACATTGCGGGAAATGGAGAAATTGCTGGTTAAGAGCAATTTCTCCTTTTCCCACAATATTTTCCAGTGTCGTCTGCAACAAACTGGTCAGATGTCGTTATTATTTGGTAATGGGTTAAACCATTCGTATGTGTATTACAGAAAGAACACGGAAAAATTACGTGTTGTTGGGTATGCACCCCGTTTATAAGTTTCGACTTACGCAAATATTTACCTCAGGTAAAACGGTATCCATGTGTCGTTACGCCGAAACCACCAACAGACCAATAACCTCCTCTATACCAATAGTTGAACATTTTATCTACATATTTCAGAAAGTACACGGGAATATTGCATGTTGCTGGGTGTGTACCCCGTGCAAGGAGAACGAGTTTATCAAGGAGGGGAACGAGACGTGTACACCGTGTGAACTAGGCTTCTGGCCCAATGAAAATCTCACAGGTAGAGTGTATTCGATGAATGCCGTAACGAAAGCCGAGCATATAATTAAAATTAGAGATTCAACTTTAAAGGCACATGAAAGGATATGAGTACAAGTGAATTCCTAAAATTCTTTTATTATGTTCATTAAAGACATGCATATTAATTTGTGAATGATGTGAGACCCAACTTATAAACTCCAGTATCATAAGGTATTTTGTGCTTGAAATATAGTTTCCTCAATTCAATCATGTTTATTAACAATATGTTTGTTAACAAATTTATAATAACGAATTATGATTGGTCGATTCAAAGATGTGTGTATCACGTGACCAGGTCAGAGGTCAGAAATCAGACAATGTCAATGATTAAACTGGCTGGTCTGGGTAATTTCTCGTACTCTTTCACGTGTCAGTTAGACTAATATGTTTTTAAGTAATATCTTTTTGAATCTGACCAAAGGTCATACAGTTTGAGATAGCATGTATCTCCTTTCATGTGCCTTTTATTTCAGAAGCGACAAACAAATTCTGTAACCGTTTTATTTCAGACTGCTACATGATTCGGATCGAGTACATCACGTGGTTCGACACGGAGGCCATGGTGGTGATCATCACTGCCTGCGTGGGCATATCAGTCACGCTTTGGGTGGGCATCGTGTTTGTGCGCCATAACAACACCCCCGTCGTCAAGGCTTCCACCCGTGAACTCAGCTACATTATTCTGCTCGGCGTCGTCATTGCGTACTGCAGCAACTTTGTCTTGGTCGCCAAACCCTCTCTGGTGTCGTGCTATTTCACCCGAATCATGCCTGGTCTCTCGTTCTCGCTCATCTACGGCGCCTTGGTGACCAAGACGAACCGAATCGCCCGGATTCTCGAAGGCACGAAGAAGATCATAACGAAGAAGCCTAAATTCATGAGTGCAAGCGCCCAGGTGATCATCACGTGTTTGGTGATCGGAGTCGAGTGCGCGGTCATCACCGTGATGTTGGTAATCGAACCCGCCGATTCGAAGCTCGATTACCCAACTACACGAAGGGTGCGACTCGTTTGCAACACGACCACGCTCGGGATTATTGTTCCGCTCGGTTTCGACCTGGTTCTCATCATCATGTGTACGCTGTACGCCGTGAAGACGCGGAACCTGCCCGAGAACTTTAACGAAGCCAAGTTTATCGGGTTCTCCATGTACACGACCTGTGTGATTTGGCTGGGTTTTCTGGCGATCTACTTTGGCAGCGAGCGGAAAGTTATCACGATGTCGATCTCTGTATCCTTGAGCGCTTCCGTTGCGCTGGTTCTCCTTTTCTTTCCAAAGGTGTATATAATCGTCTGGGCCCCGGAGAAGAATACAAGAAGCGCCTTTACGACATCGAAGGACGTCCGGTGCCATATTGGATCGATATCCTGCGCTTCCGGCGAAAGCATTGACCTAATTAGGTAACTGGTATTTATGCTCATATATATTATACTTATTGTAGATGCACTCACTGGATTACTCGTTTGATTCGGGAACCAATATCTATAACAATACAGAAAGTCATTGAACTGACCATTTATTTCATGTAAATGGCAGTTATACATTTAACTAGCTTTCATCTAGTTTTCATCAAGTTTCATATATATATAGCAATGTCATCAAACATTGAACCAAAATCAAAGATTGGGAAATTAGGATACATATTCTTTAATCATATTTACAGGCGGTATTGTATTGTTTTCCTTTCTTTTATGTAGTTTAAACTTATCTATGTTACATCAATTGTGATACTAGTTGTTACAACATAGATTAATTACTATCAATTCTGAATCCTGAATGTTTCACCAATACTAGCGACGAATGTGTATCAATAAAAAGTCGCAAGGCAGATCCCGTTGCTCCGGATTCGAACCCACGACCCTCGTATCCCGAGGCCTACACTCTACCACTGGACCACTATCCTGCATATTTTATATGGGTGTTTAACGCAGTGTCAACAATTTTTCAGTCATGTTATGCCTTTCCTATATTCACCTATATACTTAAGCTGGGACTTTGCAGTTTCTTGCCATAGGACGTAAAAGAGCATATTTCTGTCTTCAACACAACTGCTCTATACGCAAAAGTATAACAGTTCATCTTTAGACTCTTTATATCACAACGACATAGCTTGGCATACTTGTATCGGTAGACATTTGCAAACGAAGACAATTATTTCTATGCATAATCATATAAATGCAACATTTTCTACTTAACAGTTGTCGTCAGTTGTCGTATACAGATTTGATATGTCACCAGTCAAGTGTTCGGGGGAAATGTCAAAATGATGAGAGTTTATAATTTCACTCTATATTGGGTGAGCCCAAGACGAGTTGTCATTGGCAAAATAGGTCTTTTTTCGTGCAGCCCTATTTTACGGCCCGCTGATACATTAATTTCCAATTGCTTATAACGTATCGGAAATCTGCCTGGGGGAAGAGACAGTTAGTCTCCAAGAGAATTCCCCAATACTCTCTCCAAAAAAAGGACATAATTACTTCATATTTACTCGTAACCTCCCGTACCCTGTCGTTGAGACTAGAAACAATTACGATCTAAAAGTACAAACAAAACCAGACGGACCACTGCCGTAAATCGATAGATCAGCGGTTCCGAGAGACTGCGAATGTATAGATTTCTAAAACGTTAAAGCTGCTGTGTCGTTATCTTTACAAAAACCCTTTAATTTCTAACGTTATGTGTAAAAACCAAGGTTGAATTGTAATTTATTTTTTTAGGTTTTCTACTCATTCAAACTAGTTGAAAAACTACCATTTACGACAAGTCCCCTGTTCCGTATAATTTCATTTTTATTTCAATTTGGTGTACTTGCGTCATTGTATCTTGCACAAACCTCAATCTGAGTGCGGAGACATGGTGGTCGATACATTCAAAGCATTTGGAGAAGCGATTTCAACGTTTAATATAATGCTTACGTTTAATATAATGCTTGATTCGAAACGAAAATATATGATAATTCGTTGAATCTCGCTTAACAATACTTCATGAAGTGAAAAACGGCTCGTCATGAGAAATTGCTTTTTCTGTCATAAGTGATAAGCTTGAAGTCCATTAGAACGAATACGGTAAACTATATTCAAATTGATTTGCCAAAATCAAACAATCTTAAACTGATCTTTCTATCTTTTACTCGGATATGCCTTAACCCATTACCAAACAATAACGATTTTGATCAACATGCTCTTAAATAGCAATTTCGTCTTTTCCAACAAAGTTTCCTGTCCTATCAGGAGATTATTTGTCAATTTCGTCACACTTTGGAATGCCGTCTGCAAACTCTTTCAGTTTGGGACAGACGAAAATTTAGCGTTTGGTAAAGCGTTGAAATATTGATGCGTATATCTTATGCAAGGCTGTCATTTGTTGTGGGGATCATTTTAGCCAATTACAGAACTATTTATGGGTTAGGTGCTTGGCGTATTTCCCTGTAAGCTCATAAAACTTTTCTCCAAATAAATAACCGTGGCCTGAACAAATTAAAGCTGCTATGATTGGACCGGTGTATGAGAAAGTATGCATTATGGCGCATTAGCAATGCATACTTCCAATACAGTTAGAATTCAGTGAGCAATGTTGTTTTGAATCCTACTGACAATCCCAACTATACTGTAAGTACTTTAATTAGATTCCAACCGTGGCTCTCGAATAAAGTGTCGTTTGTAGAACACTGGAGTCATTTGATCAATTTACCCATGTAGCAGAGTCCACCTTGAGACGTATTAATCCACAAGCGGTTCGAATACTGGTTACAATGGGGGATCACGTCAGATTTGAGAAGAAAAAAATGGCCACCGAGCCCTCGATTCAGGTTTTCAAACGGTTACATCTTCCTTATTACATACTTGTTTTTCATCGGATAAAGCCTCTCATAGGGTCAGTCGGAAGCAGTTTCAGTGAGTTTCAACAGTTTTTCTCTGGATGGCCTTATTATCGAGATTGGTCACGTTTTTTTTCTCGATTTACGGTTCAGGAAATCGTGAAAGGTACCTGTTTGAAAATCCGAATCGAACCGGTTCGGCGGCCATTTTCTCCTCAAATCTGACCACGTGATATCCCCAATGTGGCTATGTACATTAGAAACAGAGTATAGAACGATTAATAGAATTTTAAACTTATATTTTTATGTGCCGGTTGTACGAACCTGTTCTACAATCGATGTAGATTTGATAAGTTAAAAGTGCACGTAATACAGAAACACCCATGATGCTCTCAAATTGTTAACTGAGTTATTATTCGGCATACTTACCGTTGGGTTCAGCGATTAAAATATGTGCAAATGTTGCCTGGAAATTATACTCAGGCATTAAAACAGTAGTTTTCTCAGAAGATAGTTATCTTTGCCAAACTAACCAAGAATGTACGTGAGAAAATTGCTTTAAACCAACGCTAAGGCATCTATTATCATAATTCAAATGAAATTGCAGACAACAAATATAAACTAAATTGGACATGAAACTTTTCCTTGGGTAGAATAGAACGAATTAACTCTTTTAGTGCTGGAACCGACTTCACGCTTATGCAAACAGGTTGGATTCAGGCCAGCCGCCAAGTAAATTGGTGCCTGGTCTGTGATCTAACCTGTTTGCTACTCTGAGTATCTTTCCCCATCACAATTAAGCATATATCTAAGGCCTTGGAAGACAGACGACACAAAAGCTATTTTTAGAAAGCGTTAACGGGAACTTGTTGGTAGGAAGAGCCATTTCTCATTTTCCCGTAAAGATTTTCGACAGTCGTATGAAGCAAACATTTACATTGCATACTGAACTTACAACGGAACCGTTTAATTTGCAAGAGCATGGAGTAACATAAAATGTTAGTAATGGCTTCCCGCAACGGTACCTTACAAAGCCCGCTCCAAGTAAAATATGGATTAAGGTAGCAAACCCACACTCTGCCAGTTGATACTCATTCTCCCGTCGGATTACTTTGGTTATTCTCGGTAAAGATCGGTCGGAGTCGGAACTACGTGTTTTCGCTTTAAACCAAATAATTCCGGCCTAGACCGAGGAATACCGATAACAACCGAAGTAAAATCCAAGCACAGAATGAGTTACAAAATGGCGAACTATGGGTATTCTACCTTAACTAAATATTGTTGAAAGACCTTTATAAATACAAAAAGAATGAAAAATGCAGAAATCTTAGATGCTCAGCTCAAAGCTTCTTCGTTGTATTTAAATCATAATTGGGACAGGTTTAAACGTAATAACGAGTTTTTGCTTTTTCACAAATTAACTCCCAATGAGCGTGCATCCTTTTAAGGCTTCTTTGTAATTTAGCACGTAATGAAGTTGGTGAAGTACTTCTTGTATATTCCTGGTTCCTGCTGTTTTGGCTCGACGAATCTAGAAACAGGCATACGCCTGTTACTTTTGAGATCTTAAATTCACATTGACTAATGATAAATCAGGTATTTTCAAGACTCGGCTGAGTAACGAATAGTGTTTTCTCCCCCTTAGGGTAAGCTGAAACAGCAAGTTGGGCCATTAAACTCTCAAAAACAGTAATAAAATGGACATCTTAATCGCCTCATTTTTTTCTACGGAGCAAAGTGTACATGTTCTTTTCGAAATTCAATACACAAGCTGTCAAATCTTGCCGAGGCACTGACATCTCAAATGAATAGTCCGGCAAAGGGCAACCAAAAGAAACTTTGAGAGCATTGTAGGACTATCATCTATAAAGAAAAAACATCAGTGTTCTACCAGCCCAACTCTTACTAGTAAAACAATGCACTAGAAGTCGAAACTCAAAATTTCTAAATTACAGTCGAATGAATTGTTTGCCGTATATCGTATTGTTTTCCGTAATACCGTAATGTGTTGCTGGCTTATTGCAACCTACCAATCGCCACAATGATATGCTGTATGTTTCAGGTACATTCGTACGAGAATCAAGATAAAGGAAAAAAGGAGTCATATTATTGGGATCGTCATTATTTTCCAGTGACCATTCTGATTAGATATTATCTGGTCGCATGGCCCTTCGGCCTTCATTACCCGGTTCATAATATCGTCTCGTTAGCTACAATGAATGGTGGATAATATAGCTATGCAAAATGTCCATTGACCGGCTACGTCATTCCAAAGGAAGCAAATGCAAGGACCTAACATTTTCAATCTTTTATTAACATTTCTATGGGGTAATAACTGCTTCTAATCAACCGATATCATGATAACCCAAAGCTAACCCGAGTACCAACAGTATTGTCCTACGCCCCAAAACATTGCATTTGCAGTGTGTTCCTAGCCGTAGATACTAAGACTAAATAATCATAAGATTCATTTGATGATATTTGTCTTATGCCTGTGAAATGCAAGATTTTTCCATTCTAACTGAAATACTGTTGGAACTTTGTTAAAGCACATTCAATTAAAAACATGAAAAAAAAAAAAAAACCAACGACCCCTATCTTTTCCCAACAGTAAACAAAGGACTTTATAATGACGATAAAAATTATACTTATCGACGTTTCACTCCTCCGGCTCAATTAAGACTACCAACAGCCTAGGGTCAGCCAGCCTTAGACCAATGTCACACTTCTGTATATCAACATTCTCATAACATAAAAATATGAAATATATACAATTACTTTATACCGTATGAAATACGTGTTAATTCAAATCGGTGCCTTTAATAAATTCCTCATGATAACAGCTAGTGTAATTTAAACGCATCATTCAGACTTTTAGATAGCGACTGGCTCGACCTTCAAAACAACTTATTCGAGATCCGTGTAAAATCTCAGCCATCCTTCACTTTGAAAGTATAGAATTGATAGAAATAGATTCGAAGGATATCATTTTATCAATATATTTATAAATGTTTTGACAATTATAATTCTTTATGGCCTATTTGTTATATTAGATTAAGATAACTTTTAAAACCTGACCGCTTGCTTCACTTTATCCTACAAAAAATGACAGAGCGGTGTTGTAAAATTCACTTTAACGTTATATTCACTGTTATGTATTGTAGAATAAGAAATGTCGAAGAAAAACGGACTCCCTTCAATAACTTGATTTATGTCGATTAGCGACAAATCTTAATAATGCCATTTTGAACAAGTTTCGAGTATATCCTGGTGTGATCTGGTTATAAACAAGTACCACACTTTTGTACATGGAACTGGAGTTATACCACACCCAATCGCTCACCTTTTATTTTGCTTTGCTTAAAAAGAGGGATGCATTTCGACTCGGAAGCCAAATCAATATCAAAATAGGATAGTACTGGTTCAAATCCCAAGATTACCGAAATCTGACCAAAATTTATGCATGAAGTGGACGATTAACCATTCACCAAACGCCAAATTTAGACTGTCTCAAATTGAAAGAGTGTGCAGATGACATTTCAAAATGTAAAGAAATAATCTTCTCATAGGGTAGAAAACATTGTAGGATAAGCAAAAATTGCTCGTTAAGAGTTATTTCCCCTTTTCCCACAATGTTTTCAGAGTCGTCTGCATCAAAACGGTAACATGTCTTTATTGTTTGGTAATGGGTTAATTAAAGACAAATAATTGTATTTGTAAATGTAACATTGATGTTCGTCTATTGTCTTTCAGAGACAAGAAACAGGACGGTCTGGTTCTTCCAAACGCACGAAGGAGGAGCATTTTCCAGCGCCTCAAATATGGCGGCACGTCAAACCAGGGCCGGAAGCAGAAAATGATCATTCCGAGAATCCAGAAACGCGAAGCAACTACGAAAATCAAGCGGGAGAACTCTTTCCACGTCACCGCGTCGAGTAAAACAAGCGGGAGCACGTCCTCCTTCTCCTGGGCCAAGATGGCGGCTAAAGGAACATCGGAGGAGGACCGGTTGAGTACCATCAGCTCCAAGGAAGCGTCCGACGAAATCAAAGGGAAGCATGTGACATTCCAGAAGCGCGACTTCGGCTGCCAGACAGACTCGGACCTGCTAAAGAGCATCCTGCACATGCCATACCTGCGCCGGCGCCACAGCCAGCGCATCACACGCACCAAGGCCATCGACGAGGACCAGGTGAAGTTTAGCCCCAACAGCAGTATGAAGGTGCGATATTCGAGGCGTCTCTCGAACGCCTCTTCCGACTCCGGGAAGACCGGGGAACTGAGGCGTCGGAGGACGTACACGGCGGGCGGCGCTCACAGAAAGACATTCCTACTCCCGGGCTACTCGGATAGCCCAATCAACACGTCGGACGACATCGAAAACGAGGACGATTTTGAGTATTACGACAGCATTTCCGACCTATTAAAGGCGCATCCGATGGAGCCGATTTGTGTGAACGACCTATCCATGTCGACCTATCTGAATCCGCTCGGCAACAGGGCCAACAATACCAGTACGTCGGACAATGACACCGAAAGCACGGTCACGTGTCATATTAACAGTGTTGACTCAAACGAGGAACCGGAAGGGCTCCAGCTTGTTGTGAAAAATGGCGCCGATGGACCGAACACTTCCGTTTTGAAAGAGGCTTCCGGATTCGGAAGAGCGCAACCGGCGACGACGCCAACTTCGAATTCCATATCAACAACGTATAGAATGAACGCACATCCTAGCTTTAAATCTATATCGGACCATAGTTTATCGAGCTTCGCGAACAGAGATGCTACCAAGGTCTTGGAGCCTTCGAGGCGGTCCCCAATCAGTATTACTGACAAACGTCGCGCGTCTTCCCCAGCAAACGCCTTCGTTCCATGCAACTCTCTCAACATCAACGACATGAACGGAAGGAGACCGAGTGCCTTCGTTCAGCAGGGGAGCTATTGCTCAAACACCAAAGATAGCAGCGCCCCCACCGGAAGTAACGTGGTTCCCGGGTCAAAAAGCGCGGATGACATGACCTCTGTGATGGTGCATCCCGTCGACAAAGACGAGAGGAGCATGATGGAGTTCCATTCTTTCCTCCGCGACCGAGGCGTAGAGCTGGATATGAGACACGTACAGAGCAGCGATGTTTGAACGAAACACCGGAAGTACAAGGCTTGCGATTGGTTCATTTCCAGTTGTGGTTTTGGGCATGCGCAGGAGGTACCGATGCCTGTTTCCCCCCTCCCTCAAGAACAACCCGATGGCATCAGATCTTGAGGCGCTATTCTACGCGCGGTAATTTGTGCGAGCACCCCGGTCAATTGTGTAAGGATTTCACAGTAGTCAGACGTTTGAGACGACTTAAAACATGTTTAACTTTTCTTCGTTAAACCGAATCACGTGGTATCCACGGACCTAACCAAATGGTGTTGCCAAGCAACCACTTTTGACATAGTGTGAGAGGAGGTTAATAGTTGCAATATTACTGCATTCCAACGAAGAAAATAGACGTCTTTATATCACGTGGTTGTTTTAAATGTATATCTTATTTCAAACTTGAATGCACGCTGAAACCCTGACTTGCTAGATGCATAAGGATGACACATGAGTTTTCAATCTGGAGTGATTATCTAGTTTGCATTGCTTGCAAGTGACGTGTGTTAAATGACACTTAATTTAGGTCAAACCTAACGACGCATATCTCGACGATGCATTGCAATGATCGTTTGAAAACACAACTTCTTAAGTATTTGTTTCTTTCAAACATGATTTACATACAAAGAAACAACCAAGTGTCATATTTTTATATTTTGTCCCCGTTTTCAGTGTGTGATATTGTGATAAATCGGACAAATTGTTCATTGCAGTTGGTATGCACCTTTTGGCAATGATGCACCGCAGTAGAAAGTTAAGACTTGGCATAGACTTATAATGTATGTTGATCGCTTTAAAATCTCTTCTTTTTTGTTAATTTGAAACAATTACTATTCTCATTGGCCGCCATGAGCTATTGAGTCTTAAACTGAAATCCAAACCGTTTTGAAATGTTTATTTATACAGCATTCCAGCAAAAGAGATGCTACACTATACTGTTGCCTTTCTTAAAGGCTATAAGCCAGCATTGTACATGAATACGTATGTTGAAATGGACTTTTCTGTCCAACTAGCTATCTGAAATCGAACTGTTAGCACTGGTTTTAAAGCAGGTGTATTACAATCGAAATTCATTTACATATTTTTAGATTAAAATGCTTGTATAGGAGAAGAGAACCTCCGAAATTTCTTCTCATTACAGAGTAGTCTTTACATATGAAAATCAAAATACTAGTATTGTGTTTGAGTATTTCAAATATAAAGGTATATTGGCAAATATATACAAAACTGTATAAGGACTTATCTGACATAAGAAAAGTTCACGGATCAAAACAGAATGATGAAGGTGTGTATTGCAGTTGCAATTTAATCGCGATTGAAAAAAACGTATTAAAAAGCTAATAAGCCATACTGTCAGTCGAAGACTATTCTAAATACATTTTAGAATCGATGTTGATAAATAGGTTGTGTGAAATGGTGCTTAATATTTTATCTTGATATTGTTGAAGTTTTCTCAATGATTTTCATTATTTCTGAAGCCAAGACCATGTGGAGTTTTCAAATTTTAGCCTAATCGAACGACAGTATATATCTTTAAGGTTTAAATATAAAATGGTAAGTGTTTAGCATACAGATATTAAAGTTTAGTTGTGGTGGTACGATACATTCCATGGATATATTTGTTGAATACAAACTTAATCTAATTCCAGTTACTATTCCCTGTTAACAAGAGAGTGGCTGCTATACACTTTTGAAGAAATTACTTTATAATGTCTATTTCTCCTTAAATCTGTGAACAAGCAGCCTTGATATACATGTACATGGCGTCACTTAGCAAACGTTTGCATCCAAGGACAAACGTTTGTAACTATGGATATATGTTGTTTATCAAGGGCAACCGTTGGTTGCTATTGCTGGATACCTGTAGCATTTCTACAGCTCTCCGAATGCATACGGCTATATAATAGTCTTAAACATTTGGTCATATTTTTAAATGATGTGTTCCCTCACCCATGTGTTCGATGTTGTACAAAGGATATTGTTTATAATACGTAACACTTAAGAGACGAGTATACCCTTTGCTCACCCAGTATGTATATAAGGTACATTGTGTTTATTTCTCACCAAAGTTGTCAAACAGCACCTTTGCAGTCTTTATAGTTTTACCAATGTCCCCATTGATAGTTTTGTCAAAAATCGATTTAGAAAGCTGTGCCAGACCATATCAGCTCTGTAAGAAAAATACTGTTTTGTGGTATTGTGCATCAAACATTTTTACAAATTGAGACATACCTCTGTATGAAAAACTTCTTTTGTTACCAATTGTTGGTTCATAAAAGGACGAATGCTGGAAAGTAACGACTAGTATATATAAAGAATTGCCTTATGGTGTGTGACTTTTAATGACCGACAACCAAACAAATTGGACCAAAACTTATTTGAATATGTTCATAATATGTCGTATGCATACTTCAATTCCTCTTTTAGAAAAATGGCGATTTAGGCATGCGCACTCTGTATAAGATATTCTTTTCCGAGATAATCCCTGTCAATAAATGACAAAACGCTGATGGTAGTGAAAAAGCACCAATCAAAAGGTCAAAATGCCATCAAAACCGAACCGTGAACGACAATGTTCTTTACAGATCAGGTATCACACCTGATCTGTAAAGAACATTGTCGTTCACGGTTCGGTTTTGATGATATTTCGATACTCGCATGTCTTTAATAACAATACAAATGTTCTCAAATTAATACTAACGTTTTATAAACGTGACAGAAGTAGGGTCTTCCCTCCATGGCACTCTGGGTATTTGGAACAACATAGGGATTGAAAATGATAAGTTCATATCCATAAAGATAGATCAGGATTTGTTCGGTTCTAGTAGATGACCTGATATTAATGTTAAAGAAGTCGTTAATTCACAAAGACCAGTCGACAGATGCCATTTAAGAAGAGCAAACCTCCCGACAAACAAATGGTCGTGGTACTTCCTTACAGTTGCACCTATTTTCAAAACTCGTTCGTCAAACAAACGGGAGGTTTCCTTGGTCAAACATTACAAATGTCTATTTTGATTAAATTAAACGACTGATATTCTTGAAAACTGTTATAACAAATAAATATTTTTCCAACCATTTATTTATGTATGACCAAAAATCTTCAGTTGCCATGGCAACTGTTACAAACATTAAGATTTGTTCAGTCAAATATAGTTTGGTCATAAGTGCTATAACATCTAGCTGAAAAATTTGCATTTCTGTTACCATGGATAAATACCTTCTGTATGGTTCTTAGAAATAGCTGTACCTAAAGCTTAACACATTCCCCTGTATAGGGGTGTGGCGGCTGAAAACACCAAGCACACACCATTCATATTCAAGCCGTTGCGTAGTTAACTGACACATTATGTACCGTTCGTACAATATAGCCCCATAGCGCAGCTTAAAGTGTCAAATAAACTGTTTGTTATAGTCTTGCGACAGAATCAAAGTGTTTGTTGTTCATTGCATTTGTTATATTTTCAAATAACATAAGACCTTTACTTTATGTCATGTTTTTCATTGGAAGGAGAATTTCGTCAAATGCCCTTCCCCCATTTTCTTCTCATATACATAGCTATTTTATCCCACTAGCAACAAAACGTCAAAGATAACACTGTGACGGAAAGGAAATTGCTCAAGATGACCAAGCAAGTTTGACTTGCATTGCAATGGTCCCTAAACAAGGATACAGAGAAAATGAGTTTGTATACCATGTAGTTGTCATTTGAGTTTGCCTTCAATGAAGACCTATCATAAAATACGGGATCTGCTAACCCATGGACATTTCCAAACTCTTCACAGTGATATCCTTTAATGGCACTGGTCACTGCCACCACAAATGTCACATAACCACATGCGTAGAAACAAAAATGCGTTTAACCCTTATAACACTGTGTTATTTACTAAAAATTGATTTTTGTGTCATCTGCTTTCCCAAACCTTAAATATCTGCTTAATTTTAATAAGGAAATATACTCAGAGTAGGAAACAGGTTAGATCACAGGCCAGCCGCCAATTTACTTGGCGGCTGGCCGTGATCTAACCTGTTTTCATAAGCATAAGTCGGTTCCAGCACTGGCCTTGATCTAACCTGTTTTCATTAGCATAAGTCGGTTCCAGCACTATAAGGGTTAAAGATAGCAACTAAACCCGAATTCAATCATCCATATGTGCTCTATTTGTGAAAAAAAATCGAAAGATTAAAATGGTTTAGAAATCAACACAAGAAGACATTATTACTAAATTAACCACCGTATCCGGTAAAAAAGGCATACTTTAAATTTCATCCAAATTCTGATGAAAATCTTGTGGTGGTAGTGATCAATGCAGTATAGCAAGGGGAGATTACTGCGATAAGTTAGGTTGATGATGCTGAACGAATTAAGTCCGCCTATAACGTGTTCTCTGTATATCTTTCGAACGAATAATTTACCCTTTCTTTAAAATATTTTAGTTTCAGCACATTTTTCAGAAGACCGTTTCCAATCGGTCATATTGCTTTTTTGCACTATGTTGTCACACTTTTTTCCTTTGACAACGCTTTGAATTTGAATCCATGAAAGAATTGATCGAGGCATAGGGACCAAACTATATATATGTTATTTGAATGTTAATTCCATACCGACTTGTTGAGATTATTGCATGCATTTAAAAAGAAGTTACAGCTTACTTTTATAAAACAGTTCCGGTCGGAAAACTCAAGAAAAACTCAATCGGTAAATATTCACAATAACAAATACGGCTTAATTGAATAAAAAAAGGGTGTGACGAACAGATGAGAATGCTTGTCACGAGCAATTCGTCCTTTTTAACACAATGGTCTCTATGGCTTCTATCGAGGTGTTTCAGTCGGAGTTTTGGGATAAAGCTATATATGTGAACTGAATATAGGTTTCCGGTTAAAACTAATGATGCTAAATGGTACAGCAGTTTCTCTTTTCGCCACATTTTTTAACGTCAACTAACGAAGACGTTTAATTAGAGCAAGGGTCTATGTCAGAAAGTTGTATAACTTAGGTATCTTTACGGGCAAGATTCTCATAGGAATGTGTCTTACAAAGAGTTTTACACCTTTAATTAAGGTAGAATCCCATTATACATTATTTTAAAACTCATTCTTACGTTGGATTACTTCGGTCGTTCTCGGTAAACATCGGTTGATGCCGGAGCTATTCGCATTACACCACATACATATTCGCTTTACACCGATAAGTTAAGACCACGATCGATGTATATCGAGAACGACCGAAGTAAACCTTCGGCAGAATGAGTTTCAAAATGGCCGATTACGGTTTAAAGTTGTATCTTAAGCTTGTGTTATTTTCTGCAATAGAAAATTATCATATTTACGTTAACGAAAACGTTTGACGTTTTGGTAATGGATGTACTTCAATATTTTCTTGTATGACACAACCAACTTACGTCTGCAATATATTCCTAGTACGTATATTTGCAAGGCAGAAGCGATCCGGGTTATTTGATAACACTATAGATAGATATTTCAATTACGTATCACACCAAAGGTTCCAGTGCACGTATACAATCGTTTAATACATTCCGCATGATAAGTTTCATTTTTGGTCCAGATTCCGAATTGTAGTTGTCATGGTAACGATTAAAATATAATTATCTTAACCTTTTGTGTTTTTGTATAGATTTGTATACCACAGCTGAATAGTTGACGGCTGTGAAACGAACCGATACGAGTAAATCAACCCAAAACAGACACTTTAAGATCTGATCAGTGAAAAACACGGTCGTCCACTGATCAGTTGGGTTGTCTTTTCAAATACTTTCATATTCTCTTAACCCATTACCAAACAATAACGGCTTTTGACCACTTTGTTGCAGACGATTTTTGGAAAAAATGTGGGAAAAGGAGAAATTGCTCTTAACGATCAATTTATCCTTTCACACAATGTGTTCTGCCCTAACAGAATATCATTTTTCAATTTCATCAAATTTTGAAATGTCGCCTGAAAACTCGTTCAATTTTTGACAGCCGATGATTTGGCGTTTGGTAAAGGGTTAAACAATGCATTAGGTTCCTATTCCGCAAACGTTACATGCGGCAGGTTACATTGATCAGATTGGATTGTGTCTTTGCTCGGTTTATTTAATGGAAGCGATGAAATTAAATTTAATGGTCACCGACTTAGCAATTGGTAGACCATAACGCAGTAAATTGATACAGGTGTGAGACCATAACGTAATACACTGTAACAGGTGTGAAATCATAAAGTAAAACACTGTTACAGGTGTGAGACAATAACGTTATACTCTGTAACAGGTGTGAGACCATAACGTTATACACTGTAACAGATGTGAACGACCATAACGCAGTATACTGTAGTAGGTGTGAGACCCTTACGCAGTTAATTGATACAGGTGTGAGACCATAACGCAGTATACTGTAATGGGTGTAAGACCATAACGCAGTAAACTGATACAGGTGTGAGACCATAACGTAGTACTCTGTAACAGGTGTGAGACCATAACGCAGTAAACTGATACAGGTGTGAGACCATAACGAAATACACTGTAACAGATGTGAAACCATTATGCAGCAAACTGATACAGGTGTGTGCCCCTTACGCAGTATACTGTAATGGGTGTGAGACCATAACGCAAACTGATACAGGTGTGAGCCCATAACGTTATACACTGTAACAGGTGCGAGATCATAACGCAGTATACTGTAACAGGTGTGAGACCATAACGCAGTAAACTGATACAGGTGTGAGACCATTATGCAGCAAACTGATACAGGTGTGAGACCCTTTCGCAGTATATTGATACAGGTGTGAGACCATAACGTAGGACTCTTTAACAGGTGTGAGACCATAACGTTATACACTGTAACAGGTGCGAGACCATAACGCAGTATACTGTAACAGGTGTGAGACCATAACGCAGTATACTGTAACAGGTGCGAGACCATAACGCAGTATACTGTAACAGGTGTGAGACCATAACGCAGTATACTGTAACAGGTGTGAGACCATTATGCAGCAAACTGATACAGGTGTGAGACTCTTACGCAGTTAATTGATACAGGTGTGATACCATAACGTAGGACTCTTTAACAGGTGTGAGACCATAACACAGTAAACTGATACAGGTGTGAGACCATAACGTAGTACTCTGTAACAGGTGTGAGACCATAACGCAGTAAACTGATACAGGTGTGAGACCATAACGAAATACACTGTAACAGATGTGAAACCATTATGCAGCAAACTGATACAGGTGTGTGCCCCTTACGCAGTATACTGTAATGGGTGTGAGACCATAACGCAAACTGATACAGGTGTGAGACCATAACGTTATACACTGTAACAGGTGCGAGATCATAACGCAGTATACTGTAACAGGTGTGAGACCATAACGCAGTATACTGTAACAGGTGTGAGACCATTATGCAGCAAACTGATACAGGTGTGAGACCCTTTCGCAGTATATTGATACAGGTGTGAGACCATAACGTAGGACTCTTTAACAGGTGTGAGACCATAACGTTATACACTGTAACAGGTGTGAGACCATAACGCAGTATACTGTAACAGGTGCGAGACCATAACGCAGTATACTGTAACAGGTGTGAGACCATAACGCAGTATACTGTAACAGGTGTGAGACCATTATGCAGCAAACTGATACAGGTGTGAGACTCTTACGCAGTTAATTGATACAGGTGTGATACCATAACGTAGGACTCTTTAACAGGTGTGAGACCATAACACAGTAAACTGATACAGGTGTGAGACCATAACGCAGTACTTGGTAACAGGTGTGAGACCATAACGTTATTCTCTGTAACAGGTGTGATACCATAATGCAGTAAACTGATACAGGTGTGGGACCATTATGCAGCAAATCGATTCAGGTGTGAGACAATAACACATATAACCGATACAGGTGTGAGACCATAATGCAGCAAACTGATACAGGTGTGAGACCCTTACGCAGTTAATTGATACAGGTGTGAGACCATAACGTAGGACTCTTTAACAGGTGTGAGACCATAACGCAGTAAACTGATACAGGTGTGAGACCATAACGCAGTACTCTGTTACAGGTGTGAGACCATAACGCAGTAAACTGATCCAGGTGTGAGACCATACCGCAGTTTATTGAAACAGGTGTGAGACCATATGGTAGTCCTCTGTATCAGGTGTGGGAACATAACGTAGTAAAGTGATACAGGTGTGAGACCATACCGCAGTACTCTGTAACAGGTGTGAGACCATACCGCAGTTTACTGTAAGAGGTGTGAGACCATGTGATTGTAATCTGAAACAGGTACTACTCCATAACGACTCCATAACGTAGTACTCTGTAACATGTGCAAACCCATATGAAATACTCTGTAACAGGTACGAGACCGTTTTTATTACTGAAAGTGTCGTCGTTTACTGTTGAAAAGCCACCCCCTCCTTTCCCTCTTCCAATGTTTCGACAGTTGGCCGATCGAAGTCAGGTACACAGCGTTTTGTCATGAACACGGCCTATCGAATAGAAAGTTTTATTTACAGCCAAAGTGATACCAAGAAACAGAAAGAAAACCGGTAAAATGAGTTAAAATATGAAACAATATATCAAAACATAGCAAAAGAACACATTGTCATGACATTACATGACACGTGCACTTTACATAATTGATGTTTTAAAGTGCTTCTTTCACAAACTGAATATCACAAAATTCGGTTTCATTGTTTATGAGATTAAATCTCATGACAGGAAGTTGAAATCAGTTTGTTTCAATGAAAATTTTGACTGTGTCGTTTTTTTTCTATCATTTCAACCATACGCATACCTGATCCAAACGACAAACTGTCAACTGACCGAAATTCATATCATATTCGGCCGACAAGTTTGCTTCGTATACCCCTCTTATTTCAAATTTACGTCTGTTGTCTACGCGATGAACCCGTTTAACCAGTTTGCAATATCTGCAAAACAAAGTTTCTATCATCTTTTCAGTACAGTCATAAACGTCGTTGGAAATATCTCAATATTCTAATCTTATATTGCTATATTGAAATACAGTAATATCTCGTTAATCCGAACACGCTCGTTCCCAACAACATTTCTGGATTAACGAATAATCCGGACTAATGAAGCAAGGCCTGGTCTTATACAAAGTTCGACATTAACAGTCTAAATGCGTATGTATAATTATAAACATATGCCAAAGGCCAAATTTTAGACCGTCCCAAATTGAAAGAGTTTGCAGACGACATTTCGAAACGTGATGTAATTCAAAATTAATCTTCTGATATGACAGAAACATTGTGGGTTAAGGAGAAATTGCTCGTCACGAGCAATTCCTCCTTGACCCACAATGTTCTTAAAAGTCGTCTGCAACAAGCTAGTCAAATTTCGTTACTGTTTGGTAATTGGTTAAGGAAATAACTGCACAATTATTCCATTCCCCAATAATTCCGTTCGGATTGCGAGACATCCGGATAATCGGGCTCCGGATAAACGAGGCTTCACTGTATATAATGTCATTTTATCGGTAGAATATAGTTTAATTATTCATTCATTACCTGATATGAACCATGCAAAATGATGCATGTAAAACACGATGTTAAACATACAGAGAAATTGAATGGGAAGTTATAATTACATTTTGATGATGATAAAAAACATGAATAAATGGTGTTTCGTTCAACTATATAACGGTAAGCAGGAAGGCCTCGAAATACAGTAAAACTTCTTCATGTCAAACATCCAGATGTCGAAGTCTTTTTTTTTGTTGTTGAAAAAATTACACGGGCCTGAAGCATTTGTTCTTTATTTCTATACAAATCAGCTTCTCTGTGTCGAAATTGTCATTGTCAATGAATTAATGAAGAGAACACATTCTTGTCAAAAATGGCAAAACCGGTAGGGTCCGGGAAAAGAATAAGCATTGTTAAAACTTACTAAAACTCGAAACATATTCTTCACCAAGCGTTGCGATTGTTTATTTTGTAGGCTCAATTAGGTCGAAGTGATATGACTGGAATGTGTTTTGTACAACCTAAGGCATAACAATAATAGTAATAACTGAGCCATGAATATCAGTTATCTGTCCATTAAAGGCACATGAAAGGATATGAGAACAAATAAATTTATCCAATGAAAACACCTCGGACATAATATGGAAGCCGCCATATTGCTTCTTGAAGACATCTTTCGATGTACTTTCTTTTTCAAACGAAAATGTCAAATGCAATAACTTAACAGTCATCCTATTCGATTAGTAGCAAACATACATGCATACCACAACTTGTAATTTTACGATAACGTATGAGTTATGGCTACCGACCAAAAATAATGGCTATGAATTACAAGTCTATAGGCCTTTTTATTGAGATACACAACGTAGATGCACATATGGGATTTATTACTAGCAAGAACAATTGACATTCAATTTGAAAATCCTACTCTTATATCATTCTCCTTCGCAGTGATCTCCCTTTTCATTTTGGTACCGTATTGTAGTGTAACATAGGGAAGTATTCCTGCGCGGAGTTCGCTCTTATATACGAGGTGTAGGTTAGTTTAAGTTTATTTGTTTTACATAGATTGTGAAACAAGTTCTTACAACTTAGATTAATCGCTCTCGATTCTGCTTCCTGGAAACGTTACCAGTACTCGCGCCAAATATGGATTAATGAAAGGTCACAATGCAGATCCCACAACTCACGGGATTCGAACCTACGACCCTCGTGTCCAGAAGCCGACGCTCTACCCCTGGACCACTGTCTTTCACTGGCCTTTACGAGGTGTATTTCTCAGGTCACGGAAATACCCGAAAACTTATGACTTTTACAACTGGAAGGCCAGTTTCGGGCAAGGAAAGAAGATAAAGCTGTGTCGGATTATGAGAACATGGATGAGAACTCCCACGGACCTCTACGTAATGGCGATGATATAACATTTGGAAAACCATTTTTTGGTAAATAACGAATATAAGACAGTGTCGGGTCTATTCAACATGGATATCAAAGAACTCGGTTTGATTGGAATACGTTATGTTTTATTTCACAATACCTTTAATAACGAGAAAACATTAAATAACAATCTGATAAAAATACTAAATCTATTTCTTACAATACGAATGAATCATAAATTTGCTAAAGCTAATGCTGATATAGTTGGAATAAAACAATAACTTCTACATGTATTTTAAATTTAAAAAGGATAATTTCAATTGTTCTACCAACAGCCTCTCGTGTATTACGTTTGTTTGTTGTGGATTTACATCGCGTCTACAGAAGTTCGTTTAAAATTGCGATGCCCGGTTCGTTATCGATGTCAATCGGAACCCTTCGGTGATGTTGGCGGGCCAAACTGACTGATCCGGTCTGCGTGAATTTGCCGAAAAGTTCCGGTTTTACCAAGATGGTTCTTCATCCACCATTTGATTTCCAATAGAAAAGATTTAAAATCGACTGGAAATGCATAGCTTATAAAGCGCTCTTAAATGAGTTGAAATTTGTCCAAATTCTGTAATATCTCATCAAATCGGGATGTGTCTTTCGTCTTTAAACTTATATATTTTACATCAATTATGACGGGTTGAAGCTTATTTTGATGACTGCTCCCTGGAAACTACACCAGTAATCGCACCGATTCGTGGGTTAGTCCCGGAAATTTTCACCTCGCTTAACGGGAATTCGAACCCGGGACCCTTGGTACAGGAGGCCGGTGCTCTACCACTGCAAAACTGTCGCCCACAAAACAGACATCGGTATTGTTAGTTTCTGCCCATATGCATGTACTTTTTAACAATGTTAAATAAGAATTTCAATAGCTAAATAGCTGTAACTTGTATTTACATCAACAATATAGGATTTGGAGAGAGAAGCAGCGTAATTTACAGGGTAAATATGCATCATATCAGCACAGAACCTATGGAAGATCCTCATTAGATATTGCGTTATCTCTAGTTCTAATAGATTGTATGACAGCTTGTATCAGATGACTTGATCAAAGACGAATATTTACATATCGGTAAATCAAACGAATTAATAGAAACCACAGGTGTAATTAACAATATTAATTTTACAGACTAGAGCTACATATAACAAGAGAAATATCAAAAAAAAATCATTTAATATATATAAATATTTATTTAATAAGTAAAACAAAGGAAGCTCTTGTGACTGACAACTCTCCATGGCCATAGACCTACGAAACAACGCATTTATCGCTATGGTACAACTGAAAACTGATTTTACAATGAATTTGTCTAAATGGGGTTTAGATCCGTGTTAACATTCTTTAAGTTTTGTTACGGCTTTTCTGGATTCCCCAGTACTAGGCTAGGGCTTTGAAGCGTCAAGCAAAAAGACACTCCCCTGAAACCAGAGGAAAGTGTGCGACTCAAACCCTTAAATTGGTTCGGTTAATAAGAATAATTCCGGCCCCGACCGGCGTATGCAAAGAACGACCTAAGTAATTCGACCAAAGAAAATGTTTCAAAATGGCGGAATGTGGGTATTCTACCACTGCCACTGTCATGATAAAAAAACTACGTCTGTATCAGTATGTCTCTTAAATGTAAATATTGGTAGGTCTTGTTTAGATCTAAAACCCCTTAAGATAAAGTCCGACCTATTGGCCGAGGAGAAAACACTTTAGAAAAAGTCCGACCTATAGGCCAAGGAGAATACACTTAAGACAAAGTCCGACCTATACGCCAAGGAGAATACACTTTAGACAAAGCCCGGCCTATGCCTGTAAGCAACAGAGAAACAGTTTAGACAAAGTCCGAACTATTAGCCGGGTAGAAAACCCTTTAGACAAAGTCCGACCTATTAGCCGAGGAGAACGCCGGATTAGACACCATGACACTCGGTGCTGATGGGGCCACACCCCTTCCGGTCTGGAGGGTCACACGGGGTTTGGAGATTGGAGGGGAGGGCCGACTTGTTCCTGAAACATATAAAAACAAAAGCACAATTGGTCTCGTATTCAACATGTAGTGTTTAATCATTTGATATGTGGGAGGACAAGACTTGTTCCTGGAAGATATAAATGTTATAAATCTTATATTTCAACATGCAGTGTTTGACCATTAAAAGTGGGAGGCTTGGCTTGCTCCTTGAACATATACATATACTGCGGCGTTTGGTCATTGGATATCGGACATTGGGTCGGTTTTCAGGTATATAACAATACAATATTGTTCATCGATAATAAAGGCCTCTGGACCAGTATACATACAATTCACAATTTCAAACAACGAAGGATTGGTTTAATCTTTATTCTATCTAGAAAAATGAGTCTCAAACCATAAAGATGGTATAAACATACTGAACCAATAAACAAGTCGTAACTTGTCCGAAATGAATTTTTTTTTAATACGAACGGGCCCACATTTAAAGTAATGATTGTATCAATAAAGTATATATACCTAGCTTTTTGTTGGCTTGATATTTCACTAGCTCATACTTAATACCATAATGGCTCCCTTTAATGGCATTGAATGGGAAAGGGATAGCATTACGGCTTTAAAAGATGGGTAGTAAGTAATACCTTGATATTTGATGAATCGTTACTTCAAATGAAGACATTTGAAAATGGCAAGATTCGGAAATCCCAGTTCTACGAAGCCTGCTAAACATTTCATTAATTCAGCTATTGGTGTCTGAGATCATTTGCAATAAAATAGGGGACATATTCTCTTGACTGATTCCCCGCTATCTGCTAGAAGGGAGACTGGTTCCCAGTCTTCTCAAATCACCTCAGAGACCGCCATCTTCTATTTATTCAGTCTCCATGAATTAATTACCTTTACCTTGCACTTCGAGTATCAGGATCACCTACAGATGTTTGTTTTGTATGTTTCTACATCGAGACAATTTTGTGAACGTAGGAGCAAGGGTAATAACCTCTAGGCCACGGAGGCCAAACAACAAAAACACCTTAAAATAGCGGTTTAAATCCTACCTGTTTGTTTGAGGCTTGACCTACTTGGGGCAGGTGTGGATAGCGTACAGTTACTGTTTGAGGTGCCAAGACTTGTTAGAGATTTGACTCGGCTCTGCTCATCCCTCTGGTTCGCCAATGTTTGACGTAGTGTCCTTCGTTTCTGTCAGAAAACAATACACATACACTTAAACGATATGACCTGTGAGTTTACAACGGAGTTTGGTTAAAGAGAAAAAAAATACCTTAACCCCTAGAATACTGGGTTATTATCTAGAAGTAGATTTTTGTGTCATCTGCTTTCCAAAACCTTAAATATCTGCTTAATTTTGTTGAGAAAAGATACTCTGCGTAGCAAATAGGTTGGATCACAGGCAAGTCGCCAATTTACTTGGGGACTGGCCTGGATCTTACCTGTTTGCATAAGCATGAAGTCGGTTCCAGCACTGTAAGGGTTAAACTTGTAAATTTTTGACTTGACTAAAAAGAGTGTGGTAGAGCCAACAGACAACATCTAAAAGTACAAGAGATGACAAAAAATAATTTGTCTCTACTTTTGAATGACTATATAGTGCACCACCCATGAAAACAACATCAAAAACGAGAAATAAAGATATAATCTATATTGATCTAAAGAAAGTATTCTAAAGAGGTAGTCTTTGACAACAATGATAACAACACATTTACAATAAACAGTAGATACCAATTTAAATAGAATGAATTATAGCAAAGATAACTTAATGTAGAGAAGAAAAGTATCTTACCTTATCTCTTCAGGTGATTTAAGAGCTGTTATTTTGAGTGACTTTATGTGACCATGGTCATAAAGAACTCTCTTCAAAACAGAAAAGCAAACGAGTAGAGAAACCACTGTGGCAAAAGGAAAACTTGCTTATACCTTTCAATTATATCAAATATATTAGTTATATCTATAATATTCGTTAATTACTGACAGAGGTCCCATATGGGTCCTCTTTGTCAGTGCCGTACCAACATTTTTCGGTTTTGTAACGGCTTTCCTGTATGCGCCAGTACTAGGCTAAGGCCATCAAGTGACCCGCCAAAGGCCACTCCCACGAAACCAGAGGTCTCGATGGGGCTCGAACCCGGGACCCCGAGTTCTGAGTCCACCACCTTACCTACTGAGTATATTGATTGTGATCTTCTAGTATCGTCTTTAACATCAATACATATTTATATATAATAGGTTCCTTCGGCTTGGGAGAAGTGTACATGGGGATATCTAATGAGATAAAACTGAGTTCCTCGACCACAATAAATCACGTTTTATTACAAGAAGCATAAAACTATCACAACAAAAAATCACAGCAAAAGGGCTTACATATAAAATAAACTAGGCATATTACAATTGTCTCAATGACAGATATGTATAGACAATTGCAAAAAATACTATTACACTTTTAATACACTTTCAACGGCAGAGAACCGTGTCATTATTCTTTCTCATGTTAAAGATTTTTAGAATTGACATCATTGTTTTTGGTTTGGATATTGTATACTAAATAAAGTGGTTTATCATTTCAAAAACTGATTAGATAAGCTTGATTAAGGTTGTGCAATGTCATGGAATATTATTTCCATATAAATAGGCGTTTAATAAAATAATATAACTTTACTTAATTTAAGTTTTTGTAAATATTGGTTTTACATCGCTTTAAATTATTTCATTTATGCTGCGATGCCTGACCCTTAAGAATGGATGAAGACCCTATACTGAACTGCCCATAAGGGCTGGTCAAGCCAGATACAACCATCAACATTCTGTAAGTCAGCCCGAAGACTCCAATGAAAACCAAAATACTGTCGACGGGATTTGAACCCACGTTGAGAGGAGCCATGGTTTCAAGTTCTGTACTTTGGCCACCTGGCCACGGAGGTCCCTTTAGCCGCAAGGCAGATCCCGCTCATCACGGAATTCAAACCAACGTCCCTCATGACATGTCCCGAGGCCGATGTTCTACCCCTAGACCACTGTCTGGTATCCATTATTAGCAGTCTTCCCGTTTAAGCAAAATGGGTTCTACCCAATACCATGAAGCTATTGTTTAAATGTCATTTGTCCTTTGGACCACCAATGGAACCTCATCAACAGGATTGGTTAATTGTCGCAATATAATTGTAAAAATGTTGAAATGACTGACACATTTCCCAGCTATCCATTTCAATACAATGCACTAACACAAGGACATAAATACAATAAGGCACATTAGGTTTTGGCACAATGAGAAATTAACAATCCTAAGACCTTTTCAGTACATTTAATTTGTTACCCCAAAGAAAAATGTTTTCAATAAAAAGGTAAGTATAAAGGATTTTCTTTGAGAGGCACTCCAATATGAACAAAACAAAACGTTTACGGTGGAGACATTTTTTTGCTAATCAAAACTGTAAATGTAATAAGTGTATTAGAGCCTAGAAAAACAACATAATATCTTAACACATATCAGGAGGATCGAAATGGGTACCAACACTGACAGAATGGAGAAAGAAATTATCAAACTGAAAAAGTTTATGATTGAATTTATCCAAAACTATTCAAAAGAGCATTTTCTAAAAAATAAAAATAGGTCCTATGTCCTTTTACATAAACGAATAACATTAAAAACAATATTCATATAAATGCCTTGAAAAGAAGTATAATATATCTTTTAAAAAATAATTAAAAATTGAACAAATCACAAAACAACAATAACAAATAAGCCTACTCATAGTAATGTAAAATCCATGTATCCTTTTGCAAATACAGTGAAGCCTCGTTTATCCGGACCCCGTTTATCCGGATGTCTCGCAATCCGAACGAAATTGTAAGGGAACGGAATTATTTGACCAGTTTGTTGCAGACGACTTTTGAAAACATTGTGGGAAAAGGAGAAATTGCTCGTGACGAGCAATTTCTCCTTTTCCCACAATGTTTTCTGCCATATAAGAAGATTATCTTTGAATTTCATCACGTTTTGATATGTCGTCTGAAAACTTTCAATTTGGAACGGTCGACAATTTGGCGTTTGCTAAAGGGTTATAAGTATACACGTGCATACAGACCGTTTATGTCTTAACGTATATAAGAACATGCTCTGCTTCATTAGTCCGGATTATTCGGTAAACCGGACATTTTGTTGGGAACGGACATGTTCGGATTAACGAGACATCACTGTATATAAAGAGCTAACTATACAATGTAAATGCTTCCACACTTCAACTTAAATTTCTCCCACTGTTATCAAAACTATATTGTTCTAGTTTGACAGAAGATATTTGTCAAAAAGAAGTTATTCACTTGTCCAGCAATATCCCATAATGTAAAAAGCAAGCTTGGTTGTTTAAAAGTTGAATTTAGACATCTGATCATTCATTGACCTATTTTTGATAATGTCTAATAGCTAAGATTTTGTCTAAGTGAAATAGATACAGACAATAACTAATAAACTATGTAACAACACATTTACATAACAAAATCAAAAATAAATAATGTATACAATTTGGCACTTTTCTTTTTTCAAAATTAAATCATAAATAATGGCACTTTTTCCTTCAATCTGATAAAATACCAAAAGAGTTACCCTAACCCTTTACCAAACGCAAATTTTTTTAACTGCCCAAATTGAAAGAGTTTACAGAGGACATTTCAAAATGTGACGATATTGGAAAATCATCTTCTGATAGGGAAGAAAACATTGTAAAAAAAGGAGAAATTGCTTGTATTAAGCAATTTCTCCTTTTCCCACAATGCTTTCCAGAGTAGTCTGCAACAAACTGGTCAAATGTCGTTATTGTTTTGTAATAGGTTAACACATATTTACTTTGGTTTAATCCAATACTATCACATGTCCTCCACAAAGGTGAAGGACTTGTTATTGTCTTGCATTGAACACTAGGAAAACTTATTGATTTATAAACCTTTAAAAGGACCATCTCACAGATTCGGGATTTATTTTCTTCAGAATAAAATGTCTCCAACAGATAAATTGACACATAAGCGCTGTAGAAAAACACAAAACGAGGTTATTGATACATTTATCACCTCTATTTATAATTGTGTGGTTGAGATATAGCACATTTATGTTAGTTATAGTAAACCATTTAAATGGCTTATTTTGTAAACAATGATCTCAATTTGAATTATCCATAGGTAAGTCAAGGTACCATCACTTGGGTCTCACAAATGTTTGACAATGGATTTATATGCATTATTTCAATCATGTGAAATAATCAAATTGGTAAGAGTTTGCCATAAAAACTGATAGCCATGGAAGTTTGTTTCTCTTTTTTTTGAAAGAAAACACTGATGTTCATCAACTTTAGAAAAAAAGAAACAAAAAATGGTGTTTTTTTTAAGATAGGAGAAACAATTACATGACCATTTTAAAATTTGTTACTTACAGGGTACAATCTGTGAGATAGTACCTTTAATATGAAACAGATGACAGATGGTTTTTATCTAAGGCATTTACCTCTTCCCTCATTCCCTGCAGACTATAATTAAACCATAAACAAAAAAGGAACAAAATAAAACAGAGGAAAATCATGTCTCATGTGAGGTAACAATATAACAATGTAACAAAAGCATTAATTGCTTATCATAAACAAAGTGTCTTCTAACATTGAACTTTTGAAACATTTGTGTTTTTAAAAAAAAAAAAAAAAAAATTTACATTTACATTTGCATAATCATCGTTTTAAAACACAGGAGTCTATTGTTATCTTGGGTTCAATACTATGTAATATACACTACATAGTATAGGTCCAAAGCAGTATATGGCCAAGTTTAGAAAATGTAAACAAGTGATAGAGGATAAATGCTTGGTAGGTAACTCTGGTCAGAACCCGTATTTCGGTCATGGTAAAGGCCCAACGCAGTATATGGCTAAGTTAAAAAAAATGTAAACAGATGATTTAGACAAAATGCAACGTTAGATACCTCTGATCAGAACCACACATCTCAGTAATGGTATCGATCGATTGAAACATAAACATCACACAATAGCCTTATCAACCTATACTGGCCCAGGATAACTATTGACCCCTGTGTTTTAAAACACTTTTATGATTGAATAAATCACAAAATGTATTTAAGGTCAAACATAAATTCACAATCTCAACAATTTACTGATAATTATTTCCAATGTTCATATTTCCCGCTTCTTTCATAGACCTCAGGAAACTCCAGGACTCTCTCAATTGTTTCTTTTTCTGGAAAAATGTGGAGATATGGAAACATTACAAAGATTAATCCTTCATTGTTACTAAAATTAGGAATTTTGGTTGTTAGGTCTTATGTTTTGATAGATTATTAGTAATGTGTTAGGTCTTATGTTTTGATAGATTATTAGAAATGTATTAGGTCTGATGTTTTGATAGATTATTAGAAATGTGTCAGGTCTTAAGTTTTGATAGATTATTAGTAATGTTTTAGGTCTTATGTTTTGATAGATTATTAGAAATGTATTAGTTTCAATTATAACATATTAATAACAATTTAGCATTTGACACAACTAGGATTCATAAGCAGTTGAACATATTAGTATCTATAAGCATCTTAAAGTATACATTCAGCTTTAACATCAGTAATATTCTTAAGCACTTAAATCATCAGCATCCATAATGATTGCAAATATTGGTATCTAAAAAGATTTGAAATTAGTCGCATCCTTAATTAAGCATCTAAATTATAAACAGCCTTAGGCATTTGAAATATTAGCACCAGAAAACATTTATATTATCAGCATCCTTAGACATTTATATTATAAGTATCTTTAAACATTAAAATTAATAGCATTCTTAAGCATTAAGATTATTAGCAGTCTAAGTATTAAAAAAATTAGCATTTTAAGCATTAAAATTATAAGCATTCTTAAAGCCATACCTGTGCCCAATTACACTAAAATTGTGAAAGTTCTAGAATAATTGACAATTAACTTTTAAAAGTACTTTACATTTTATCTTGAATTATTTCAACATATTCTATCATAATTTATAACTAATTTTACCCAGTTTTGCAATTTTTATGAGGGCTAGCATGCTTCTAAGCTTATGAATATTATATCAGCATTTGGCATTTGAATTGTAAGCATCTATTAATATTTGAATCATTAGTATCATTAAGCATTAAAATCATTAGTATTTTTAAGCATTCAATTATTAGCACTCTAATGCAATCAAAAGTTGTAGTAGCATTAAGCAATTGAACTATATGCATTTGTCAACATTTAATCTATTAGTTTTCCTAGGAACTTAAACTATGAACATCTTTAAGCATCTACATAATAAGCATTGTTAAGCATCTATATAATAAGCATCCTTAAACATCTACATTATAAGCATCCTTAAACATATACATTATAAGCATGCTAAAACATCTACATTATTAGCACCCTTAAACATCTACATTATTAGCACCCTTAAACATCTACATTATTAGCACCCTTAAGCATCTCCATTATTAGCACCCTTAAACATCTACATTATTAGCACCCTTAAACATCTACATTATTAGCACCCTTAAACATCTACATTATTAGCACCCTTAAACATCTACATTATTAGCACCCTTAAACATCTACATTATTAGCATTCTTAAACATCTACATTATTAGCATTCTTAAGCATCTACATTATTAGCACCCTTAAGCATCTCCATTATTAGCACCCTTAAGCATCTACATTATTAGCACCCTTAAGCATCTCCATTATTAGCACCCTTAAACATCTACATTATTAGCACCCTTAAACATCTACATTATTAGCACCCTTAAACATCTACATTATTAGCACCCTTAAACATCTACATTATTAGCACCCTTAAACATCTACATTATTAGCACCCTTAAGCATCTACATTATTAGCACCCTTAAACATCTCCATTATTAGCACCCTTAAGCATCTACATTATTAGCACCCTTAAACATCTACATTATTAGCACCCTTAAACATCTACATTATTAGCACCCTTAAACATCTACATTATTAGCACCCTTAAACATTTACATTATTAGCACCCTTAAACATCTACATTATTAGCACCCTTAAACATCTACATTATTAGCACCCTTAAACATCTACATTATTAGCACCCTTAAGCATCTACATTATTAGCATCCTTAACCATCTACATTATTAGCACCCTTAAACATCTACATTATTAGCACCCTTAAACATCTACATTATTAGCACCCTTAAACATCTACATTATTAGCATTCTTAAACATCTACATTATTAGCATCCTTAAACATCTACATTATTAGCATCCTTAAACATCTACATTATTAGCATCCTTAAACATCTACATTATTAGCACCCTTAAGCATCTACATTATAGGCATACTTAAACATCTACATTATAAGCATCCTTAAACATGTAAATTATGAGCATTCTTAAACATCTACATTATTAGCACCCTTAAACATCTACATTATTAGCATCCTTAAGCATCTACATTATTAGCATTCTTAAGCATCTCCATTATTAGCATCCTTAAGCATATACATAATTAGCATCCTTAAGCATCTACATTATTAGCATCCTTAAGCATCTACATTATAAGCATCCTTAAACATCTACATTATGAGCATCCTTAACCATCTACATGTACATAATTAGCATCCTTAAGCATCTACATTATTAGCATCCTTAAGCATCTACATTATAAGCATCCTTAAACATCTACATTATGAGCATCCTTAACCATCAACATTATTAGCATCCTTAAGCATCTACATTATTAGCATCCTTAAACATCTACATTATTAGCATCCTTAAAGATATACATTATTAGCATCCTTAACCATCTACATTATAAGCATCCTTAAGCATCTACATTATTAGCATCCTAAAGCATCTACATTATTAGCATCCTTAAGCATCTACATTATTAGCATCCTTAAACATCTACATTATTAGCATCCTTAAGCATCTACATTATTAGCATCCTTAACCATCTACATTATTAGCATCCTTAAACATCTACATAATTAGCATCCTTAAGCATCTACATAATTAGCATCCTTAAGCATCTACATTATTAGCATCCTTAAGCATCTACATTATAAGCATCCTTAAACATCTACATTATGAGCATCCTTAACCATCAACATTATTAGCATCCTAAAGCATCTACATTATTAGCATCCTTAAGCATCTACATTATTAGCATCCTTAAACATCTACATTATTAGCATCCTTAACCATCTACATTATTAGCATCCTTAACCATCTACATTATTAGCATCCTTAAACATCTACATTATTAGCATCCTTAAGCATCTACATTATTAGCATCCTTAAGCATCTACATTATTAGCATCCTTAAGCATCTACATTATTTGCATCCTTAAAGGCCTAGTTTAGTCCTTCTTTGATTGACCCCCCCCCCAAACCAATAACCAGATGCCCACCCGGTGTGATGACCAGCTGTGATAATTAATTGGGATTACGTAATACCATGTATAGCACTGTGTCAAACTGATGGGTTTCTTTTGACAATTTTTTTTATAGAGGACATTTAAGCAGCAGAATTGATTTTTTTTAATTAGGCTTTAATTTTTTTTTTTTGGAAGTTTGAAAGGTTTTTTAGTAGGGTTTTCTTTTTTTTTTCAATTTGTGCCTTATATAAAGATCATTTTACGTAATTATGACTTGCAGCATAGTTATAGTTCCTCTGTAGTATCATCATCATCATCATCATCATCATCATCATCATCATCATTATCATCAAAATCACCATCATCATATCAACATTATCATCAAAAGCATCATCATCATCATCAATGTTATAAGTATAACGAGTGAAAATTTATGGAATAACTAACTTATTATTTTCTTCACATTTCTTAACAGTTTATTGAGAAAAATCCACTTATCTTGTAAATCATTGTTTTAGATAAAGAAATCAAGAATTCAACATTTATTTCTTATTGATATTCCACATTATGAAAATCGAAGCAGAATGACATTTTTTTCTATGTAAGACTTGAAATATATTTTTGGAATTTTGGATAGGTTTTTAATAGGGGACTGTTTTTTTTAATTTGTACCTTGAATAAAGATTAATTTATGTAAGAATGACTTGCAGCAGGGAATGTTATAGTTCCTCTGAGGTATATCATCATCATCACCATAGTATATCATCATCATCATCCATTTTATAACTTTGACAAGTGCTAGCTCATTGAACAACTAACTCATTTTTTTTATATTTCTTGTCAGTTTATTAAGAAAAATCTATTAATCATGTAAATCCTTGTTTTAGATAAAGAAAGCTATAAACCAAACACGTATTTCTTATCAATGTTCTACATCATGAGAAACCGAAGGGTTGTGGTATTGCATAATCTGACCACCCATTCCTTATCAAGAAATATACAGGAAATTTGCTCCATGCTGTGGAACTGTATTGTTGCCCTGTAGGGTGCCCAGTGGGAGATAAGATACCAGACATTCCAAAGACTAGGCCTTTAAGCATCTACATTATTAGCATCTTTAAACATCTACATTATAAGCATCACTAAGCATCTACATTCCTTAAGCATCTACATTATGAGCATCCTTAAGCATCTTCATTATTAGCATCCTTAAGCATCTACATTATTAGCATACTTAAGCATCTACATTATTAGCATCCTTAAGCATCTACATTCCTTAAGCATCTACATTATAAGCATCTTTAAGCATCTACATTATTAGCATCCTTAAGCATCTACATTCCTTAAGCATCTACATTATGAGCATCCTTAAGCATCTTCATTATTAGCATACTTAAGCATCTACATTATTAGCATCCTTAAGCATCTACATTCCTTAAGCATCTACATTATAAGCATCTTTAAGCATCTACATTATTAGCATCCTTAAGCATCTACATTCCTTAAGCATCTACATTATGAGCATCCTTAAGCATCTTCATTATTAGCATACTTAAGCATCTACATTATTAGCATACTTAAGCATCTACATTATTAGCATCCTTAAGCATCTACATTCCTTAAGCATCTACATTATAAGCATCCTTAAGCATCTACATTATTAGCATCCTTAAGCATCTACATTATTAGCATCCTTAAGCATCTACATTATTAGCATCCTTAAGCATCTACATTATTAGCATCCTTAAGCATCTACATAATTAGCATTCTTAAGCATCTACATTATTAGCATCCTTAAGCATCTACATTCCTTAAGCATCTACATTATAAGCATCCTTAAGCATCTACATTATTAGCATCCTTAAGCATCTACATTATTAGCATACTTAAGCATCTACATTATTAGCATCCTTAAGCATCTACATTCCTTAAGCATCTACATTATGAGCATCCTTAAGCATCTTCATTATTAGCATACTTAAGCATCTACATTATTAGCATACTTAAGCATCTACATTATTAGCATCCTTAAGCATCTACATTCCTTAAGCATCTACATTATAAGCATCCTTAAGCATCTACATTATTAGCATCCTTAAGCATCTACATTATTAGCATCCTTAAGCATCTACATTATTAGCATCCTTAAGCATCTACATAATTAGCATTCTTAAGCATCTACATTATTAGCATCCTTAAGCATCTACATTCCTTAAGCATCTACATTATAAGCATCCTTAAGCATCTACATTATTAGCATCCTTAAGCATCTACATTATTAGCATCCTTAAGCATCTACATTATTAGCATCCTTAAGCATCTACATAATTAGCATCCTGAAGCATCTACATTCCTTAAGCATCTACATTATAAGCATCCCTAAGCATCTACATTATTAGCATCCTTTAACATATACATTATTAACATCCTTAAACATTTAAAAGTCTTAGCATCTTCTAGCATTCAAATTATCAGTAGCCTAAAGCATTTGAATCATAAGTACCCATGGACATTGGAAATTAGTAGCATCCATAACTGAGAAGGCAATGCCATTCTCGATTCAAAGCCAATTCCTTTTTCTCACTGCTCCACTGACTTTAATGAAAGTTAGAAATGCGACAGATTAAAATTCTCTATAAGCAAATTTTTTCAAATAATAATTGAATCCAATGAATTTAAATAATATTTGAAACCAATAAATTCAAATAATATTTGAATCAAAATGCTTATAGAGATGTCTGCCTTGTTGCACTTCAAATCCTAATCTTAAGTACTCAAATAAACACTATATGGGCCACGTCACGGGAAAAGGGGCACTCGAACATAGCAAACAGTGTAGCCCCAGACCAGCCGCCACGTCACTGACGTGGCTGCTGGTCTGGGGTTACACTGTTTGCCATCTTAGAGGACATCAAGTTCTACCTTTAAATAAATACAAATGATAATTGTCGTGACTAGATGCTGGAATAATAGCACTAAGAAAGAGCCGAGTCAGCGGTTTTTATTTATGTCTGAGTGCCCCTTTTCTCGTGACGCGGCCCATAATTCTACAAGACAAATTTAAATTTCTTGTGCATTTAAATTTCTTGTGCAAGTCTTGCTTTCAAACATGACCTTGTTTTTGATTCCTTTAGTTAACTACAAAAAAAGGGTTTAACTGAATATTTCGAAAAGAGCAAACCAAATACTGCATGCAAGACAAAATGAAATATTTCAACAATAAGAAAAACACCAAATATATGACATGTACATGCAATTTTATCATATCAAGCTTGCAAGATTCTTACAAAGGTTATAGATAGAAACCAGAACATGAATAATCTTTTATGTGGGATTCATTATAACAAAAACATAAAGTTTTCATTACAATATGTACATGGAATGCGTAATGATATGCTGATGAACGCCATTGACTTTAGAAACGATGTTTACTACAATACAAAATCTTGATTTCACTCAATTCCTTTTACAAAAGAAATGAGGATTTTGTATGGTATTGTAGAAACGATGTTTACTACAATAAAAAATCTTGATTTCACTCAATTCCTTTTACAACAGAAATAAGGATTTTGTATGGTATTATATAAACGATGTTTACTACAATACAAAATCTTGATTTCACTCAATTCCTTTTACAACAGAAATGAGGATTTGTATGGTATTATATAAATGATGTTTACTACAATACAAAATCTTGATTTCACTCAATTCCTTTTACGGAAGAAATGAGGATTTTGTATGGTATTGTAGAAACAATGTTTACTACAATACAAAATCTTGATTTCACTCAATTCCTTTTACGGAAGAAATGAGGATTTTGTATGGTATTGTAGAAACAATGTTTACTACAATACAAAATCTTGATTTCACTCAATTCCTTTTACGGAAGAAATGAGGATTTTGTATTATATTGTAGAAATGATGTTTACTGGAAAAGACTTTGTTACAGAACAAGGGGAAATCCGAAGAATATTAATAAATGTAAACACTGCTTTGATATAGTTGAAATACTTTCAAAATAGTATTTAATTTCACTCATTCCATTCTTTTTACTTACTTTACTCTAGTTACCATGATAAATGGCAACTCAATCTTTTTTATCTTTTGAACATAGTCTATTACTCCATAAAACAACCCTCTTAGAACCAATATGTAGCAAATTGCTTGACTTGAAAATGTTCTGTGACAATTGGAGAAATGCTAAAAAGAGTGATTTTTCCCTGTGTCAAAAAGGTCTCTCATGAATATTGCAACATCTATTCCTCTCAAATCTTAATATCAAGATCTCTTACATCATGAAAATTGCTTAATGTGCTTCCACTTTGGAACAGTTACTACATGTACTTAAATTATCCCATATGGGGGCAATACATTGGTTAGAAACTTTCAGAACTAATAACATGGCCTGCAAAACTCAAAGCTTCCTATCTGTCTTGGTCAAATCCTGGTACCAACAGCATCTGCTGCTGCAGAATATCAATAATGGTTCTATCAAGCTTAAAAGACCTCAATAGGAAGTTAAGATAATGAAAATATTTTAAATAACAGCTTTAAGTTTAAAAAACATGTATGGTGTGTGACTAACATTTATGGGTGACAAATTAAGGTATATATCAATCTATCATTAGCTGCTCATCCCAAAATACTGTTGAATTAAACCTGATAAAGCTTACATTGACACATATGCTGCAGAGAATCTTACAATGACAATAAGAAAAAAAAATAGAGACCAGTCATTTGCTTTTTTGTCACAATGATTTCCAGAAAAGCATGTTTTGATGCTTTAAAATTAATTGTTCAGAGCAAGACCTCTTTTGTCACTATATGGTACATTGAGTAACATCAAGGTAATAAAAACCTATAAAAGTTTGAACTATGCATTGCCCTATATCTCAAAATTTCCCCAAATTTCATCATTTTCACTTCTACTTCAAAAAAATATAGCGACCCGAATCCTGCACCCCCCCACCCACCCCAGCAGGAGAGAGTACACCCCCTCCAATAACCTCCCTAGTCGGTGCTTAACTTTCATTTGAGGATGGCTAGGCCCCTGTATAGTGTTGCATTGAGGCAAGATCCGCATTTTTCTCTAAACCTATCATAAAATCAAGTACAGAAAGAATCACTTAAAGATATTTAAAGATGTTTCAGAACTCACGGCAATGTTGCCCCTCCACCTGTCTGCAGCATTTCTTGCGAGTTCTAGCTCCTTTTCCTTTAGCCCGCGGTGTCGTTTATAGAGAATCTCCACGAAAATCAGGAACACCCCTGCCACTATACCGCCGGCTACCATCATGAACACACCTTGGAAAATAAAACCAATACACTATTACTTCATCAGGAACACCCCTGCCACTATACCACCGGCTACCATCATGAATACACCTTGGAAAATAATACCAATACACTATTAGTTCATCAGGAACACCCCTGCCACTATACCGCCGGCTACCATCTTGGAAAATAAAACCAATACACTATTAGTTCATCAGGAACACCCCTGCCACTATACCGCCGGCTACCATCATGAATACACCTTGGGAAATAAAACCAATACACTATTAGTTCATCAAGAACACCCCTGCCACTATACCGCCCGCTACCATTATGAATACACCTTGGAAAATAATACCAATACACTATTAGTTCATCAGGAACACCTCTGCCACTATACCGCCGGCTACCATCATGAATACACCTTGGAAAATAAAACCAATACACTATTAGTTCATCAGGAACACCCCTGCCACTATGCCGCCGGCTACCATCATGAATACACCTTGGAAAATAAAACCAATACACTATTAGTTCATCAGGAACACCCCTGCCACTATACCGCCGGCTACCATCATGAAAACACCTTGGAAAATAAAACCAATACACTATTAGTTTATTAGGAACACCCCTGCCACTATGCCGCCGGCTACCATCATGAATACACCTTGGGAAATAAGACCAATACACTATTAGTTCATCAGGAACACCCCTGCCACTATACCGCCAGCTACCATCATGAACACACCTTGGAAAATAAAACCAATACACTATTAGTTCATCAGGAACACCCCTGCCACTATACCGCCAGCTACCATCATGAACACACCTTGGAAAATAAAACCAATACACTATTAGTTCATCAGGAACACCCCTGCCACTATACCGCCGGCTACCATCATGAACACACCTTGGAAAATAAAACCAATACACTATTAGTTCATCAGGAACACCCCTGCCACTATACCGCCAGCTACCATCATGAATACACCTTGGAAAATAAAACCAATACACTATTAGTTTATCAGGAACACCCCTGCCACTATACCGCCAGCTACCATCATGAATACACCTTGGAAAATAAAACCAATACACTATTAGTTCATCAGGAACACCCCTGCCACTATGCCGTCGGCTACCATCATGAACACACCTTGGAAAATAAAACCAATACACTATTAGTTCATCAGGAACACCCCTGCCACTATACCACCGGCTACCATCATGAATACACCTTGGAAAATAATACCAATACACTATTAGTTCATCAGGAACACCCCTACCACTATACCGCCGGCTACCATCATGAATACACCTTGGAAAATAATACCAATACATATTAGTTCATCAGGAACACCCCTGCCACTATACCGCCGGCTACCATCATGAATACACCTTGGGAAATAAAACCAATACACTATTAGTTCATCAGGAACACCCCTGCCACTATGCCGCCGGCTACCATCATGAATACACCTTGGAAAATAAAACCAATACACTATTAGTTCATCAGGAACACCCCTGCCACTATACCGCCGGCTACCATCATGAACACACCTTGGAAAATAAAACCAATACACTATTAGTTCATCAGGAACACCCCTGCCACTATACCGCCAGCTACCATCATGAATACACCTTGGAAAATAAAACCAATACACTATTAGTTCATCAGGAACACCCCTGCCACTATACCGCCAGCTACCATCATGAATACACCTTGGAAAATAAAACCAATACACTATTAGTTCATCAGGAACACCCCTGCCACTATACCGCCGGCTACCATCATGAACACACCTTGGAAAATAAAACCAATACACTATTACTTCATCAGGAACACCCCTGCCACTATACCACCGGCTACCATCATGAATACACCTTGGAAAATAATACCAATACACTATTAGTTCATCAGGAACACCCCTGCCACTATACCGCCAGCTACCATCATGAATACACCTTGGGAAATAAAACCAATACGCAATAGTTCATCAGAGACACCCCTGCCACTATACCGCCGGCTACCATCATGAACACCTTGGAAAATAAAACCAATACACTGTGGATTCATCAGGAACACCCCTGCCACTATACCGCCGGCTACCATCGCTTGAATACGCAGCAGGAAATAAAACCAATACACTATTAGTTCATCAAACACCCCTGCCACTATACCGCCAGCTACCATCATGAAAACGCAGCGGAAAATAAAACCAATACACTATTGGATTCATCAGGAACACCCCTGCCACTATGCGCTGGCTACCATCATGAATACACCTTGGGAAATAAGACCAATACACTATTAGTTCATCAGGAACACCCTGCCACTATAGCCAGCTACCATCATGAACACGCAGCGGAAAATAAAACCAATACACTGTGGTTCATCAGGAACACCCCTGCCACTATACCGCCGGCTACCATCATGAACACACCTTGCGGAAAATAAAACCAATACACTATTAGTTCATCCAGGAACACCCTGCCACTATACCGCCGGCTACCATCATGAACACACCTTGGAAAATAAAACCAATACACTATTAGTTCATCAGGAACACCCCTGCCACTATGCCGCCGGCTACCATCATGAATACACCTTGGTAAATAAGACCAATACACTATTAGTTCATCAGGAACACCCCTGCCACTATACCGCCGGCTACCATCATGAATACACCTTGGAAAATAAAACCAATACACTATTAGTTCATCAGGAACACCCCTGCCACTATGCCGCCGGCTACCATCATGAATACACCTTGGGAAATAAGACCAATACACCATCAGTTCATCAGGAACACCCCTGCCACTATACCGCCGGCTACCATCATGAATACACCTTGGAAAATAATACCAATACACTATTAGTTCATCAGGAACACCCCTGCCACTATACCGCCGGCTACCATCATGAATACACCTTGGAAAATAAAACCAATACACTATTAGTTCATCAGGAACACCCCTGCCACTATGCCGTCGGCTACCATCATGAACACACCTTGGAAAATAAAACCAATACACTATTAGTTCATCAGGAACACCCCTGCCACTATACCACCGGCTACCATCATGAATACACCTTGGAAAATAATACCAATACACTATTAGTTCATCAGGAACACCCCTACCACTATACCGCCGGCTACCATCATGAATACACCTTGGGAAATAATACCAATACATATTAGTTCATCAGGAACACCCCTGCCACTATACCGCCGGCTACCATCATGAATACACCTTGGGAAATAAAACCAATACACTATTAGTTCATCAGGAACACCCCTGCCACTATACCGCCGGCTACCATCATGAATACACCTTGGAAAATAATACCAATACACTATTAGTTCATCAGGAACACCCCTGCCACTATACCGCCGGCTACCATCATGAATACACCTTGGAAAATAATACCAATACACTATTAGTTCATCAGGAACACCCCTGCCACTATGCCGCCGGCTACCATCATGAATACACCTTGGGAAATAATACCAATACACTATTAGTTCACTAATTTTTCATTATTTTTCTTCCTTTCTTAACCCTTACAGTGCTTGAACGAACTCCATGCTTATGCAAACAAATTAGATCAAGGTCAGCTGCCAAGCAACTTGGCGGCTGGCCTGTGATCTAACCTGTTTGCTACCTTGAGTATCTTTCCTCAACAAAGTTAAGCAGGTATATGAGATTTTGAAAAGCAGACGCCACAAAAATATATTTCTTAAAAATTACCCAGCATTCTAAAGGTTAACTGCATAACTTATCATTTCTAAAGGGTTAAACACCAGGTAAACAATATTTCAGTAATATCAAAGCTTTCTTGGGATTCACTAAAACCTGAGTTATATCTTGCCAAAGGACATCCTCACGAAACCAGTGTCACTGGTTGTTAAAGTAAGAAAACAACAACATAAATATGGATAGAAACATGATTAAAGGTAACTGCAAAAGACATTAATGAAGTATAACAGATAACTGTTTTTATCCTGTCACTAGTGTCATTTGGGACCAATAACTAGGTGCCGTATAACATTTGTGATATTTGGCACGAGCCATATAATACATGCATGTGACAAATCATGACGTCATAAGAACGACATGATGTCATATTTACATCATTCTCTTCTTATTTTTGTCCTTTTTCTCGTGTTTTATGTTCATCTTTTTTCTTTTAAAGAATACATAAAGGTAACCGGATAAATAGAATAGATAGTTTGTGTCTTTGAATAAGAAATGTTATCGAGCTCGGCTTCGGATTATTATCCGTTTCGCCTTCGGCTCACCGGATAATATTCCTAAGCCTTGCCCGATATTATTTCCGATTCACGACACCAACTATCTATTCTCTATGTTAATAGGGATTGGTATTGTGGTGCAAAAGACCATTTAGAGCTTTATACATAAGCCAGTCTTTTATAAAACTCCAGTAAGAGCCTCTGAATAATTTGTGTCATGTATCAAGATAGCCTTAGACAAAATAACTTTTTGACCCACTGTTTAAGAAAGCTTTCTAAAAACAAGATTCACTTTAGTTACTCAATCTCTATAATGATTTGCCATGTAAGTTAGCCTGTGGGTTGCAGGTGTGTGATTTTGCTTAGGTACTCCGATATCTCTCTAAGGATCCCATAATTGCAGAGTTATTGTAAAGTTATTCAATCTATAATTTTCTGCCGTGTGATCACGCTCAGGGCACTTTAAACTCTCCACAAGGACATGCATCCTGTGTTAACATAGCCTCGTACTAAAATCTTTAGATGCACAGTTTAAGAGAAGTAGCTTTAACCCATTACCAAACAATAATGACATTTGACCAGTTTGTTGCAGACGACTCTTGAAAACATTGGATTAATATTCATGAGAAATTGCTCGTGATGTGCAATTTCTCCTTTTCCCACATTGTTTTCTGCGCTATCAGAAGACTGGTTTTCAATTTCATCACATTTTGAAATGTCGTCTGCAAACTCTTTCAATTTGGGACTGTAGAAAATTTTGCATATGGTAAAGGGTTAACACATACGCCAGTCATTCAGAAAGCTCCAGTAGGAGACTATGACATTTGTCTAGTATTAAGATAGCCTTAGACTAAATAACATTTAACTGACTGTTCAAGAATGGTCCCTTCAAACAAAATTGACGGTAGTTACTCAATCTCTCTAATTACCTGCCATGTTAGTAAGCCCAAGGGTGGCTGGCGTGTGATCCCGCTCTGGGCACTCAGAACTCTCCACAAGGATCCATTTGTTGTCCAGTTTCTCCATTTCCCCTCCCTCATGAAGCTCTAGGATGGCCAGGGAGACCTTGTGGGTCCACGGGCTTCCCTTTCTCAATCCCACCCCGAGCCCGGACCGCCCAAATAGCTCACCCACAGTCACAAGGTCACAGTCGTTGGCGGCTTCATATTCCAGTCTGGATGAGTCCCAGATGAATGCTTGCAGGGAACTGTGGATAAATAAAAATGTTGTACAGAGTATTGTCAATTCAATTATTTTGATATTCACCAAATTCATATATAGCACTCATCATAGTTCATCATTATGTTTGAAAGTGCTTTACATGACAATTAGAGAGAAAAAGAATAGAAGCATGTATAGAAGCTCGAACATATGATTCATAGCATAACCTTTATAAATGCGGACTATCGGACTATCGCTGTATTTTCATTCCAAGGGTAAATTTGACACACTAACAATTTTAAATCAAAGTTGAGTCTTCTTAAATCAAAAACAGTAAAGCTTTTTGTTACATTGTGGAGAATCATTGTGGAGAAACAATGATGACCAAAAAAGAGAAATTATTTTACCTGAATAATTTCGTGTTTTGTCTTACATACTGCTCCATAATTATGTGATAAATGTAACTGTCATTTTAAGAAAGAACCTGGGTCTTTCCAATGCTTTCATTTGTTAAGAAACATTGCACTTGACTTTACGTAATTCCACAGTTCAAATTCTGTCAAGAAATGTTGTGCAAAATTGAAGGCTTTAGTATATAAGTCCTCCATCATTGAGCTAAACCTACATACCCAGTTTTGACATCATGGATAGCATCCTCTGCAGTCTGGTAGTTCAATTCCTCCATTTTCCGGTACATTGTGGACAACTCAACCTGCCTCTTGAAGTACATTTCTACAGCACTCTGCTTAACAGTGGCATACAGGAAGTTCTCATTGGGATTTCTCAACTGAAATTTCAACATGCACATTCTTATTTGGCATACAGGAACTTTTCATAGGGATTTCTCTGCTGAAAATTTCAACATGCATATTTTTTATTTGGCACATACGAAGATCTCATTTCGATTTTTCAGCTTAAAATTTCAACATTTACATTCTTATATGGCATATGGGAAGTTCTCATTGGGATTCCTCAACTGAAAATCATAACAAGTTCTTTGTAATATGGAATGGAGATCCAAGATGTAATGTTCATAGAAGGTACATGCAAATTAAGAAAGTCAATGCTGTTGTAGAGAATTTGCATACCTTTATTCTGTCATGCAGTGGAGAAAATAGGTACAGAAGTACTTTGAAATCAAAGCCATGCGAAGCAAAGCAACTTGTAACACCTTTTTAATAAACACAGGTGTTAAGCAATTGTAAAATATAAAAAATTAAAAAAAAGTATTTAGTTTAAAGACGAAGATATCTTAAATGATCATATAAATGTTTGTTACACACAGAACAAAATAAGTGAGATAGCCCATTTAAGGTTTAAGAGCAAGAATAAAGCAAGTCCTTCACAAAAGCAAAGGACATTCTATATTCTTCAAATGAACACTGTGTATGATGAAATGAGCTAACCTTTCCCAAATGCCAAATTTTCGACTGTCCCAAATTGAAAGAGTTTGCAGACAACATTTCAAAATATAATTTAGTTTAAAAGTAATCTTCTGAAAGGGCAGGAAACATTGTAGGAAAATGAGAAATTGCTCGTTCAAAGCAATTTCTCCTTTTCCCACAATGATTTCCAGAGTTGTCTGCAACAAAGTGATAAAATGTCACCATTGTTTGGTTAAGGCTTAAAGACAAAGATTGCTTAAAATACCATATTAATGTTTGTTTATCATAGAACATAATCAGTGACTGTGAGATAGCCCATTTAAGGTTTTAGAGCAAGTCTATAGCAAGTCCTTCTCTATATCTTTCCACAGAACACTGTGTAGGACAAAATGGGTTAAGACAAAAAGCCTTTGTTAAGGTTAATACAATCAATGTTTACCCTAGAGTCGTCAATTCCTGAGATGGAGGCATCTGGTCTGTCTAACACAAGGAAAGCAGCCAAGTTGGCAGTGTAAGAGGCCACGATGATCATAGCAAACCCTGCCCAAACCATACCAAGTACCCTAGCACTGAAGCTTCTTGGGGTCCCTGCAATGTATTGATTTAATGTTAATTTAAGCTTTTCACTGCTTATAGCGCTGGATATATCAGGTGCACTTTAAGTATCTTATATACCATATCCACAGTTAATAAACAGCGTAATATAACTGTTTGTATAGAAGTTCTAGGTACATGTTAGAGTATAAAAGGTTGGTATATTGTGTACTGCGAAGCTTGATAAAGATTATGAATCAGTGAAGCCATTTGAGCGTCTGTTACAGGCGGTGCAGGGGTACATTCTGTCTTTTTCCCTTTTTTTCCACATTTTTCCTTGGTATACAAAAGAGTAACAAGGTCTGGCATTGTAAAGGTTTATAAAGCTTATTTAGTTAACATCTATTGTGAAACATGTTCTTACAACTTGGATCAACCACTCTTGATTCTGCCTCCTGGATACATAACCTGTATTCCCACCTAATGTGGATTAATGAAAGGTGGCAATGTGGAACATATGTAATGCAATGAGATGTTAGGGTTCATTGTCATGATAAGTCTTTTCCCTTTAAAACATGAGACTTCATCCGACTTAACAATTTTTCAATAATGCTACTTGCTGGATAAATAAGTAAAATGAAAGGAATATCATTTTGCTCAAGGGCATTCTATAGAGAAATAAGTGGGATTATGTGGAAACAAACTATATTCTTTCATACTTACTTACTAACAAAAGGAATGAACTGTTTTACCAAACTAGAACAGCACTTATAGACAGTCAAAAAAGGGGGTCATCCTCTACCCTAAAAGGGCTAAGCTAAAAAAATAACTTAAATAATTTTGATGTGATGTAAAACGACCCAATAAGACAGGGGTCTTTGTCATTCCGTGATGTGTAAGGCATTGGAATAAAACTAGAGAACTGTAATCTCTTTAGCACTCATCACGGCTATGTCGTTTCTGTATTATATCCTGTCATCGACCAAATCGACTTTTCTTTATCTCCTCACACTGACATTTTGGTCAAAATATGATACTCAATCAAACTAATCAAAATTCTCTTAAATTTCATAATTAAATATTATTGTTCTTTTACAAAATTGCAAGCTATACTTATATATTCATCAAGTATTTGTTAGAGTAAAACCTAAAATAAAACCCTGACAAACCCAAAACAAACAATTACCTTCTCCAATGCCACTGTTCAGTAGGACACCCCAGGCAAACCACATGGCGCTGGAGAGGTTAAGGGCATCCTCCTCCGTGTCCTGATCCTTGGCTAGCTTGAAGCGCCCAAACGGGCTGAACCGGTCGAGTAGGTAAAGCACTAACGCAACCACATGGACCGACAGACCCACAAGGATCCACAGTGTGTCCTGGAACGGCTGCAGGAATGATGCCAGGCTTGAGTCTTTCTGGGTCTGCAAAGTATAGTATAGACATTATATATGGTTTTTGTCTTTACAGAACGCCAAATTTTTTACTGTCTCAAATTGAAAAAGTTTACTGATGACATTTCAAAACGTGGTGAAATTGAAAAATAATCTTCTGATTGGGCAGAAAACATTGTGAGAAAAGGAGAAATTACTCCTTGGAGAAATTGCTCCTTAAGGAACAATTTCTCCTTTTCCCACAATGTTTCCCAGAGTCGTCTGCAACAAACTTGTCAAATGTCTTTATTGTTTGGTAATGTGTTAATGCTGTGTCATCAGTTCTTCAGTTATGGATTAACCAGAAGTAGCCTTGGGTACCAAGGGGTACAGGGGTACCAGCTGGACTCGAACCCGAGACTCTAGAGTTTTTAGACCATCAACATGACCAGACCCTGTTTAAGACATCAAGCTTCATCATATTAATAGGTCCATTCAATCATATAGGTATATTATGACTGGTCGAAATTGCAAGGAACAGCATACGACAAAAAACCCCATAAATACAGCTGTTTTTTCTTTGCGGTGTTAGCATTAATCATTTGTGATTTAAAAGAAATTTGGTCATCTTGCCCTTGTTTGTTTCTTCATTTGCCAGGGGTGTTTTCCCTATTGTAAATCTTTTTTCCCCGAGTTGTTCATTTTGGGTATATATTTGAATCATCTAAAGACAGTTTTAATAAGCACCATCAAGATCAGGTTTATCTGGGTTCATATACAGTGGACCCTCGTTTATCCGAACACTTTCGTTCCCAGGAGAAATGTTCGTATTAACGAATTTTCCGGAATAAAGAATATGCGAGTTACAGCGAAATGTTTACCTTTACACGGTGTCGGTGTATCATGATCATGACTATGAAGTAAGAAATACACAATTATTTTTTTTTGAAGGGAAATATAAGGTGTGTTAAGGAAGTGTTTATTTGGTCAAAACGGATTTTTAAAAAAAATGACAATTTGAAGCAATGTCTTTCGAGAAGTTAAAATTCCTTAAGATAGCTCTGAAAAGAACTGTCTTCGTTTGGCTGTGGGTGTAGACATCTTCAAGTTGTATCTTTTTATTTCAATATCGAGAAATGAGATAGGTAGGGATTGTCGAAAGTTTATTTATAGGGAAAAGGAGCATATCGATTGAGTAATAATTGAAAATGATTGCCAGAAATTGTCTCCCGATCGCTTTCTAAGCAGCCAATCAGCCAATCAACACCTTTTACAAACTCAACTATCGACATGCGACCGTAATTACAATAATGTAAGACCAATCAACTGACAGAATGATCGATTAACAAACAATCAACACCTTCCAGTACACCACACTAGGTGACATGTTATGGTCAAGCATACAGTTTGCAAAACGTGTGAATGCCGTTTACAACAGAAGACCGATCCTTTCATTCGCAACTGTAACCGCAAAATAAACGATTTTACTGGTTTCCGGACTAGCCATACGCATATACTATGAAAAGTGACTGTTGGTTCCCGAATATTTTTGTCCGGTTCCGGAACGCGGATTTTCCGCATTAAACAGTTAAATTGATGAAGGTAAGATCCGTTCCCTCAAAATTTTGTTCGGATGGTGAATATTCCGGATAAACGACGTTCGGATTATCGCGGGTCCACTGTATAAACTTCTTGTACATGGGCTTTTAAGAACCCTAGGACAACCCCTGAAATAATGGTTAAATTACCAAATCAAATACAAGCATCTTCTTATAACGATTTTCCCCCCAATATGACACAACTGTACGCTTTAATCCAAAAGAAATACAATGCATAAAATCTATTAATCTTGTAACAACTTAAATTTTCACTTCAAACATTTGTTAAAATTCATCCAACATCTAGTTTTAGGCAAAGACACCAAGCATATGCTGCATGAAGAAAACTATACAAAGTTTTACACACACCTTTTTGACAAGAATGGTGAGACCCTGGTACTTGAAGGGTTTAGAGAAGTCTATATGCTGGGCTCTCTCAGGGTTAATGGTCAGTGGGGCGACGATCAGATCTGCCTGCTCATTCACCAGTTCACCCACCATACCATTCCATTCCTTCTTCGTATTGTTGCCCTTCTGTAACAAGAACAGCAGAGAATTTGTTTGAAAAGATACTGGTTGTCCTTTTTTGTGTTGTCTATAGAAATTAAATCTAGATCTTTGCCCTGATTTTCTTCTCTATCCTTTCATTTTATAAAACTATTACACCTTTGCAGAGAACTGGCAAAACTGTGGCCATTATGGTAGAATATCCATAATCTGCCATTTTGAAACCCATTCTTTCGTCGGATTACTTCAGTTGTTCTCAGTATGCATTGGTTGGGGAAAGAACTATTCGGATTAAAGTGAATAGTTCCAGCCCCAACCAATGTTTACCTAGAATGGCACTTTGACAAAATCAAAACTAACTATCAAAGATCATTTTCTTGTAAAAATGTTTTCAAAAGGTTTCTATGCATTTAACACCACCAAATTTTCTATACTTTTATGAATTAACATTAAGCAATTGAAGTGAATAGTAATATTACTATCGGCTAAATAAGCAAGTTTTTTTTTGGAAAAATCAGTTTTAATAACTCGGTTAGAAGTCAAAAAGTCGCACAAAACTAAAATGTCCTCAATCATAAGCAAAGTTTTTTCATTTTCTATATTCAAAGAAAATATTCTTTTACAAACCAACTGTATCAGCTAAAGGCTTACATAACACCACACTGAAATTGCTTTAGTTGAAAACTTTAGTTGCTGCCCCACATGCCATAATGGGCGGTATTAAAGTAAGAAAGTAAACTTCACACTTCATATTTGCTCATTTTAGAGCCCATTGTTAGAAAAGGAGCATTATCATGTTTGTTTGTTTGTTTATATGAGGTTTAATGCCACGTGAACAGTGTTTTCAGTTATTTTACAGCTATCCTGGATTCACCATTACTAAGATAGGCCTCTGAAGTGTCTTGCCAAAGGACACTCCCACAAAAACAGAAAAAAAAGTTTGAGAATCAAACCCAGGACCCCTGAGTTTTACAACTGCTACCTAAACCAATGTGCCAAGCAAGACCCCTTTATTTTATTTGTATATTGTAGCATAGGCAGAACATTCATTGCAGAAAAAAGACCATAGATCAATTGAAATAAACTTATCAGGACATCTGGCCGCACTTACCCGCTCAAAAGATCCATAAGACGAATCAGCTATGAGATGAAGGTCGTATGTAAAGTTGACCCTAGTGCGTAGGTAGTTGAGCATGTCTATACAATAACCCCAGCAGCAGTGCTCCTTTGTCACATCTATAACAGAGTAATAGAAACCAAAACTAAGATAGTGATCTCTTAGAGAGACAATCACATTCGTTTAGGGAAAAAATAGCATTAGTTACGGATAAAGTTTAACGTCTTTATCTAGACAGTGTCATTTTTACACCTTTCTTTTAACAAAGTTGGATTAAGCACTTAAATCATAATCTGGTTTATATAAAGACCAACAACATTATGTTAATGATAGACACTTGACAATAGGTTTTGTTTAGGCACAGATATTTCTGAAAGAGTGCTACAAGAATCTTAATACCTAAGAAACAAAATGAAATGTTTGAATAGTTTGACACCAACAATTTACCCTTATGAGACAATGTTCTCCTTTAAACTTCCAAAATTAATTCAATTAACGTTGAAAATCTAAAAAAAAAAAAAAAAAAAAAAATGCAGATAACAATTATTGAGATGCAGAGATGTTTTGGCAATGATTTTACTCATTACACCATAAGTTCCTTTTAAACTCCTTATTTCATACATACATATCTTTCGTCATATTTGTTTCTTGAATTGCCTTTAGCAGATGCCTTAAAATTTCTACATGAAAAAGGAAAAAGAATAAAAGGCTAGGAACCATGGTATGTAGATATTATGTATTAACCCATTACCAAAAAATAACAACATTTGACCAGTTTGTTGCAGATGATTTTGGAAAACATTGCGGAAAAAGGAGAAATTGCTCTTAACAAGCAATTTCTCCTTTTCGCACACTGTTTTCTGCCCTATAAGAAGATTGTTTTTCAATTTAATCACATTTTGAAATTTCGTTTGCAAACTCTTTGAATTTTGGGCAGCCCAAAATTTGGCGTTTGACAAAGGGTTAAGAAAAGATATGACACAGGGCTTACTAGTTTCGAGGTCTCTATGGATACAAATACTTCCCTTCTTGTCTGTTTCATTGACACATTTCTCTCTGTCCTCTTCGTCAAGGATCTCATGTGTATACACAAAGGGCTTGGAGTCAATAGTTACAACCTACAAGGTAATGAAATCCTCTGTATACCTCTTTTTTTTATTTAGAATTCTGGGTAATAATCTAAAAAAAGATTTTGGTGTCGTCTGCTTTCCAAAGCCTTAAATATCTAAATATTGATGATGAAAGATACACAGAGTAGCAAACAGGTTAGATCACAGGCTGGCCGCTAATTTACTTGGCCTGGATATTACCTGTTTGCATAAGCATGAAGTTGGTTCCAGCATTATAAGGGTTAGAATTATTTTCTTTCACCTGAATCCCATCTAGAAAATACATTTTTATGCTCATCTTCCACTGTCTGTAGACACCTCAATGCTAGCATTAGACCTACCTGTCAGAAATGTAGACAGTTGGAGATAAGTTAGTAGATATATGAATCTATCTTCTTCTCCATAAAAAAAACTTTTGCGTGTAAATAATGACAGATAAATAAAGATAAAGAGACAGTCAGACAGACAAGGAATAACACACAACCAGACAGACATACATAGAATGAGTGTACATGTAAAGAGATACAAAGAGACAGACAAATAAAGATAAAGCGACAAAAAGATGAGGAAAAACACACAAACAGACAGACAGACAAACATGGAATGCGTGTAATGTAAAGAAAGACAGATAGATAATGATAAAGAGACAAAAAGACAGACAAGGAAAAACACACAAACATACAGACAGACATGGAATGAGTGTACATGTAAAGAAATACAGAGAGACAGACAAAGACAAAGCGACAGATAGACAAGAAAAAACACACAAACATACAGACATGGAATGCATGTACATTTAAAGAAACACAAAGAGACAGACAGATAAATGTTAAGAGACAAAAAGACGAGGAAAAACACACAAACAAACAAACAGACAGACGGGGAATGCTTGTACATGTAAAGCAATACAGAGAGAGAAATAAATAATGATAAAGAGACAGATAGACATGGAAACACACAAACAGACATGGAATGAGTGAACATGTAAAGTAATATAGTGAGACAGATAGTTAAAGATAAAGAGAAAGATAAAAGAGGAAAAACACACAAACAGACAGACAGAATGGAATGCGTGTACATATAAAGAAATACTGATAGATAAAGATAAAGAGACAAAAAGACAGACAAGAAAAAACACACAAACATACAGAAAGACATGGAATGCATGTACATGTAAAGAAATACAAAGAGACAGACAGATAAAGATAAAGAGACAGATAGACAAGGAAAAACAGACAGAGAGACATGGAATAAGTGTAAATGTAAAGATATATAGTGAGACATACAGATAAAGATAAAGATAAAGCGACAGATAGACAAGAAAAACACACAAACAGACAGAGAGACATGGAATAAGTGTAAATGTAAAGACATGCAAAGAGACAAAAAGATAAAGATAAAGATAAAGAGACAGGCAGACGAGAAAAAACACACAAACAGACAGACAGACATGAAATGCGTGTACATGTAAAGAAAAACTAAGAGACATATAGATAAAGATAAAAGACAAAAAGACAAGGAAAACCACACACAAAGAAGAAATCATCCCCCTACACAAACATATACAAACCTGAAGATGTGTCGAGATCTTTATGCCCTTGGGTATTTCTGTTTGCCCGTTAGGCCAGACAATGGAGCTGTGGTTGCTGATGAGCAACTTTTCCTGGTTGCTCAGTTTTTTCCCGTGGAACCCGATGGAGACCATGTCCTGCCCGTGTTGTTGGTAGTTCTTGATGTAGTAAATGGCGTTCAGCCGGTCCCCCTCCTCATTGAAGGCAATCCGGCCCGTCACTCCGTCAAAGTCTTGGGATCGCATTGTCCTGAAGAGATGTTGGATTGAATGTAGTTGAATAAACAAAAGTCTAACACCTTTTTCAATGTTATTTAGATCATAAAGTAGCAGTAAGTGCATCTATCCATATACCTATTATTTTCTTACAAGTCTGGGCTTTTTTATCTTAGATAACAGGGGCCTATAAAAGGCACCTTCCCAAATTGACTTTTTTTTTTTAAATCATGCAGTTTTCCCAAAAACTCAAAGTAATTCCAGCTTTATGGTTTCCAAATTCAAGGAAAAAGGCCCTGGCATACATTGTGAATGAGAAGCTATTAAAAAGGCCACCTCATGGTCAAAAAAGCATAAACTATGTGACTGAGGAAATATTGTTGAAGAGACTGTTAAATCCATGAAAAGCAAAATGCAAGCATCGGCAGAGATACTGGGTCATCAAATTCCTTTTATCATATGTACTTATTTTATCAATGATATAGAGAATATTATGCTAGTGTCTTTTGTTATCAATGTTATCGGTCAGGGTAAGGAGAATTGATAATGGGCGAGGTTTACCGAGCCCTTTATAAATTCTCCTTACCCTGACCGATAACATTGATAATCAAAAGACACTAGCATAATATTCTATTTATCTAGTAACGATAACTGGAAGAAAAAGATACAGACAATTCTTCCTATAAAGCGCGATGAAACAGACTTTATTCTATTTAAATCAACCGAAGCAGCAATTTTGACCCAAGTACGCGATGGCGTAAACTATGCGAAGTGACGTAATGACACAAAGTAATTCGTCCGTTGTTTTGATCAATTTTAAACCCAATTTAACTGAAATTTAACAACTGGATGGACATATCTTTATATGACAGTTATTTCAATTCATTATTGAGTAGATCGCCCAACAAAATGTTCTCAATTCGGCCTCGCTCCGATAAGTTTATTCATGCATAGAATTCATTACACATTATGACATAATGTACAAGGGCAGTAAACACAGTCATCATTTCGAGAAAAAGAAACCCGATGACAACGGTCTATCGATGAATTATTCTGCGGACTTTGGACTATAGCATTGGTAAAAGATAATGGATCCGACATTCAAGACAGTTCCATAGAAAAAGAAGCAACTAAACTCGATGTATTGTTATTTGTTGTGGTGTCATAACCATTCATGATTGGAAAGATGGGATGAAGACATTGGTGGAAAAGAAACCTGGAGTTCAGTGTGCAGATGGAGAGCTAAAGCATTCTGGACAACAATCACTATAACCGAGAGTTGCAGGTGGGTTTCACTTATTTGTTTCGTTAGATTGTCAAGCACATCTTATTATTGTCATTCGAAATATATGAATAGATCTAGTTGTACACCGACTGAACATTTTTGTCCTGCAATTTGCATGATTTCTGTTAGACTGGTGACAAATACTTTTGGGCCCCTCACATTTTTTACCATATCATTCCTGGCAGAGTAGTAGGTCATTCTTTTTCTATTGATTCTTGCCTTGTCAAACATTGCTTTCATGGGATTGTCCTTTTTTCATACCAATCATCTGCCTTAGAAACACATCTGACCAAAATTTAGATAAAAGATTGAACTGTTCAAGATAAAAGGGGAATAAAGTTTATTAATGTTTATTTAATATCTTGTTGTTTCTGTTGAAATTGTCTTTGGCTTGATTTTCTTGTGTAAATTATGTAAAATGAAGTACATGTACATTCAGAATTCATTTCCTTAATTGCTTTTAATTTCTACTTTCAGGACTGTGTGAAATTCCAGATTTCTACAACAAAATTCACTTATCTTGATGGGCCAAGTCTGAGAGAGAGAACTGTGATGATATGCTTGCATTGGATATTCCAGACATCAGATTCTTGTGTTAAGATTTTAAAAGGATTATGGATAACTTAAAGTGTTTTCTATACTGTGTTTTAGAAAATGGACATATTTCAAAATATTTCTCTGAAAATGTTACATTTAAGTAAGGTAACAGAGCCAGATGTTTTGATCTGTTTCAACAAGTGTGTGAGATAAACTATAATTCAAACTTGACAACTGAACAAAAAGTGAAGTTTCCAGATTTCCCCCTCATCCTTGAATTGTTAAGCCAGTGAGTACTTTTGGAGAGTCAAATTCCAGTAGGCATTTCTCATATAATATAGGACATTGAAGGCAGCCTCAAATAAATAGTTACCTTTTCCACTTATCTAAAGAATGGGGGCAATTGGATTTTGTTTTCTGATTTGACTTGAGCAACAAGAAAATTTAGAGAATTTTACCTCTTTGAAGCTATTCCTCTTTATAACTGTTATTAACCTGTTATTAAATGATTTCCAAACAATGACAATGTTATAAGAGTTGTGTGTAGACACCTATAGAAAAAAAACTGTTGAGAAAGGATAAAAAAAAATCAATATGAGTCAATGTTTTCATTTTTCCTTAATGATTTGGACCCTTCCAATAAATCAACACATTGATTTCTGAATATTTCTGCTTAAGATGTATCAAAACAGCATACATCATTATTTTATACTATTTGATATCAACAGAAAACTCTTGAAAATGTTATTGGAAGGGTAATTTCTTAAATTAGGCATTTTCTCTTTTCAAAAAATGATTTCTATTCATATAGTCTACTTTATGAATTTGGGATGATCAACAATGTTTTGCTTTGAAATTGTAATTGTTTCATTTCCACACATTCATAAACTTATAGTAGTTTTCCTCTGTAATTTTTCTTTAAGATTTGAAAGAAAAAGAGTGAATAAGGAAAATTTGCTTGACATAAGTGATAACCCCTTCTTTCACAGTGTTTCAAATTCTTGCCATTTATAAGAAAATAGCAAGTTGGTGTTATTGACCAATGTATGATTAGTCTATGATATGAAAAATTATGTTTTCTCAAGATATAAGGTAGAGAATAGAGATCATCATGGCAAAAGGATTTATTGCTCATATTGAACAGTTAGATAATTCTTTTGTTACAGTGATATCAAAATCATTTGCTTAAGGCAAGGCATAGCAGGGTGTCGTTAAGTCATGGTGTAAGTTATTTTAAATCAAATCACAATCATTACTGCAAATACAGAGTAATTGCTCGATAATCAAGGTCATTCATTGATCTTTTTCCTATTTTTTCATAATTATTGAGGATTTGCCTTCTTTCTCATGCAGGAACTTTTCAAAGTTATGTTTTTAAGTTTATTGTATGCATTTAATCTTTTTTCATAAACAGTTATATTTTGTTTTTTGATTTTGAAATTAAAATATCAAAATTATCGGAAATCTTGAGTTCTTGTTGACGTGTTGACTCCTTTGTGTATATGCGGTGGTCGTTTCAGTAGGTCAAAAGTAGTTCTGGCAATGTTGATCATGTGATACATCACATGACACATTGACCTGATATCACTTATTTATATCAGGCAGGCGAAATTAGTCAGTGGATGGGCTAGTTGCTAGATAAAAAACAATATGAACTACATTTATTGTTAAGAATAACTGAGAACTGTTAAATGATAAACTTGTCCAAGAACAAAAACTGTCTGTTAACCCATTTCAAAACAATAATGACATTTGACCAGTTTGTTGTGGACAACTCTAGAAAACATTGTTGGAAAAGGAGAAATGGCTCTTAACGAGCCATTTCTCCTTTTCTCAAAATGTTTTCTGCCCTATCAGAATATTATGTTCCAAGTTCATCACATTATGAAGTGTCGTCTTCAAACTCCTTCATTTTCGACAAATTGACGTTTGAAAAAGGGTTAAATCCAAAACCAAACAAACATACTGCAGAATCATCTCTCCATCGTCCCATGCAGGTATCAGGTCTATTTTGGCGGTGCAGTTTTTCGGAGTGTCAGTTATTTGTGTCATGTTTTGTGAGGAAAACAGCTGAACCATAGAGTGTACCACAACGTCTACACCATCTTGTATGTGGGCTTGTTCATGGGTACCATTAGCCAACAGTAACCCAACCACACCTAAAATATAACAAGTGATCAAACATTAGAGTGTACCACAACGTCTACACCATCTTGTATGTGGGCTTGTTCATGGCTGCCATTGGCCAACAGTAACCCCACCACACCTAAAATATAACAAGTGATTAAACATTAGAGTGTACCACAACATCTACACCATTTTGTATGTGGGCTTGTTCATGGCTGCCATTAGCCAACAGTAACCCAACCACACCTAAAATATAACAAGTGATTAAACATTAGAGTGTACCACAACATATACACCATTTTGTATGTGGGCTTGTTCATGGCTGCCATTAGCCAACAGTAACCCAACCACACCTACAATATAACAAGTGATTAAACATTAGAGTGTACCACAACATCTACACCATTTTGTATGTGGGCTTGTTCATGGCTGCCATTAGCCAACAGTAACCCAACCACACCTACAACATAACAAGTGATTAAACATTAGAGTGTACCACAACATCTACACCATCTTGTATGTGAGCTTGTTCATGGCTGCCATTAGCCAACAGTAACCCAACCACACCTACAATATAACAAGTGATTAAACATTAGAGTGTACCACAACATCCACACCATCTTGTATGTGAGCTTGTTCATGGCTGCCATTAGCCAACAGTAACCCCACCACACCTAAAATATAACAAGTGATTAAACATTAGAGTGTACCACAACATCTACACCATTTTGTAAGGGGCTTGTTCCTGGCTACCATTAGCCAACAGTAACCAAACCACACCTAAAATATAACAAGTGATTAAACATTAGAGTGTACCACAACATCTACACCATTTTGTATGTGGGCTTGTTCATGGCTGCCATTAGCCAACAGTAACCCAACCACACCTACAATATAACAAGTGATTAAACATTAGAGTGTACCACAACATCTACACCATCTTGTATGTGAGCTTGTTCATGGCTGCCATTGGCCAACAGTAACCCCACCACACCTAAAATGATAAATTGTTATAACTCAGCCTTCTTCTTGGACCCTTCTGCTTCCAATGATTATTCTTCAGTGCATTTTTCACAACAGTACAGCTGTTATGCAGTTTAAAAAAAAAAAAAAATTATTAACTTCCAAATTTTCTCACATCTGTAAACTTTAAAGTATGTACAGCCTGTTAATTCGAAATACATGTAAAAGAAATCCATGCACTATGAAGTGATTCATCATGTATTATGCTAGTCCTGGTTTATAATTTCCCAAGTAATGAGGACAAAGATTTTTAGAAATGTGCTATGATTTCGAGCCATAATAAAGTTAAAGAAGTTTATTTGGGTTCCCCCTCCTCCTTCCCCCTTAAAACATGCAAGAGTGCAACTAACAGGCTTTAGAACGCAATTTTCTCAAGGTTGCACAATTGCAATCCTCCCCTCTATGAGGTGCATTCATGATAGGCAGGCTAATAGCAGTTATAATTCATATTCAATAATACTCTTTCTCAGTGAACTGCACATATTGACTGCTTTCCCACATAAACACTGTTTTAATTTAACACATAGACTATAACTTATTGACTTCAGAATGCACTTTTCTCAAGGAAGCCCCTCTCCCTCCCAATGATGAGGGTACATGTATTAAAGGCAGGCTGATACAAGTAAGTCCACAGAACTATAACTTAGTGAACTGTGCGTATTGAGTCAATTGACTACTTTCCCACATGGACACAATCTTTATCTAGCCCTTAGACTTTGTATAAAACTCACCTAGGGGTCTATTGTAGGCAGAAAGGGCTTCCTCGGACACAATCCAAACAAACTCCGTCCCAGGACTCTCCGTCAACCCAAGCTCCTTGGTAGTGGCAAACAGATTCTCCGCATCTTCCTTCCTGTAAAGTAATAGGGTCATTCTATTAAAAAACTATCCTTAAATGTGCTTGTTCACTTATAAGACATTTCGGAAATCAAAATTAGATGCCTTTGAAATAATTAATGTTGCGTGTTATGCTGTTCAATGAAAAATAGCTACTGAATGCAGAATTGTCAATTTATCAAAGTATGTGCAGATGGTATGCGACACTTTTAGGTCTAAATACATATCTATTTATTCTTTGTAAACCAGCTATATATACATGCATAAATATGAACTACCCCTTATAGGGCTGGAACTGACTTGATGCTTTTGCAAACAGGTTAGATCCAGGCCGGCCGACAAGTAAATTGGCGGCTGGCCTGTGATCTTGCCTGTTTGCTACTCTGAGTATCTTTCTTCAACAAAATTAGGCAGATATCTTAAGTTTTGAAAAGTAGATGACACAAAAATCTATTTTTAGAGAATTTCCCAGGATTCTAAGGGATAATTTTACTCAAACAAGAGTCAGCTGCTATACATATTAAAAATAATAAAATTCTAACATCCAACTAACCTCAAACCTATGAACAAGGAACTTCAAAACGTTATAGGATCTATCAAAGGTTCAGTGCAATACATGGTTGACATGGCCTATAGCGCCATACAAAAACAAAACATCCAGACTTAACACTGATGTTTATGCGCTTGATTTTGCACTAATTGGTTTCTAATTGAATTTCCACAGATCTGTTTATTGGAAAACATTCTGTAGTTAGCACATGTCAATGGAACACTAACAATAGTATTTCATCAATCCGTTCCCCTACAAAGAAAATTCTTCTTCTTCTTCTCCAACTTCTTCTTCTTCTTCTTAATCTTCTACATATCATTTTCTTCCTCCCTTCCCATATTCTCTTCTTCTTCGTCTTCTCAACTCCTTCTTAGTGCTATTTTAGACTTGAGAGCAAATTTGATTATGTCAAAGGTCAGTTTTAGAAAACACTATACTGTATATATATTTATATGATGTAAATGTTATTGTAATTTAATTTGAATAAATAGGTTGTTGTATGACAATTCAAAATAAAAAAAAAAAGAAAAAAAAGAAGGAAATTGTGACCTGTTAAAATTCCAAGCAACAGCAGACAACAATTATGAAATATCAGAGAGAACAATTTTTCTATTAGAGGAAGAAACCATTGTGACAAAAGGAAAACAAGCCTATAACAAGCAGTTTCACCTCTTTTCAAAGTGGTTTCTTTCCAAGGTTTTCTGTAGCAGATATAATAATGGCAAACAGAGGTTGTTGAAACCCATTACCAAACAATAAGGACATTTTACCAGTTTCTTGCAGAGGACTCTGTAAAACATGGTTGGAAAAAGAGAAATTGCTCTAAACAAGCAATTTCTCATTTTCCCACAATGTTTTCTGCCCTATCAAAAGATTATCAAATTCATGACATTGTGAAAATTTAATGTTGTCTGCAAACTAATAAAATTTGGGACAGTCGAAGATTTGGCTTTTGATAAAGGGTTAAAGCTAATCCATTTTACGACGTCGATTGTGACATATATTCTGCTTCATGAACTTTGAAATTATTCATTCACTGGAGAAAAAACTTCAAATATTGGATTATATGATTATTAGAACTTCTTTACTCAATTCTGCCATATTTGATTTCGAGTCTAGTACAAATCTAACACATTACCACCTAATGCCACATTTTTTAGCCTAGCAGCAGCCTACTTTCCAAAAATATTTTGGCAAAAGGAGAAATTGCTTTTCACAAAACCTTAAGAGCAATTTCTCCTTTTCCCACAATGTTTTCCAAAGTTGTCTACAACGAACTGGTCAAATGTCGTTATTGTTTGGTAATGGGTTAATCTACATGAATCCCCTTAAGACATCCACTATGGAGCTCAATCAGTGTACTGTAAATGTTTCTGAGAACGATTTCATGGACTGAAATCCCCAGTTATTTACAACTGGTTCAATTCAGTTCAAATCTCAGAGGGATTGATCAATGAAACAGATATTCTGATACATGAAACACTTTTCCAATGTGTACAGATGATTTGAAAGTAGTCTATTCTTTTTTTTACTCATTCCTTCATAACAATTTGCATGGGATTAAACACTGTGTCCACAATTTTTCAGTTATGTAATGGCTTTCCTGGAAAACCCCTGTAATAGACTAGAGCTCTGAAGTTCAGTTTAAACTTTTTTATCAGTCATTGAATGTGAAACAAGTTCTGACAACGTAGACTGACCACTCTTGATTCTGTTTCCTGGAGACATAACCAGTACTTGCCAAGTTGCACTGAATGTGTGTCTTGTCACTTTAGTCCCACCCAACCAGGGGCATCGATGGGAATAGGAACTAGCACCTCCATCCGTTACTTTATACATTGTGATACACAGAACCCCTGAATATATAATTCCACGGTTTATTCAAACTAGGACAAAAGGAAAGCAACGTTTTCAAGTATGAAAAATGATACTTAACCTTTAAAGCCCTGGAACTGAATTTGCTAATGCAAACATGTAAGATCTCAGGATAGCTGCAAAGTAAATTGGTGGCTGGCATATGATCTAACCTGTTTGCTACTCTGAGTATCTTTTCTCATCAAAATTAAGCAGATATTGAAGGTTTTGGAAAGCAGATGACACAAGAATTCTTATTTTAGAAATTATCTAGCATTCAAGCGTTCAAATGTGGTATTATGAAGAAACCATTGTGACAAAAAGGGGACAATGCTCTTTTGCTGCTTCTGCTTGTCCTTTAGTCACAATGATTATGGTATGAATTAATCAATAATGCATGATTGATTTCAGAGGCTTTACTTCATCTATGCAGATTTATTCACAGTAATTATTGGAAAAATTCCTTATCTATGGAAACAGAATGGTTCATTTCCCTAATACAAGAATAAAACTGACAACCTCTTTAACAGTACAAAATTATTGTGTCCAAAGGAAAATTTGCTCATCATAAGCAAATAATTCTTAATTCATAATACTATCACAATGCAAAATCAATAAACTATCTTGTATATCATAGATATTTCTTATCAATATCATTAAACTTGGCATTGAAAGAATCTGCTGGAAATTACTAAGGAAGGGACCAGTAAAAAAATTGGTAAGGGTGTATAATTATGTTGCCCATCTGTACTGTATAAATTGAGTCTGGGAGAGATCTAATTAACAGCTACTCCTCTAACCAATTACTTCATTGAACAATACACTTCATGTAACCGAACCAGTATGTGCAAAAAGCGTAGTTGATGGTATCATTAAAAAACACGAAAAACATCAAAAAGTATTGCAACAGAAGTTTTAATGTTTATCAAGAAAAATGGTTTTAGCGACAATGTTTTCAGCTGCTATCTGTCAGCTGTAAATACTTCTTTAACCCTTTATCAAACGCCAAATTTTCGGCTGTCTAAAACAAAAATTTGTGCCGAGGGTATTTCAAATTGTGATGAAATTGAAAAAAAATCTTCAGATAGAGCTTAAAACAGTGTGGGAAAAGGGGAAACTGCTCGTTACGAGCAATTTCTCTTTTTCCCACACTGTTTTCCAGAGTCGTCTGCATCAAACTGGTCAAATGTTGATGTTGTTTGGTAATGGGTTAAGAGTTGGTGAATTATGTTTTGAATAAAGAGAGAAGGGTGAAACAGATTTGCAAGTCCATATTTGTTTATTTTCCCCAATAATTGTCTGGATAAATACTGAGATCTTCTTCAAAGAGGAACCATCAATACATGAATATTGAATTTGCTATAACAAGGCTTTTATCACAGTTCTTCCTCTCATGAAATATATGTTTGTATTTGTTTTTGAATCCTTTCTTTTATATACACATTTTGACCACACTGCATTTTACTTCTCGAAACCTCATTTTAAAAAGGTAAGAAATTGTTCCTTATGAGTAATTTCTTCTTTTGTCACAAATGTTCCTTATTGATAACTTTTAATGCTGCTTGGGTCTTATCTGTTTCAAGGGTTCAATGCAAGACTATAATAAGTGCTTCATAAACATTATGTTTTTGTTTTTTTTTCAAAGTTGACCTGTCACAAAAAAAAACATTGAAGGAAAGGAATTAATAACTTTAGAAAGCAATAAGTCTTTCAACAAACTATTTAAGAACTTGTATGTTCCAACTTTTTTCTCTCATGTAGATGACTTTAGAAGCATTTGTGGCAGATGACAGTTGAAAGCATGTTCTCCATATTCTCAAATTTGTGTCATTTTTCATTGATGAAATAAGGAAAAATATTTCTTTTTATGAATGGGTAAAAACTATTGTAAGAAATGGAATGGTTCATTTTTCTAAAACAGTGGTTTCCATAGAATTATACAGATGCCTTATATTTTTTTATTTTTGAGAAAAAGGTGAAAAAATATCGACTAATTTGGCAAAGCCCATCATTTTTAAAAAGTCATTGATGATTTAAACTTTTTCATTGCGTATGTCTTTTGGATTTTAAAGTTTGCAGATCTGTTTTACAATTTTTTTTTCTTAAATCATGACATTGTAACATTCATTTAACGTTAATGCAAATGAGAGAATCTAATGAATTGTTGTAGAGAACATGCTGGTATATATATAGACAACACAACCGCTCCATGTACAACAGTGTTTTTCACTGATCGGATGTGTTTGTGTCTTTGAGAAGTTCATTTGCTTGGTTCATTATATTGGTGGCTGCATATTTCCCATGGGCCAAGACTCGGGACGAGTCTTCTCGGAGGTGGGAGTTATGTAACGTTTGTTAAATGTTTATGCAAATAAGGGAATCTGATGCATTGTTGTAGAGAACATGCTGGTATGGAGATAGACAACACAACTGCTCAGTGTATGACAGTGTTTTTCACTAATCTGAAGTGTTTGTGTGTTTGAGAGGTTCATTTGCTCGGTTTGTTACACTATCCGGTATTGGTGTGTTCTAGGAAACAAAAAATTGCTATCAATAAAACATTTGGTTTGATGAGAACCAATCTTCATAGTTGCATTTGAAATGATTTCTTTTTTAAAACCCATGCATCATTTTTTAATTCTAATTTGTTAAAGCCAACCAATCCATGCCTATCAATGGAAAAGCAAAATTCTATCAAGTGCAGTTTTCACTATGACCATCCTATAGCTATTTCACACAGACATCCAAAAAACACTGAATGTCACTTTGTTTTCAATGATTGATCAGGATATCAATGAAAACTGTGTGAAATCTCTGGAAGATCCAGTCTATTTATGTCACATATTTTCTAAATGCTCAGTGTTATACACACTGAGTTGCCTGAATAAACACTATCTTCAAGCATCAGTAGAAAAGGACTTTGATATCCTATACATTTTTTATATCATTTTGAAATCTTATATTATATATTACATCTATATATCTATATACCACACAAACACGTGACCATATTGAAAGGAATATTGTTCAAACTAGAATGGTTATAATTTCATGCAATCGCACCAAATACCTAACACAACACAATTCTAAGATTATTCAATTCTATAATCAAGTAATCAACTATTCTCATTATATAAACAAATATTGAATAGTGTTGTGTCACCATTGCACTGTTGCATTATGGGTATTTGTAAAATATGTAGATGTTCTGAAAAACATCTTTAATTCTTCTTTTAGAGAAAGGATAACTATAAAACAATATTGAAAAAAATGAGCAGCTTCCTTCCTCCAGTTTTCCAAACAAATTACCAAAAATATCCTCCATTTCCTATTCTTTCAGGGCTTTGATTTGTGTAAAAACTATACAGATACAACACCGAGGCTTTACTTACCCAGCTGAGAGTAGTATAATCCTCGACTGTAGTGTAGGCAAGTCTGACAGCAGTTCTGTGAAGTCTGATATACCAACAGTGAATTTGATAATCTTCTCAATCTGAAAATAACATAATTTGATTAGGTGTAAAATTTGGATATCAATATATATGCTAATCAAAGAAATAGAGATGGTTTGTGCCTTGAATTGGAAATGTTATCAGGAAAGGTGTCTCAAAATCATCTTGTGACCCAAAGTTTGATTGAATAATAATTCGGAGTCAAGTATGTTAACCTTTCCCATTCAAGGCACCAATCATCTTTTTGTTTTATCCTGTTACATTTTATGGAATGAAATAAAAAAAGCCATAAAAGTTATAAACAAATAAGAGGAAACAAACTGAAAAGCGATAGTAACAGTGGCAGACAGCAATCACAAGATCTAGTGATCCTTTTATCTATCTGCTAGTTCCACTGATGAAAGGAAGATACGGGTAAAGTGACTTAAAGGCCCATAGGGTGGGGTGTTATGAACTTTTTTACGATAGCTAGTTCACTAAATCTGTCCACGTTTCATTGTTATATGCTATTTACTTACTTACTTATCCTACTTTTCCAACATCATCCTTCCCTTATCAATTACTGAAGAGTTCTTTAACCTTTTACCGAACACCACATTTTCGACTGTCCTAAATTGGAAGAGTTTGCAGACAATAAATTTAAGTGTGATGCAATTGAAATATAATCTTCGGATAGGGCAGAAAACATAGTGGGAAAAGGAGAAATTGCTCATGATGAGCAATTTTTCCTTTTCCCACAATGTTTTCAAGAGACGTCTGCAACAAAGTGGTTAAATGTCGTTATTGTTTGGTAAAAGGGAGTTGCTCAATATTTTACCTTGATATCGGCATCGTCTGCTAGAGCCTGAAATCGTGATAGAATCGCCCGTCCTTCCTCGTCCATTCCATGTATGAATATCACTTGTTTCCAGTCAAAGTAGAGAAGCAAGTCAATCCAGACATTCGCTTGATGGAAGAATGGTGGTACAGTCCTGATAAAGGTGGAGTGAACATTCTGAAATTGTAAACAAAATTTGATTAGTTGTAAGCATGGGTGAAAGTTGAACTATTTAAAAAACCTGAAATCTGTAATTCATTATCCTGAAAAGGCATGTTTGCTATAGCATTATTTAGGGACAAAAAGTCTCAAAAACCTGAAATTCAGGAACAACCCTGAACACTTTCACCCATGTGTAAGGTATGAAGTTTGAACCATTACCAAACAATAACGACATTTGACCAGTTTGTTGCAGACGACTCTGGTAAATATTTTGTTAACAGGAACAAATGCTTTTAGCAAGCAATTTCTCCTATTTGCCAGATTATTTTTCAATTTTCTCACAATTTGAAATGTTGTGCAAACTCTTTCAGTTTGGGACAGTCGAAAAATTGGCATTTGGTAAAGGGTAAAATGGATTTACTTCTAACAATAAAATAGATTTATTGATGGACAAGATCTCATTTCTCTTGTAAACGGCTTGTCTTCGTTTTAGCTTTAGATTCCAGATTGACCAATTTTGCTTTCCATTGTGTCAGTTAAACGTTGTTGATAAACAATGAAATGGAATAAAGGCACAAAGAAAAATGAATGATTCAAATAGGTCTCATTCGATACCTTGACAGACTACAAATACAGGGCACTATAATTTGAGACCCTTGCATGTGGTACATTTAAAACATAATTCTTTCATTATTTAATTTTTCTCATTCACAATTATAAGCATGAAAATTAATATTTCCTTTACAATAGTGAGAACAAACCATACTAACAAAAAAGACATTTTGCTCATTTAGAGCAATTTATTCTTCTTGTCACAATTGCTTCACAAGTTGTCTGATCGGGCGTGTTCACCCTTTACCAAACGCCTAATTTTTGACTGTCCCAAAATGAAAGAGTTTGCGGAAGACATTTCAAAATGTGAACAAATTGGAAAAAAAGTCTTCTGATAGGGTAGAAAACATTGAAGGAAAAGGAGAAATTGCTTGTAAGAGCAATTTCTCCTTCTCCCACAATGTTTTCAAGCGTTGTCTGCAACAAACTGGTGAAATGTTGTAATTGTCTGGTAAAGGGTTAATCCATAGATACTACAAGTCCAAATTCACATGTACAAATATAACATACCTTGTCTGAAAACGCGCTGTCCCTCGCATATATCCCAACCAGAGGAATACCATAGTAACCACATGTATACGACACGGAGACCGGCGATTGCGCCTTCATTGGTGGGTGACTGGCTATGATCACGTGTACGCTCTTCGTAATCAGATCATCGCACACCGACAATGCAGAACGAATGGGGTTAGTGTCCATGATGTAGCTTGTACTGTTGAATGTTAGCCCGGCAGCGCGGACCTCCTCCCTTCTATTCACCTTGTCAACATAATCTTTGAGGAACGTTATTTTGTCGTTATCACTCAACACTGCGCCAATGTGAACGTTCACAGCCAAACAATTCACGGACATCCCAAGGATGAGCCCAAGACTGTATGCCCAATACATTTTGAAATCAGTTTTTATTAAGCGAGGTTTTCGTTTTTGGTCTCCTGACTCACCTCTATGAAAAAGTTACCGGTGTGCTCTTTTTTCTTCACATAACATCTGAAAATAAATTATACATGATAGTACTTCATAAATGAAAAGGCTAAGGGGAAAAAATGATAAAAAAAGTAACATACTCAGATTCAACTTCGAAGATTGTGTATATTTGAAATTAGAATTGTTTGGCGGTTATTTAGGTAATTCAACAAAAAAGCTGCTAACACAACAAATTGATTTATGCTTTTGTGACAGTTTGCTCCTTTCCACTTTTATATTACAGACAAAAAAAGAAAGGCGTTATAATTCTTGGACAAAACGTTGTTAAAAGGGAAACCTGTTTCCATCAAACAAACTTATCAAAGTGGTGATATATATACTATTAGGGATGTAATAATACCCTGAAAGCTATATTGCAATATATTGCAGAATGGAGAGACTGCATTGCGATATTGTGAAACAAACCTCTTAACATAATATACGCTGAAACCGTTTTGCAATATGAAGAAATTGTATTGCAATTAAATGAAACACATCTCTGACAATAAGGGGTGTAACAATATTTTGAAAGCCGTATAAAGCCATGTATTGCAAAATGGAGAAACTGTATTTGGATATTGTTGAACAACTCTTTAACAATAGAAGGTGTAAAACTATGCTGACAATGTATTGCAATAAGTTGCAGTATGGAGAAACCGTATTGCAATATAATGTGTCAAGAGTAAGGTGTAATAGTCATTAAAATACTGCCAAAAATCAAAAGCTAATATAGTGTAACATTCGTTGAACGTTTATGCAAATTAGGAACCTAATGCATCGTTGATGAGAACATGCTGGTATATATATATATATAGACAACACAACTGCTCAGTGAATGACAGTGTTTTTTCACTGATCGAATGTGTTTGTGTCTTTGAGAGGTTCATTTGCTAGGTTCGTTACAATAGGAACAGATTTAGTTTTAGTTTAATTTTAGTAAACTTTTAAAGTCGTATAGTTTTCTTTAAAACAGAATCATCTCTTGCTTTTTGCTGCCTACTAACCCATTACCAAACAATAACGACATTTGACCACTTTGTTGCGACGACTCTGAAAAACAGTGTGAGAAAAGGTGAAATTGCTCATAATGAGCAATTTCTCCTTTACCTACAATGTTGTCTACTCTATCAGAAGATTGCCTTCCAATTTCATAACATTTTGAAATGTCCTCTGCATAATCTTTTAATTTGGGACAGACGAAAAGTTTGCATTTGGTAAAGTGTTAAAGCAATCTATATACCATTCACAACAGTGTGAACAATGTCTGTCTAAGACTAGTTAACATGCAAGAACCATAAAACATGACACGTTTTCCATATTTATCTTAACAGCCAATTAGTCACAATAGTTTGATGCATAGGTGTAGGAGATTGGGGGGCCAGGGGGGGGGCAGGGGGCCCAGCCCCCCAATACCCAAACCAGGGGCCCAGAGTATACAAAAATACACGGGAAGTCTTGATTGACAAAAACAGTAGTGTAAAACGTGTAAAGAATCAGACTCAATATTGTCTTCAATTGTTAGCTAAAGCTTGAAGAATAATTCAATTCTTTGAAATAGTTGAATCTGTGGCTGTGACAGCCTGGTCGCTGTCACTTTTGTTTCGATCAATCCATTTGATTTCCGCGTGAGATCGAGACCTGTCATATCCTTTTTTCTTTTTTTTTTCATTAAAGATACACATGTTCATACGCTTTCTTTTAATTTTTATAATGTTATTGAATTATTTAAATGTAGTCATGAAAAAGTTTACGAACATTTATTCTTAGACCAGTCCTCATCATTCTGAAGTTGGCCCCCCAAAGTTGAAAACGCTCCTACGCCTATGTGATGTTAAATATGAAAATCTGAATTTGGTGTTCTTGACACTTTGTAGTTCTTCTAAATTTCAATGTGAGATTGCCTTGTCAGAAAATAAAATCTAATCTTCACATCAAACTTTTTTGACGAGTCTTTATTTTCATGACAATGATTGTTGATATTACATTTTTGATATTTATTACTATACTCCAAGAGTAAGTGCTTTAACCCTTAACCAAATTTGTTTGCTGTCCCAAATTGAATGAGTTTGCAGACAACATTTCAAATGTAATGAAATTGGAAAGTAATCTTCTGGTAGAGTAGGAAACATTGTGGGAAAAGGAGAAATTGCTCAGTATGAGTAATTTCTCCTATTCGACAACGTTTGTCAGAGTTGTCTGCAACAAAATGGTAAAACGTCGTTATTGTTTGGTAATTTGTTCAACAACACTCATGCAGGAATTGCAACTCGGTAAATAAAAATCCAAGTCTGTTTTCAATTAGGAAACCAATTAAGCTCATTATTGGATATTCTTTGCAACTCACAAAAAAAATACGCTATCATTGAACCCATTGTTTAAAAAATGTAAGAATTCTAATTCAATACGCAAAGCTCCTCATTTTTGTGCAAATTAAATAGAAAATAATCATAATAGTAATATTTTTTTTACCTCAGCATCAGCAACCGGTGTCAACGTACATTTTCTATCTCATTAGCATATTGTAATAATAACGATATGTGTGGTTTACACGTTAAACCAGTCCAATTTTAAGAACCCAATGTAAAGTTACTAATGATAATCCTTTTCCTTTTAAAGGTATTTTTGTTTACAAAGGCTATCAAGGCTAAGACGAAACAATAGTTTTTGAACTAAATATTGATTTAAATGTAACAACATAAATTTTTACCAGAATGATTAATTTACAACACTTAACACTTTTCCTTATTTTCCTTTCAAGTTTGATTTTATTGTTTTCGGTAGATTTACAGCGAAGTTTTCTAGACTGGTTATTGGCGGGAGAAAACACGATACCGGTCAGTGGAGAGAAAGAAAAAAGAAAACATCGCACTTTTAACCCAAAACATACCAATGACGGACAAAGACGCAGGTAAAACAATTTCCATACGTGGATATGGCACAATCTTATTCACATGCAATGGACTGTGGGTTGAGATGAATACGGTAATTTCTTAAAAATAACAAAAAAGGGCAAACAATCGGAACTGTTCTCCACCCACTTTTCACATAAGAACATCTTCAACAAAAAACCTGACCGAATTTGACCGTTCTCGTTAACAAACTTTCTACTCTCATAACATGTGAACAAAAAAAAAAAGAAATTTCATATATCAAACAGCCACAAGAAGTAGTTTTCTTTTGATGGGACTGTCATGTCAATTAGGAAATAGGCCTTGGCTGCAATTGCTTAAAAATTCAAGCCTAACCTGATCAGATCCTGTTTAACAATATCTGAGTTTTTTATTATACAATTTATAGGAAAAGGAGAAGAAATAGATGATTAATGTCATAAATAATTTACTGACATTTCTTGTGGTGTAAGTAATGCTTAGTTGCCCGTTACTTAGTCAAACTAATTTAACGCAATCGGAAAATATTAAGAAATTTACTTTCAAATGATTCAAGTAGTCCAAGAGTTTTTGAATAAAATTCCCGTCTATAGTATCATAGAAAGTGATAGAGGCCATGTCAATTATGTAAGGTCTATTTCTCGCTCTAAGTGCGACCTTTTAACACGTACATAGATCATTACTTTTAGGTCAAAGCACATGCCATAACGTCAATACACACGCTTATGTCTGTACCTATGAAGACGCTGCATAAATCGACTTTTTAAAATGCATACTATCAATTTTTTATCAGCTGTTTACTGCTTTATAGACGAGCAGTTTATCTAGAATAAACTGGCATTGAAGTTGGCTCCATTTGGGGTCAATTTAAAGTGCTGTGGACACATTTAAAGCACCGCGGGAGTCGGCTAAGGCGCCACAGGAGTGCTTATTTTGAAATTCAAGCGCTTTATGGGGGAAGACCCTGACATGTTTCTTATTTTAACAGATATAAAGATTCTTGAAGATCCTTGAAGATCCATTCAGTGCTCAACACTCTCATCCTCTGATTGGTTGTGCTGTCTATTTATTCCATCATATTCACTTTAACAATGCGTCCATTTTTCAAATTTGCATAATTGTTTCAAAAACATCAAATACTTTAAAAAAGTATTTGCTGTTCTTGATATTTGCCACATATGTTGATGTCATTTTGGAATGATAATCAGTGTAGTCATTAACAGTTAGCTGCCGACCAATTTGACAGCATCAAATAACAAAAATTTTGATTGGTGGTCATTTTTGTTAGGTTTTTGCTTCATTTTCTCTCTCAAGTCGAAAGTTGTCTCTTACTCAAAAAATAAATGACAACCCTGGATATCTAACTCATGTTTAAGGGATTGGTCTAAGAGTTTGTATTAGAGTCTTGTATTAATCATTATCTGTTTTCATTTTCAGAAACTTATGATGACGCAGTGGAGGAGAGGGTCATTAATGAAGAGTACAAAATCTGGAAGAAAAATACCCCATTTCTGTATGATTTGGTCATGACACATGCCTTAGAATGGCCAAGTCTCACAGCTCAGTGGCTTCCAGATGTTACAAGGTGAGCTGTTGATGGAGCTGGTGGTTTTATAAAGGAAGTTGCTAATCAAGGAATCAATGCATTACTTGACTATAGAGCTGGGACAAGTACCCAGGTATGGGCCGGGTACAGGCCGCTACCTGGGTAGCAAATCACTACCCGTAACCAACATTATTTTTACCTGGCTTAAAGATAGACATGAATGTGTGAATAAGCACTTGTTGATGAGTGAATCAGACATTTCCAAAACTATCAATCAATTATCCCAAAACAATTTGTGAACAAATATGTAACACTCTATACTCGCCCAGGGTGGTCATTAATTTTTGGAGTAAGAGACCAGCTTTAGATTTGAGGAGGCCATTTAAGCAAATGCCCAACAAAAATAAGGTGTTGCTTATGATCGCCATTCACTTTTTTGTTTTTTGAGCCGATCAAAAAGTCATTTGAAGCAGTCACATTGGCCGGCAGACGGCTTTTAATGACAACCCTGCTCATCCACTTGAAGAATGCTCGTCAGCTATTGAAACTATCAACATTCTTTTTATGTTCCGAACATCGTAGTAAGTCACAAGCGCCTGGAACCATAACTTGCATCCATTCTTTATTTGAATACTAATAAGACATGGAAGCTTGTATGATTAAAATTTAAATATGGGGAATGAAACTTACATGACGAAAATTGGGCCATTTGCTTTTATAAAGCCCTGAATGTCTAACAACACATTAAATATTGTTGATGAACAGAACATAAAAATCAAAGAGGTTAACTCCTCAATGCATAACAAGTAATCAACATGTCTGCTCAGGTAGACTTTGAGATGATGCGTTTATGTATTGTTATACGAAAATGAAAGGAAAAGCTGTCAAATCGAAATAAATATCAACATAACTGGGTCAAAGGTCCCATAACTCATCCTTGTTATTTCTTGCATCTTTAAATCTTACCACATTAACCATGTACGAGGGTTGGTACGGAAGTTCGTGGACTGGTACTAGCAAAAAGATATTCAGCAGTATACATGTATAAGATGTATATAACCATTAAATTTGATCTATCATCTCCATAATGTATCAATTTCATGAATGTGTGATTAACATTTTAACAAATGTAACATAAAACAATAATGCGGTAGTGCGTACCCGGAGCATGACAGCGTACAAAATGCGACGTCATGATGACGTCCAGATAAAGTTAAATGTCTTTTCAAACCTTCTCTGCATAGTCAGCAGGTGTTTCAATGCATTGTTTGGGTCTTAGTACCTGTTTATTGTAGACAACAAGGTACCAGTAACTGTCGTAAGATTTTTCCAGATTTTGAGTTAATGTCCATTCGGAATTCGGTGTTGATAACCATGCTTTTCCATGAAAAACATAATAAACACATATGTTTTCAATCACTTTTCTGCACTTGTGCCTTCTTCAGGGGAGGAGTCCTATGGGTTTTCGATATGAAGAACTGTGCTTTTGTCTCTGAATCGAAATGCCATAGTCATGTCCCGTTCGTTCTTTTTATGCGATCAAGAAACCTTCGCGTTTGTTTTGTTTAATAAACATTTCCAAACAGTGAACCCTGGCTTCCCGTTCATGGTCCTTCAGTGGTCGCAGAACCCAACATGCGCACACCTATGACATTCCTAGTTCAACAGTCAAACATCCATGTATAGTTGGCTTGGAAACACCTAGCTCAAATGCTAATCTTCTCAAAGCGTGCCTTCTCTCATTGTAAAATCAAGTATTTCACTTTGTCTTTGATAGAACATTTGAGTACTGGTGGATGACCACATCGCTCACCATCTTCTATTGAATCTCTCCTTAAACTGTTTATGCCAGTCGAATGCTGGTGATCTGCTACATTTCTGAATAGTGCTGGAGCTCTTTAACATGTTGAACGCCTCAGTTGGTGTCCTATCTAGACCAAAGCAAAATTTAACGACCGACTTTAATTCAACGTCGCCAGTTGACGTCATGGTTTCTTAAGTTTAGATAACGACCGCGGTGATGAAAATCCTTGTAACTTGTGAACACAGAACCGGAATTACATCACAATTTTAGGTCATGACGTCAGAGGTACAATATCACAGCAAACGATTTCACAGAGATTTTTACAGGCGTGAACATTTTCTATTGAGTCAAAATGAAAAAGTTTGAATAACATGTAATTTTTGACGTGCTCCGGGTGCGTCGACCCACCAGACTAAGGGGACTGATAATTCGGCAAATACTTGACAAAACTTGACAGAACACCTGCTCTGGGTTAACAAAGAGTTATACAGTGTTTATTGAAGATATCAATGATTTATGACATATAATAGAAATATTATGATAACAGTCCACAAACTTCCCTACCAACCCTCGTATATACAAGTTTCTTTCCAAAGTACTTAAATAGAATTCCACTGACATTATTTTTCACTGTTTCAGACCCGAAGGAAAAGATTATTCATTACACAGATTAATTCTCGGAACACATACGTAAGTAAAGCACCTCTTTAACTATGTAGAGGGTCCTGCATGGGCCACTGGTTAAGGTTTAGTGACACAGGGGTTGTTCCAGCAGGTTTTTCGTTCTGGGGCAAAACACTGCAGAGCCTTGCTTAGAACTGGCAAAATCAAGGCCTGACTACACGAAACTTTTGTAGGCCATATGCCCTTGACTGACTGAAATCCCTGAGGTCTGACAGAGCTTTGGTCTGACAGAATTTCACATTTTTAAGTTTTTCCGGTTAAAAAAAGCACATTGATTTTATTTAGAAAAAAAATCACTCTTGATCATATCATATGCATTCTTGAATAGTCTGGAAAGCTGAGTGTAATGATATACGTGTGGTTATTTGTTGATATTTACTTCCATAAATTTATAATCTGACAAACTGAAAATATTTTGTCTAAATCATATTAGCATCACATTTCACAAAAGAGGATTTACAGAATCATTTTTGAAAGGCTGTGTGTAATAAAGCAATCAAAAACCTTATCTGGACAATCAACATGGATTCTGATTAGATCCAACTAATCCAGGCCATGTCATTTTATTACAGAATTTTAGTTAATAATTTTGGCAGAACTGTCTGAAAAAATAATCAAATTTGTCAGAAATCAGATAGAAGAAAATTAATGATCGTGTACTACAATGCAATTACAATTGATAAAACCAATTGTGAATAAAAATTTGTCCTGACATTTTTATTCATAAACAAGGACTAGTTTATCACTATTTTTCGTTATCCCCTGAAGGAAAAGCCTCTTTTAAATACATAAAAAAAAATTAAAAGAGAATGCATCCTCTTCAGAAATAAACTATACACCAAAGTCATCATTTTTAGAATGATCGTTGTACATTATTGATGGCCATCAATATGTTCTTTGTTTGATGCATGTTTCTTTTTATCCATGACCTTTTATTTTTGGTGATGGTTTGCTCCATTTTTAGTTTATGATGAAATTTTCTAAGAGCCATTTTTAATGTTGATAAATTCAAATTTAATTCAACCTAGAAAAAATATCTTGTGTAAAACTGAATGAAAGTCTATAATTTATCCTGTCACTAGTGCCATTTCGGGACCGATAACTAGGTGCCGTATAACATTTGTGATATCCGGCACTAACCATATAATACATGCACGCGACTAATCATGACGTCATAAGAACGATATGACGTCATATTTACATCATTCTCTACTTATTTTTCCGTTTTTCTCGTTGTATTTACATTTTGTTTGTTTGAAAGAATAGATAAAGGTAACAGGATAAATAGAATAGATGATTGGTGTCTTTGAATAGGAAAAGTTATCGGGCTCGGCATCGGAATATTATCCGTTTCGCCTTCGGCTCACCGGATAATATTCCTACGCCTTGCCCGATAATATTTCCGATTCACGACACCAACCATCTATTCTCTATTTATCTCTTCTTTTTGGATAATATTGGTTATTTACCTGCAAATTCTTTGTCATAATTCACCTTTTAAAGTTTCAAATCTAATTTGAAAAATACCTTTTTAGTTGTGTTAATTTTTTTTTACATCTAAAATTAGAATGTCCAAAAGATAAAAACTTCCAAGTTTTACTTTAACTACAATGTAATCACCATTGTTGCATAATCTTCTAATAGCTGGTTGCTATTCCTCATAAGTATGATTGATCAATGTTGAGAAACTAGTAAATTAAAATAAGATCGTAAATTGTATAAAATGAATAACATTTCTTTTTATTTCAGACCTGTCCCCAATATTTTGTTTACAATTATTGTTTTCCTTTTAGACAGAACTTGACACAGTTCTATGATAGTAGAAAACTGACGAACACTTTTTTACTCATGATGAAAACAATTCTGTAGAATTTTTTCATCATGAGAAAAATCACTTGCTTATTAAATTATTATTTATGCATGATTTCAATTCATTTTTCATTCACTGCTATCTCTTACTTCAACAATGTTATAATGTGGTTTTTATTACAGTTGTTTACCTTGTCCCCCCCGTATGGTTATTGTTAGATGTTCGCTTTGAAAGAATCAGCAGGCAACAAAAAAAGGAAGATAACATGTTACTAATCAGTGATTTTTCCCTTATATGTTTTGTACCGTAAAACAGACCTATTTCCAATCAAATTTACTATTCACAAAATTTACTATTTACTAAATCACAAATTTCCAAATATGGGAATATATGGGTTTAATCTTAGAGTATTTGTTGTTTAGCTACTTAATAACAAATACAGTTTGCAGTTAGCATTGGAAGAAAAGATATTATTTGTACATGCAATTTAATCTTTTTTTACATGTTCCTCACTGTGTGAGACTTCATTCAGTTTTGATCTCATTTTCAACTATTCTCTCTTAGCTCTTGATTTGGAATGCTTAGAAATTAATGTGATATTTTCCCTTTATAAAGAGTTTAGTTTGTATTCCTATTCACATAAAGAGAACATAGCAAAAAGACATTTCCTCTGGATTTAAGGGTTCATCTTAGACAAATTTCTATTAAGTAAAATCAAACTTTTTTTCTCAATTATTTAACTTTCGAGGATGACAATAGTTTTTAATATCTTCAAAAATGTCAATAATCTAAGTTGGTTATGGTACTGTGACTACTGTCAATAAGTAGCACAATTTGAAATGCATTTTGGGGGAAGTATTGCCTGTTTCGTTCATCAATATTATTGGTCATTTTCAAAGAATTTGATTCTTTAATATAACGTGATTTTTTTTAGTGTTCATACTAAAACTTCTTTCATTACTAAAACCTAACTTAGTTTTGATTTATCAATGGCTCAGTGCCATTTTGATGTTTCTCAAGTTAAGATGATTTCCATTGCATGCTTTTACAGGTTTTGTTTATGTCCCTTTATTATTTTGTTCAGTTAAGTCACATTTCCCCTTGATTTTGTTTCTCATTGACTTTGGCGAGTCATTTCATTAACTACTCTGGTCTCAATTCTATTTTTTCATAATTGATAGCCTGATATCTTTTGTAGTAAATATTAAAGGTTGATAGCAGGTTTCCAATTGAGTGCATGAAACAACTTATAATTTATCTTTTAAAAAGAAAGAAAGAAAGAAAAATCACATAAAACCATTTTGGCTTGCTGTCCTTAACACTGAGAATTCCTCCTGGAATTACATTTTGTAGAGATTAAAAGGACTAGTTAGATATGACCAACATTTGTTTGGAATTTGTTCTTGCTGAACAGCTTTTGTAAAATCTTTGGTTAGAGGTGGACATCTTTTTCAAATTTTTGTTGAAAGATTGTTTTAACTCTACTTGCAAATCAATTTTAAAAATATCAAATCAGTTATAAGGCATTTTGTTTGTTACTAAATTTTACTTAATTGGGTTACATCTAAAAGAGGGATAGGGGCTAATAATATGTATAAAAAAACACCAAGTTTGGTAGAAATTTCTTTGATTTTAAATCTGCTTGAATTCCTTTTTTTTTCTCCCTTTTTTTAAATTTTGAATAGTGTAGGGCTGTTCTCCGTTTTGGCTGAAACACATGGTTACCTAGTCTAGCTCACGACAAGTGAATGATTGTATAATTGAGGGGAAGTGTCTTCTTGCTATGATTTCAGTGTGACGATTCCAAACTCCTCTAGTCTGAACCGTGCTGATGAGCAAAATCATCTCCTAATTGCCAGTGTCCAGCTTCCTAATGATAATGCCCAATTTGACGCTTCCCATTATGATACTGAGAAAGGAGGTAATTTTGTTCACACAAAACAAATCCAGAGGTCCGAAACTGCAATGATAAAAACAAAACGACCTAAGAAATGGACTTGCTATATTCTCAAAGGTTCAATGCAAGACTATAGTAAGTGCTTCACGTTTGTGAAGCACTTACTATTGTCTTGCATTTAACCCTCGTTCTGTAGTCTATATTCATATATTGATGGTAATTATTCGAATGATCTATTACCACCAACATGTGTTATAACTGATAGCCAAAAGAATCTTGGGGTCAAAGACAAGACTCCCTCCTTCTATACAACGGAGCTCTGGATTCCTGCTCTAAATTTGGCGTTTTTGACAGGTCCGAGGAACAAAATAATTTGCTGATTGCAAGCGTCCAACTGCCCAATGATTACACCCAGTTTGACGCGTCCCATTACGACGGGGAGAAGGGTGGTAAGTGGCATGATATCAGATCACTGCGAGAGACCTTTCCAGCTCTGTTCTGTCTTCAAAAGTTAATTGGCAATTAAACTGAGTTAATTGGCAATTAAACTGTGGCATGCTTTTCAATGTTCAGGTTCCCCTGCCCAATTCAGATTCATGATTCATATAAAAAATATTCTCATATCATCTCATTATTAAGTTTCTTTGTTACCGTATATACTCGACTATAATTTGCATTTTTTTACATAGAATTTGGATGACAAAGTGTGGGGTGCGTCTTATAAGCAAATTCAATCAACATCACATAATTTGTCAGTGTCATTTTTGTTTATTTTACCTTTCTCTAGAGAGATTTGCAGGTTTGTTTACTTTTGTCCAACATGTTGCAAATGGCGGTCTTGTAAATAAGGGAAGTAACTAGGATAGTTGGGAATATATACTGGTATAGTTTAGGTACGGTTAATGAGTATTTATCAAAATGAGAACATCGGTAGAATATATCAGTTATTAGTTAAATTAGTCATATCTTCTTATCTGTCAAGGTTTCAGTGACTATGGAAGGTCTGGACATTAAATACAAGACGTTAAGTTTCATTCATGACTTAAGCTGTCAATGTGCCTTAAAATGCCGATCATTCATTCATTGTTTTGAAAGGGGAAATGGCTTTTACGAGCAATTGCTCATTTTGTCAGATCAAATGTATATTCCATTGCTGTAAATGAATAAGTTTTGTGCAAAAGCGCCTCTTAAAAGAAATAAGTTAAGAGTTCAAACCAAATCTCTTCACCTGTGTCTTAAACCCAAACTCTATCATTTTGTTGTCTGTATTGCGTTTGAACTCATGGTTCCTCATTGTTCAGTTTGTCATGTTGATATACCATAAGTGTGAAGTTGTGGTGCTTTGTCTTGTTGAAGAACCCTTTATTGCGTACCTACTTGGTCAAATTAGGAATTATAATTCCACCATTCTATGGTAAACTCATTCTCATCCTGAGTAAAGATTTTCAACTTATCCTTTCACCCTTTCAAATCCTTATCATTTTGCGAAAATAGCATTCTACTCATCTTTTTAAATTATTCTTGCTCATCTTCATAGAAAAAAAGATTGTTAAGCTTATTCTTATTCCCAATGCAATCTCCTATCTTGCAGTTATTCTTCTATTCATCTTCCTTAACTACCCTCATAATGCATGATCCAAAACTATCCTTCTACACTTGCATATTCCAAAGCCTTACACCTCTTTGTTCGTTAGGCAAGATGTTCATGTTCATGCCCTTTCTAACGTAATCACAGGTTTTTGTTGACCCCCAACCACTACTACAACAAAATACTCAATGACCCCCAATACTTGGATATGACCACCAAAGATCATTATTATCCCACTCACAATTCCATATTTAAGGGGTTAAAAATCCCCCAAATTATAGGCTTAATTTAGGTGTCAAGGGAAGACCTGTTCTAGACTTGGGATTCTACTTTTTATTTAACCTGTTTTGTGATTTTTCATGGATTCCTTTCTAAATATTTTAAAGTCAAAAGATACTGTCTTTTTGGTTAAAGATTCCGTCCCTGTCTTTTCATGCTTTGTCTGCATCTATTTGCTTTACTGCTTTTATGCTCTGGCTTGTCCCTAATTCTTTCAACTCTTGTTAGCTCAGTCTGCCTTCTTGTTATTGAAGATAAACTTTTGGTCTTTAATGAAGGATTTAATATTTTTCTTTGTTTTAATTTCGAAGGCTCATTGCAACACTATAGGAATTCTGTTACTGTTTCACATTTGTGAAGGACTTACTATAGACTTGCATTGAAACCTTAATTCATCAAACTTGCCAATCAAATGATTAAGTTAATGACAACATTTTCTTTTCATTGAACCTAAAGCTTGACCATTGACATCAATATGAAATAGCTTGTGCAATGTTCCTTACTGCTTATATTCCATTTCCTGCAATTTCAACCCTAAAGTCAACTGTTTCTTGTAATCCTCGTATCAACTTTGTACTATGTTGAATGTCCTTCTTTCATATAAATTAACTAAAAAATTCATCACCACAGAAAGAAATATCTGGTAACAAGCAATTGTGCTTTTTGCACTATTATTTAGCTAAACTTGAAACAGAATGCATTTATTCATACTCAAAGATTGTGACCTGCATCTTCTTTTACTGCTCTATAATCCTTCTCTCTTCAATACTTGGTAATGATAAGTCCTGTAAAGGATCTGAAAGTTGATTTTGACAAAAGGAAAATTTACATATGCTGGATATATAATTCTCCTTTTTGCACAGTATTCGAATTCTATTATCAATTTTCAAAGGAAATGTTTATTCTTATTGACTGAAACTGTTTTGCTTTCAAAAGCCAATAAATACCTATCAGAAATGGCCATGTGAGGTAAATTGTCAGTCAGTCAGTGGACTGAAACTTGAACCTCTTTTGGTGTATAATATAAGACAATATTTTGATCACACGATCAAAGTCGTTCATGTGAGTGTAAGACATGGTTCAGTAATGCTCAAAGCCATTATTTTGTAAACATTAGGACTAAAGATTTTGCCCACAAGGACATCATGTTTTACCTTTGTTTTCAAATATCATTACTATATATTTTTTACATAAAAGCAAAGAAATATATTAGAGGAAATGGTGGTAACCAAGTTTCTGTCATTCTTGTCATTACACTGAGGGTTGTGTGCAAGACTATAGTAAGTGCTCCATAACCATGAAGCACTTACTATAGTCTTGCACTGAACCCTTGACTCATTCTCACTATTTGTTTCAGAGTTTGGCGGTTTTGGCTCGGTGAGTGGGAAGATCGAGATAGAGATAAAAATAAACCATGAAGGTGAGGTCAACAGGGCACGCTACATGCCACAGAACCCTTGTATCATCGCCACAAAAACACCCTCGAGTGATGTACTCGTCTTTGACTACACCAAGCATCCTTCAAAACCAGGTACAGTGAGACCCATAGGGTGTTTGTTTTTACTCTGGTTTTATATAGTATTAGTGTTTTGGTTTTATTTGTATGGCTGACTCATTTTCAATGAATAAGATTTTTCAAGTTTAAATGTCCATATAGACAAAGTCTCTCTCGAACTATGCAGACCTGCTTATTTTTAGGCCTGGTCCTGATTTCAGGCTTAAAGGTTCTTATTTCATATTGAAAATGTTTAAATTCAGGCTTCAAGTAATAACTTTCAGGCTTGAGCATTACCTAACAATAGCAGGCCTGCTATGACAGCCTTAAGAATCTGTTCCTTCTTTGATTACCTCTCATGATGGGAGATCAGTGTTGGCCTCAGGGCAAGAGGGCATGGGTTCGAATCCAGTGAGTAGCGGGTCCACTAAGTAACCTTTCACTAATCCACATTTGGTGATGAAAAATGTGATAAAATTGGAAAATAATCTTCTGATAGGGCAGAAAACATTGAGGGAAAAGGAAAAATTGCTCGTTACGAGCAATTTCTCCTTTTCCCACAATGTTTTCTATAGTTGTCTGCAACAAAGTGGTCAAATGGCGTTATTGTTTGGGAAAGTACTGGTTACTTGGCCAGGAAGCAAAATCAAGAATTGGGGCATCCGTGGCCTAGTGGTTAGAGTACAGAACTTGAAATCACATGGCCCCTCTCCGCGTGGGTTCAAATCCTGAGAGGGATATGGATTTTCATGAGAGGCAGTCTCCCGACTGATTTACGGAATGCCGATGGTTCTACCCGCCTTGACCAGCCCTTATGGGTAGTTGAGTGTGGGGTCTTCCTCCATCATTAATAGTCGGGCATCGCTACATAACTGAAATAATGTTGATGTGATGTAAAACCCATATAAAAAAAAAAAAGAATCAAGAATTATTAAATCAAGTTGAAAGAACTGGTTTCACAATTGAATCAATACATTTAGATAACTGGCATACATAATAACTTTTAAACTCGATATGTAAGACTTGTACACAGTTTCATTACACAGCTTTTATTTGCTTTTTCCAACATATTTATTGATTTATAAATACAAAGACTAAAAGCAGGACTACCAAATTTTCTTTTTAAGTATCCAAACAAGATCATCCCAGTATAAGTGTGTATGAGGGTCAGTGGTTAAGGTTGTGGATAAAGAACTTTGAAGTTCCAGGTTCATGCCCGACTACATCTGGTTTCGTGGGAGTGACCTTTGGCAAATCACTTTAGAACCCTACCATATTACTGGCGGATCTAGGAAAGCCATTGCATATCTGAAAACTTGTTGATATGGCGTTAAACACCATACAAACAAATTAGTGACAAATGTCACATTTCGGAAAGTGTTATGTCTTTTATGTGTATTATAAACAGATTTATACTTATAGGCTATGTCCTGTTGAGGTATTCAATTGATGTATTATTTTCAGACCCAAGTGGTGAATGTACACCTGAATTAAGATTGAAAGGACATCAGAAAGAGGGATATGGTCTCTCATGGAACCCCAACATGAATGGACATCTACTCAGTGCATCAGATGATCATGTATGTATCACCTTATAGTATGTCACAGTGAAATATTGGGATTTCTTTGTCTGAGCATTTTATACTGTCACTAGTGCCATTTTGGGACCAATAACTAGGTGCCGTATAACATTTGTGATATCCGGCACTAACCATAAAACACATGCACGTGACGAAGCATGACGTCATAAGAACGAAATGACGTCATATTTACATCATTCTCTACTTATTTTTTTTTTTTCCTTTTTTTCTCATGTTTTATTTACATCTGGGGCCTCCGTGGCCTAGTGTTTAGAGTACAGAACTTGAAATCACATGGCCCCTCTCCGCGTGGGTTCAAATCCTGAGAGGAATATGGATTTTCATGAGAGGCAGTCTCCCGACTGACTTACGGAATGCCGATGGTTGTACCCGCCTTGACCATCCCCTATGGGTAGTTGAGTATGGGGTCTTCCTCCATCATTAAGAGTCGGGCATCGCTAAATAACTGAAATAATGTTGATGTGATGTAAAACCCCATATAGAAAAAAAAAAAATTATTTACATCTTGTTTGTTTGAAAGAATACATAAAGGAAACATGATAAATAGAATAGAAAGTTGGTGTCTTTGAATGGGAAAAGTTATCGGGCTCGGCTTCGGATTATTATCCGTTTCGCCTTCGGCTCACCGGATAATAATCCTAAGCTTTGCCAGATAACATTTCCGATTCACGACACCAACCATCTATTCTCTATGAACCATTAGATATCCAATACCTTTATATCAATAAAGCGAGATATCACTTTTCTCATTATAGTGGTAAACCTCATATTTCACTGTAGTGTGATATCACGTTTAATTCTTGATACCACACTAAGATATCACAAAATCTCACTGTGGTAAGATATCACATATTTCATTCTTGTAAGATATCACAAAATCTCACTTTTGACATATCACAAAATCTCACTGGTGAGATATCACATATTTTACTCTAGTGAGATATCACAAAATCTCACTGGTGACATATCACAAAATCTCAGTGGTGACATATCACATATTTTACTATAGTGAGATATCACAAAATATCACTGGGGATATCACATAATCTCACTGGTGAGATATCACATATTTTACTCTAGTGAGATATCACAAAATCTCACTTTGGGGACATATCGAAAAGTTTCATTGAGTGAGATATTGCGAAATCTCACTAGTGAAATGTTGCTCTCCAGTTTAGATTTAAGTTGTCTGTCCAGCTTGTGTAGTCGTGCGTGATAGTGGCATGAATTTCTCACAATCCCTGCGCTCATCTATAACTATTTGTTAAATCAATGATAAGTACAGCATTAATGAGAATTGTTTAACAGATTATTTAATTGGATTTGTCACTGGAATGGTTGTTTTTGGTTTCGATAAACTTAAACCTTCATAATAAATTACTTTTTGGCTCAATGATATCCATACTAGTGACCAACTTATTTGCATCCAGTTAATTTATCTCACTTTTTTAATTATCACTCCCCACCGCCTCCCTCCCCATCTTTTTGACAAACAGGAACTGTACTTTTTGCAAAGGGAGAGTTTGATATTAATTTTTTGCCATACTGATAAATATTGCAGTTTGTCATGGATTTTCCACCTCATACTTATAATGGGTGGGATGTTTGCTGTAGATACCCCAGGACAGGACAGGAGAATCAGGGTTCTCTCTGGCTAAAATTTTCTTTGCGCCAACACTTGTGCCAAATTGAAAAAGTTGGAGCCAAATTAAAAAAATTGGAGCCAAATTCAATAAGTTGGAGCCAAAATAGTCTTTTGTAGAAGGGGAAATCCTTCATTAGGGTCACCTACGGTTCTAAAGAGGTTCGCAAGTGTTCGTTTGTTCTATCTATTTCTACGTGCTGTTTTCATTAGGTTCTATGGATTAAATCCTCTCTCTCACTCAACATTTGAAACAGGACATATCAGAAACATGACTTTCACCTTGGCGTCATATCATAACCAACTATTTCCTGTCCTCCAGGCCTCCTTGTCAGATGTTTATTTGATTTTTAGTGGGAGGCATATTCAACGACTGAGATGATCGATTTATAGTCACTCTTGTGTTGGATCAGAATTAAGTGTCAATTAAAATCGCGGATTTTATATACCAAAACTTCGGTGCATAAAAGAGTTTCATTTATTTGTCAATCAACACAACTGACTTCGTCGATGTTTGATGTCAACTTCTTTAAAAGGAGCGCGAGGGCAAACATTTTGATTGAAAAGCAATTAAAGTAATCAAAGTCATAATTTCCATATAACTGAAGTTGTAAAGGCTGGCGAATGACTAAATGGTGTACACAAGAAAGTGTCACCTTCAACAAACTTGACAATCAACAGATATACTGAACAAGTGTGAAAACAGGATTATCCCGTATCGGAAATCGCATTTGATAAACAAGCTGGTTCCCGAGTTCTAATTCAAAGTACTGCGATTACGGGAACCATCGATACATGGTTCTCGGCTCTACAGTAAAAACAAATCGATATTGACTCGAGATCGGCAACCATGCAGTTAACAAACATCAAATTCTCGCGGAAAATAGTCGGCGCCAGGCACTTTCGCCAAATTTGTTTTTCTTGCGCCAATTTCTTGATTTTGTCGCCAATGGCGCCATTTGCGAAGGCCAGCGTGAACCCTGAGAATGTAGAATCAGGTCTTATACAAATGTGTTTCTGTTTCAGAATATAATCTCTTACTGATTTCAATATGGATGTTAACAAAAGACTTTTTAGTTGGCATCAGGGAAAACTCTTAATGAGTTGCTCTAAGCTTTTGTAAACCTCTTAACAAGTTTCCTCTTAGCTTAGAGATGACAATGACTATATGGCTATTAATGTTACTTACTGTTGACAATTTTATTAATTACGGTTAATTCATTTCAGACTATTTGTCTATGGGATATCAACACAACCCCAAAAGAAGGAAGGGTCATTGATGCGTTTACAATATTCACTGGTCATACATCTGTTGTAGAGGTAATAATTATTCTTTATTAATTTTATAAAATTTAAAAAAAAAGCCTTTTCTTTAGCAACTTATAATTATATTCATTTGAGGAAGCAATGGGTGGCTTGTAAATAACAATTGAGGCATACTTATGATGACAATCCTGGGGCCCGTTTTACTAAACAACTTACGGAAAATGTTTGCGTAAGTCATAATTGGTAAACATGGATAGTATCTTCAATGAAATTGCAATGTGGCACTTCATTGGAATCGTCGAGACGATTCCAATGATGTGTTACTTTGCAATATTGCTTTGCCAAATATTGAAATAAAAGGACTTGTTGTTTTAGACTTACGCAAACCTTAAGCGTAAACTGTTTAGTAAAACGGTACCCAGGAGCTTGCAGGGGGCATTTACTGACTAGCGGTAAGAGTGCCAAACTTTGTCATATGGAGACTTTTGTGTATGGTTTTTAATCCTGATCAGGGCTTTATTTTTTTCTTTCTTGAAATGTGAAGAGGCCTTTGCCTGTTGATTTCGGGAAATTTTATCAATTAAATAGGGAAATTAAAAACATCACTCGACCCTAAATTTAGTGAAAATTGCATCATTTTAAAGAAATTTCAAATTAGGAAAGTTCCTTTCATGGGCTGTGGTTAATTAACGAGAAAAAACTCTGCTGAGAAGGCATTTTGGTTTTCCCCCGAGAGAGAAATCCTTGCTTCATAATGCTTTCTGTAACTTTCAGGATGTGGCCTGGCATTTGCTCCATGAAAGTTTGTTTGGCTCTGTTGCTGATGACCAAAAGTTAATGATGTAAGTATGAATCCATTTTTCAAATAATTAAGATGTTTTTTTTTGGAAAAAAATAATTGTGATTCTTTTTCTGAAGAAATTATAAATCTTTTGTCTAAACAATCTGTATAGGACATGTCAATAGATCACTAAATAATCAATCTTTTGTCTAAACAATCTGTATGACATCTCAATAGATCACTAAATAATAAATCTTTTGTCTAAACAATCTGTATAGGACATGTCAATAGATCACTAAATAATCAATCTTTTGTCTAAACAATCTGTATAGGACATGTCAATAGATCACTAAATAATAAATCTTTTGTCTAAACAATCTGTATAGGACATGTCAATAGATCACTAAATTATAAATCTTTTGTCTAAACAATCTGTATAGGACATGTCAATAGATCACTAAATTATAAATCTTATGTCTAAACAATCTGTATAGGACATGTCAATAGATCACTAAATTATAAATCTTTTGTCTAAACAATCTGTATAGGACATGTCAATAGATCACTAAATAATAAATCTTTTGTCTAAACAATCTGTATAGGACATGTCAATAGATCACTAAATTATAAATCTTTTGTCTAAACAATCTGTATAGGACATGTCAATAGATCACTAAATAATACATCTTTTGTCTAAACAATCTGTATAGGACATGTCAATAGATCACTAAATAATACATCTTTTGTCTAAACAATCTGTATAGGACATGTCAATAGATCACTAAATATTAAATCTTTTGTCTAAACAATCTGTATAGGACATGTCAATAGATCACTAAATAATAAATCTTTTGTCTAAACAATCTGTATAGGACATGTCAATAGATCACTAAATAATAAATTTTTTGTCTAAACAATCTGTATAGGACATGTCAATAGATCACTAAATAATACATCTTTTGTCTAAACAATCTGTATAGGACATGTCAATAGATCACTAAATATTAAATCTTTTGTCTAAACAATCTGTATAGGACATGTCAATAGATCACTAAATAATAAATCTTTTGTCTAAACAATCTGTATAGGACATGTCAATAGATCACTAAATGATAAATCTTTTGTCTAAACAATCTGTATAGGACATGTCAATAGATCACTGCTACAAATTGCTCTTTCTTTATGAAGACAAAATGAAGAATAATCTTTTTTAATTCTCAGAATTAAAAAGACTAATCTTTATTTCACCCTATCAGATTATGAATTAAATCATTGTATCTCATTTTGTATGTTAGAGACAAAGAAATATATGATCTTTCTTCGCCATTAAACCATTACCAAACACCAAATTGAGGTTTGCAGACAACATTTCAGAATGTGATGAAATTGAAATAAAATCCTTGGTAGGGCAGAAAGCATTGTGTGAAAAGAAGAAACCGCTTATTAAGAGCAATTTCTTCTCTTCCCTCTATGTTTTCCAGAGATGTCTGTAACAAACTGATCAAACGTCATTGTTTTGTAATGGGTTAAGAGGTAGCATTGCATCATAACTGAAATAATGTCGATTCAATGCAAAAGCCAAAATAATTGGCGGCTGGCCTTTGTCTAACCTTATTGCTAATCTGGGTATCTCCCCTCATCAGCATATAATTAAGGTTTTAAAAAGCAGACAACACAAAAAATATTTTTAGAAAATTACACAGCATTCTAAGGGTTAAAGAAATCAAATGAACAACATTTATCATATATTTTCAGCTGGGACACTCGATCTAAAAACACCAACAAGCCCAGTCATACTGTGGACGCCCACACAGCAGAGGTGAACTGTCTGTCATTTAACCCATACAGTGAATTTATCCTTGCCACAGGCTCAGCAGACAAGGTAATCTCTTGGTTCAATTACTCTGAAGGGTCCTTAATGGCCTAGTGGTGAAGGGGGTGAATATTTATGTCTGGGGCAGTGATTTTTTTCTAAATTAACTCAATGTGCTTTTTTGACCAAAACTTAAAAATCAAAGGGTTTTTCTATAGAAAAATGATTAAAATGAATGAAAGTAATGAGTTTTGGGGAAATTTTATGAGATTTTTTGAGCCAAAAATTATCACTGCTGGGATTCTTGGTTCGAGCTCCATTTGGACCACTGGTTGCGCAAGAGTTGTCTTTTTCTATGACAAGACACTTCAGAGTGCTAGCCAAGCACTGATGGATTTCAAGAGAGCTGTAATATATCTGAAAAATTGTTGAAACAGCTTAAAACCCAGCACAGTAAAATTGTTTTTCTCTTCCTACTATCAAAAATTGGTAGCAGAGGATATTTGTCTCTTATCGGGCTTTTTATCCTTAGCTGGATGTACTTTAAAAACCCATTCATTCTATTCTCAAGCTAGCAGATTCCAAGAAATCCAAGCTGCTTTCCAATTCCAGATAAGTTGTAAAGAATTTGTCCTAAGGTCTTAATTTTTTATTTCATTCTGTTGCTAGTTAGAAGTTCTTGTCATTTCTTGATTAGATGCAAACAGTGCGTCTTGAAATTTCATATAATTGTAATTTTACTATATAAAAAAAGCATTTAGAATTTATGAAAACTCCTTTCATTGAATTTCAATATAACATGGTTTCAAGTAGAATTGTTTTCTATGAAAGCTACTTCAGTACAACAAATTTAGTCTAATAAGATATTTGGGCGTTGAATTGTTATTGATTTAATTCTCAACATGTGTTGTCTTTCAGACTGTTGCCCTCTGGGATCTCAGGAACTTAAAACTGAAGCTACATTCATTTGAATCTCACAAGGACGAAATTTTCCAAGTAAGCTTACTCTTTGTTTGAAGAAGTCTAGATAAGGATCCAAAGTAACAAGGATTTGTTAATTGTAGGATACAATTATTTGAACTGCCTTAGCTTCGATGCAACATAATGAATATGCAGCGCTCAAATGAATGAACAGTCCGGATATGTGCTATTTGCATAACCCTGAGAACATTTCTATTATTGTTTTGTATACATAAGGCTGGATCTCCATATTGCTAGATACAACAAAACAATGCAAGTGTGATATAATTTTTAGTTTAATTTTTTTGTTAACTCATGTTTTTTTTTTCTACCAAAATCTCACACGGGGGCCTCTGTAGCCTAGTAGTAAGCGAACAGAACTTTAAATCACCTTGCCCTTTTCCGTGTTGGTTCAAATCCCAGTAAGGGCATCGGATTTTCATGAGAAGCAGCCTCCAAACTGACTTGCAGAATGCAGATGGTTCTACCTTCCTTGGTGAATCTTATGGGCAGTTGAGTATAGGGTCTTCCTCCATCATTTATATTCGGGCATTGCAACATAACTGAAATAATGTTGACGCAATGTTAAGCCCATATATGTGGATAAATAAATTGAATGATAACATATTGTACAAGTACAATTTGTTTCAAGCTCATTATCTTAAATAAACCTCAAATATTCTGATACTGTTTGTTTAAAGGTACAATGGTCCCCCCATAACGAGACAATTCTTGCATCCAGTGGTACTGACCGAAGAATACATGTTTGGGACTTAAGCGCCCTTAGTAAACCTCAATTATTCTCACACTGGTATTTTTTAGGTACAATGGTCCCCCCATAACGAGACAATCCTTGCATCCAGGGTACTGACCGAAGAATACATGTTTGGGACTTAAGCGCCCTTAGTAAACCTCAATTATTCTCACTCTGGTATTTTTTAGGTACAATGGTCCCCCCATAACGAGACAATCCTTGCATCCAGTGGTACTGACCGAAGAATACATGTTTGGGACTTAAGCGCCCTTAGTAAACCTCAATTATTCTCACACTGGTATTTTTTAGGTACAATGGTCCCCCCATAACGAGACAATCCTTGCATCCAGTGGCACTGACCGAAGAATACATGTTTGGGACTTAAGCGCCCTTAGTAAACCTCAATTATTCTCACACTGGCATTTTTTAGGTACAATGGTCCCCCCATAACGAGACAATCCTTGCATCCAGCGGTACTGACCGAAGGTTACATGTATGGGACTTGAGTAAGATTGGGGAGGAGCAGGCAGCTGAAGATGCCGAGGATGGACCCCCGGAACTATTGGTAAGTTTCTCTCACTCTGTCGTAGGTTAAGAACTGTAGCTGTGACATTGCTGGTAAATATGAAATCATCGTTCAACATTGAATAAATGGTGTTTTAAGATGCATTGACAGTCAACCTTAAATACAGGCCTGCTAATTTTCAATGAGTCATATTGTTTATGACAACTTTTCTGTTAAAGTGTTAAAACCAAAATTCAAAAGTAAAAAAAAGCAAAGTTTATCCAGGGCTTTTTTCTCTTAATAGCAGATACCTGCGATTTTCTTAAAATCATCCAGTTTACCTCAGGGTATTTCTTTCCCCTTGGCAAGGCCTGCATGATTTTTTCCCCTATTTAGCCAACTACTATATAATAAAGGCTATCAAATTTTCCACTCGGGGTGAAAAAAAGGCCTGTTTTCAACCCATTTCGTTGTTTATTTGCAGTTTATACATGGTGGACATACAGCCAAGATATCAGATTTCTCATGGAACCCCAACGAGCCTTGGGTCATCTGCTCTGTATCTGAGGACAACATCATGCAAGTCTGGCAAATGGTAAGTGGTTGCTAGGTAACATTAACTCTTTACCACCTGCAAAAGACATTATTTTACTTAAAGCAGATGACTTTAGACAAGGTTTTTAAACATGTGAAAAACCTTTCAGTTCTGCTGTACGGATATGTGAATAGATTGAAAAAGCATTGTGACAAAAGGAGAAAATGCTTGTGACAAGAAATTTCTCCTATTGCCACAATGCTTTTTAAGAGTTGTCTGCTGGAAGACGCAAACATGTGGCGTTCAGTGGCAGTGTGCTAAGGATTTCACTCACAAACAAAAGTCAAATTTCTCCACATTGACTGAAAGTTTGATGAATTGTAACTTCTTGCATGTATGGCATTTTGAAAAAAATAAGTCAACTAATATGAACAATTGATTTCAATGTTCACTTGCTTTTTAATGCAAGCCTGAATCTGTTATATCCATGTACTGTTTCCAATGCAATAGAATTTCATGGTGATGAGTGCTTTAATGCTTTCTATGAATGCAGATGAAAACTGAAAAGTTTCAAGGGCTTAAACCAACTTTATCCTAATGATTATTTCATTACATGGGTATTACATTCATGGGATTTAGTTCACAGCTTAATGCCGTGATTTATATGCATTACATTTATCTTAATCAAAAACCCATGTCAAATATCAAACTCTTTAACCAACTACGTTCTTTCTATTTGTCATTCATATTGCCTTTCTAAATGACCTTAGCTGTCGATGCGCCTTAAAACACCATACATTCATTCAATCTATTTGTCATTACAGGCAGAGAATATCTATAACGATGAAGAACAAGATGCCCCATCAACAGATCTTGAACAGTCGGCATCCTAAAGGAAACCTGCATAGACTGGAAGCAATATGTTTTGTGTACAAAAAACAATTTTTATAGACATTTGTGAAGAACATTGAAAAATGGATTTGTACATAAAGAGGCAGAAGTTTACTTCATTCTATTCTAATAAGTATCATCATGCTAAGGGAATAGCGTTGTTCAATAGTTTGAATACTCATTTCATTCTTTGCTGAATAAGTACATCTTTGAGACATCATCATACTTGATAAACTCAAGAGTGTGTTCTCAAAGTAAAAGTTCTTGAAAAAGATATCAAAGAGCTTACACAATTTGATTGGTCGATTCTCTAGATTGGATGTATTTCAAGGTTTAATGTTTGAAATATTGTGAAAAAAAGATCAATTGGTTGATGCTTTTGTGTTGCAATGCTTTTGTGTTGCAATACTTTCTGAAGGCATCCTTTTAAGTTTGACTAATCTGTTTTCTCTAATGGGACGTTGCATTAAAATGTGTCATATTTGTAAAGCAGCATGTTAAACTATTGTTCACCTGTTCATTGTAATCAACAAGAATCGTATCAAATGATCATGATAGTGTCACAATTTATAGTCTTTTTTATATAAGATACATCAAAGTGTGCTTTGTTCTGTAACAGACAGAAGTATTATTTTTCATTCACTCCCATACAGCTGTCTTCTCACGATGTGTTGTCTGTCTTGGTATGTAATAGTAGCTTGTATATTTCTGTGAAATTCTGTAGAGAATAAATCTCGCCAAAAGCAAGAATTTCTTTTTTCAAATAACTTACCCAGTTGTCATAATGGGGAAAACTTTCATAATTTGATTTATTATCCCAACTTTGATGGGTCATTTACTTATAAACAGTCCCATAAAAGTCTACTTTTAAAGCAACAAGGGCCCTGCTTGACCAAGTGGTTGGGATGGCGGTTTAAAGCAACAAGGGCCCTGCTTGACCGAGTGGTTGGGATGGCGGTCCTTGTCCAGTACCTCTGGTTTTGTGGGAGTCTCCATTGGACAAGAGACATCAGAGCCCAGATCTTATTAATCTAGGAAAGTCATTTTTTTTTTTTTTTTTTGATATGGGTTTTACATCACATCAACATTATTTCAGTTATGTAGCGATGCCCGACTCTTAATGATGGAGGAAGACCCCATACGCAACTGCCCACAAGGGCTGGTCAAGGCCGGTAGAAACATCGGCATTCCGTAAGTCAGTCGGGAGACTGCCTCTCATGAAAATCCATATCCCTCTTAGGATTTGAACCCACGCAGAGAGGGGCCATGTGATTTCAAGTTCTGTACTCTAACCACTAGGCCACAGAGGCCCCTAGGAAAGTCATAAGGCAACTGTAAAGTTATAGACACGGCTTTTAACTTTTAAACCCCACATGAACAGATTAAAAACAACAGAACACTTATCTATAAGTATTCAAGCATAAAATTGCCTTTATAAATGTTGTCTACAAACTCTTTCATTTTGGGACAGGAAAAATGATTCCTTGTAAATGGCACATTTTTACCCATTTTACCAAAATTTCTCGTACATGTTGGCCTCTGAAGCCTTATTCCTCTCAGGAGGCAAACAAGTTGGTCAATTTTTTTTTTTTTTTTTTTTTTTATATGGGTTTTACATCGCATCAACCTTATCTCTTAATGATGGAGGAAGACCGCATACTCAACTGCCCATAGGGGCTGGTTAAGGTGGATAGAACCATCGGCATTCCGTAAGTCAGTCGGGAGACTGCCTCTCATGAAAATCCATATCCCTCTCAGGATTTGAACCCACGCGAAGAGGGGCCATGTGATTTCAAGTTCTGTACTCTAACCACTAGGCCACGGAGGCCCCAAGTTGGTCAATAGATTTTGAAATTCTAAACATTCCCTGCGACTACCTTATAGTGATTTGTAAATCGGAGGCATCCAGATATAAAGGAGATATGTAATGTTAATAAAAAGACAATAAATGAAGAAAATTTTATAGAATTATTACAGTTAGTACAAAGAAAGAAATACATTTTTGTATACAAGTACAATAAGTCATTTTACGTTGTTACAGCTTGACTACAAAAGTAATTGCTATAGGAGAACATGAATATCCAATCCTAAACAGTGAACATCCTATCTGTGTTTAACACCCAATATGTGTGTTGCAGCTAGTCTGTGTACAAAAGCCAATCTGTGTACAACAACCAATCTGTGTATAACGGCTAAACTGAACAACAGCAAATTTGTGTAAAACAGCCAATCTGTGTTTAGCAGCCAATCTGCATAAAAAGGCCCATCTGCGTAAACCAGCCAATTTGACCATTCCAGCCACTGGCTATAGTTGACATTTAACTGTAATTTAACAAAAATGTGTTTTCTAACAAAAGCATTCAATATATAAATGTTAAATAGTCATATCCATTCAAAGCATAAGCTGGAAAAAACAACAGAGAAATACTGAAAATATGGAGTAAAATCATTTGTAACCATTTCAAAATAATTATTCTCACTAGTTAAAGGTTGTAAGTGATAAATGAGCTAATTTAGATCATTGTACCAAAGAAATAGATGTCGATGAAAGATTGAAAAAGAATTCGCTCATGAAGTGTTAATTCTTCTGTCACATTTCTTTGCATTTTATATATCCTAAAAAGCACAGTGAAGCGACAATCACCAAATTGATTCCAACAAATCAGTATGAGCACTGGTTTAGTATCGATGAAGTAGACATTGAAAGTGAATTGAATAAGCTTTAAAATCCCTTCACAATCAATATAAAATAAATAAGTTTAAACTTAACACACTTGCCAGAATAGGGAATACTAATGCATATAAATAGGTTTCAGTATGAGGTAGAAACGAACACATTGTAGCTTCAGAAGAAACTTCCTTCATACAGTAGCAAAACCTTTGCTGTGACAATGTTTTCTGAAGTCATCCGCAGCTGATGCATATATCAGGCATTTTCACCAACATAAATGAAGATTAAAAAAACGAATTTGCTGATCAAAAAGTATATTTTTTATCACAATGTACATATTTTCATGAACAAGTAGTATTGTTACTATAGACTATTTAACCCTTTCCCAAACAACAAATTTTCGACTGCCCCAAATTAAAAGAGTTTGCAGACGACATTTCAAAACGTGATGAAATTGAAAAATAATCTTCTGAAAGGGCAGAAAACCTTGTGGGAAAAGGAGAAATTGCTCGTAAAGAGCAATTTCTCCTTTTCCCACAATGTTTTCTAAAGTCGTCTGCAACAAAGTCATCAAATGTCGTTATTGTTTGGGAAAGGGTTAAGAGAATATCTCACAGATTGTGTTCTAAGAGAATCAAATGTTAGAAGGTGATTTAAAGTCCTCATCCCTAAGTAAATGAACAAATTTAATCGCTTTGCTTTAAAAATGCTAGAAAACCTTTTTTTCATTGAAAAATGTAAGTAATGTGTAATTTTAACAAAAAAACTTCCAAATTTCATCACACCCGTTAACAAGAACCCTGAAAATTACTAGATCACTCATGAGGATTCAAACCCAAATAAAACTTGATCATTATTGTAATGGGGGTTGTTCTCTAAGCTTACTAAAAGCATGCCAAAGGTTTGACCACAGGTCCCATTGGTAAATTTATAGTGTACATCAAAGTCCCATTGGTAAATTTATAGTGTACATCAGTTTGTGTTAAGCAGCCAACCTCTCTTTAAAAAGCCAATTTTCTCAGTTCCATATTATCTCAGTTCCATAGGCTGGCTGGCCTCTTGATACAAGTTTGACTGTATGTAATATAATAACTATTATTATCATACTACAGTCGACCCTCGTTTATCCGAACACTTTCGTTCCTAGGAAAAATGTTCGTATTAACGAATTTTCCGGAATAAAGAATATGCGAGTAGTTACAGCGAAATGTGGTTAGTGGCGAAATGTTTACCTTTACACGGTGTCGGTGTATCATGATAATTACTATGAAGTAAGAAACACACAATTCTTATTTTTTTTCTTTTGAAGGGAAATATAAAGTGTTTATTTGGTTAAAAAGGATTTTAAAAAAAATGACAATTTGAAGCGATTTCTTTCGAGAAGTTTAATTTCCTTAAGATAGCTCTGAAGGAGCATATCGATTGAGTAATAATTGAAAATGATTGCCAGACATTGTCTCCTGATCGCTGTCTGAGCAGCCAATCAACACCTTTTACAAACTGAACTAACGACGTGCGACCGTAATTACAATTATGTAGGACCAATCAACTGACAGAATGGTCATTGATTAACAAACAATGAACACCTTCCAGTACACTACACTAGGTGACATGTTATGGTCAAGCATACATGCCAGTTTGCAAAACGTGTGAATGCCGTTTACAACCTTCATCGCAACTGTAACCTCAAAATAAACGATTATACCGGTTTCCGGACTAGCCATACGCATATACTATGAAAAGTGACTGTTGGTTCCCGATTTTTTTTGTCCGGTTCCGGAACGCGGGTTTTCCGCATTAAACAGTTGAATTAATGAAGGTATGGACCGTTCCCTAGAAATTCTGTTCGGATGGTGAATAATCCGGATAAACGATGTTCGGACTATCGCGGGTCCACTGTATATAGTATTGAACCCCTCTGGCATCCCAAGTTCCTCTCCCACCAATCTGGTTTCATGGGAGTGTTCTTTGGCCAGTCACTCCAGAGCCCTAGCCCAATACTGGTGGATCCAGGAAAGCTATCTCATGAAAGAATTGTTGACACAGCGTTAAACACCCATACAATTCTCCATCACTTATGGGCTTACAATCGTTAAATAGCTGAAATACTGTTCTATCAGGCAAATATAAATATAATGCTTAAACAATTTAAAATGACTATCTTGTGGTCTAAACAGTGGGTATCTAAAATACTGTAAAAGAAACTAAATACAAAAGAAAGACATTAAAATACAACAATGGTCACTGCTGTATAATCCTATACAATCTTATGGGTCCAAAAAAGTGGTAATTTAAAATATTGTTAAAAACATTAAAATACAACAATGGTCATTGCTGTACAATCTTTTGGTCCAAAACAGAAGTAATTAAAAATATTGTTAAAAATGGAGATGCAAAAGAAAGACATTAAAATACAACACTGGTTACTGCTGTATAATCCTATACAATCTCTTTTAGGTCCAAAACAGTGGGTATTTCATCTCCAGCCTCTCCCTCTGCTGTATCTTTGCCTTCCATCAATTCAGTACCAGTCGCAGAACTTTTTGTTTTCAGATCTGATGATGCTCTAGACCCTTCTGAAGGTGCTAGGCTCTCTAATGTCTTTCTTAGCTCTGATATTGACCTGGGATTGTGTTCCATATTGTCTTTTTCCACTTCTTCCTTTGTCTTTGATCCTTTTTCCAGAACGTCACTTTCGCAGTCTCGTTTTGCCTTGTTCTTCCGGGCAGTTTTGGCATCATTTCCATACTGAAATGGAATCAAATTTGCGAAAGCTCTAGATATATGGAATGTTATGTTTTAGTTATTTTCTATGGTATGATATTGCCTTGTGTTGCTTGAGATAATGTGTATATTTATAGACTGAAATTTTGGGACTTCTTCCATTTGTACCCAGCGCAGCAATGCAATATCACTGAAAAGTTGTTGACGTAAGGCAAAAAAATAAAAAAAAAATAAGCAGAAGTTTCCTGGAAAAGTGCAAAAATAAAACTTTGATGACATTATTTGACATTACATTCATATTTATTTTATTTTCCACATTTTCATTGACGGCAATGATTATTATTGTCAGTTGATTGACAATTTCACCAGAAAAGGATTCAATTAGAAATTGTATTGTCTTGAAACATTACTGATGTTGTTTGTAAATCACTCTCTCTGTTTAAGGAGGGGCCTCTGTGGCCTAGTGATTAGAGTACAGAACTTAAAATCACATGGCCCCTCTCCGCGTGGGTTCAGATCCTGAGAGGGATATGGATTTTCATGAGATGCAGTCTCCCGACTGACTTACAGAATGTCGATGGTTCTACCCGCCTTGACCTGCCCTTATGGGCAGTTGAGTATGGGGTCTTCCTCCATCATGAAGAGTCGGGCATCGCTACATAACTGAAATAATGTTGATATGATGTAAAACCCATATAAATAAAAATAAAATAAAAATTGTTTAAGGAAAGTAACCATTTCAAGAGGAGATAATGACAGAGTGTCACTGTTATAAGAATGAAAAATTGTTGAAAATGACCCTAAACCTTAATGCAACATACCTCAACCATTTCCACTTGGTCAGACATCATTATCCATAGATGGCTTGGATGGATCAACTCCTGATATAGTCCAATCTCGAAGATCTCAAACGCATGTAACATCTGTAAGCATAACCATTTATTTAACCCTGTACCAAACGCCAACTTTTCGACTGTCCCAAATTGAAAGAGTTTGCAGCCGACATTTTAAAATGTGATGAAATTGAAAAATAATCTTCTGATAGGGCAGAAAACATTGTTGGAAAAGGAGAATTTGCTCGTTAGGAGCAATTTCTCCTTTTCCAGTATTGTTTTCCAGAGTTGTCTGCAACAAAGTGGTTACATGTCGTTATTGTTTGGTAAAGGGTTAAAGGGACTATATCAGAAAATTGTGCTTTAGGTGTAGTAAATGTTAACAACTTTATATAAACAATCATTGTCATTAGACCAAAGACCACTTTCAATTTCTTTACTTCTATGTTGTTGAAATCCTGTGCTTTCATTAAATAATGTGATGTGAGTCTTTGTCCCCTATCATGCGCTTCTATGAGTTTATAATTAAACACAGCAATTCCTTCTCACGCACCTGTCTAACATCACATGACCAAAACGGTTTAACTATTCAAAGGACCCATGTGATGATAGTACCTAAAGATCTTAGAACATCTTATACTAAGTTTAGCTAATTCTTTATGAAATAAACTTGTTTAAACTGTTTGCAATATATGCAATACATGTTATCTTTATCTTTTCTGTTTGATTAAAAACTGTCAATAATCTAGTCTTATGTGACTTTAGAAATCTATGTTGTAATTTTATCGGTGTTTTTGGTTTAAGATTATTTTTTTTCAAAAGTTAAAATCCCAATCTGTGGTCAACATGTAGTCCTATTAAATTACAATATTCAGTCAAATTCATTTTTTTGTTTCGACATCTGGTGCACAGTTTGCTAATAGAAGATGGCCTGGTAGAACAATGATGTATTTCCTGAATAGATGATAGTCCTGCAATGCTCTCAAAATGTGTTTTGGTTGCCTATTGCAGGACTATTTGTTTGGGCTGTATGAACACAAGTGCTGATACCTCGGACAGATTTGACAGCTTTTGTACTGATTTTCACTAGTATGTATACACTTTGCTGCATAGAAAAAAATTGAGACAATTGAATTCAATTCTGTTTTTGAGAGTTAAATGGACTAAGTTGATGTTTCAGCTTAAAGCTAAGGGGAGAAATTACTATCTCAGCAAAGTCTTGAAAATACATGATTCAACATTTGAGCCTTTGGGAATTTAAGTTCTCAAAAGTAACAGGCAAATGACCATATCAATTAGATGAAAGAAAGATATAAGGTTTAAACCTTTACCAAATGCAATATTCTCGACTGTCCCAAATTGAAAGAGTTTGCAGACGACAATAATCTTCTGATAGGGCAGAAAACCTTGTGGGAAAAGGAAAAAATTGCTTGTCACTAGCAATTTCTCCTTTTCCCACAATGTTTTCCAGAGTCATCTGCAACAAAGTGGTAAAATGCCGTTGTTGTTTCGTAATGGGTTAAAAGGCTGGTACTCGTATTTCACCTGAAATGCGCATCTGTCACATGGCATCCGTCCTACAGCTGTTCCTAGACCGGGTACCAGAACACTTCTAATTGGCTCGTTTTGGGGGTCTTTGTTGAACTTCTGAACTGTATAAATAAAGAATTGTTCAATTGTTTGTTAAGCTTTTGAATTGTATCACTTGTAACAGTTATTTTGTGATGCCCAGCTCTTTATTTTTCACCGAGTCTTAAAAACCGGCATAAAAAAAATAACTGGAACACTTTTGATAGAAGGTAGACAATTCCAATAAAACAAAACCAAAAAAAATCAGAGCAATATATCACTGTTGTCACAATACACAACAATAGGGCAACTAAATTACCAGCCAGTATCACCGCCCAAAATGCTAAATATGAAAATGGGTAGATAAGATTGGGGCTTTTATTCTTCACTGAGTCTTAAGAACCGGTATCACAAACATAACTGGAATATTTTTGATGCAATGTAAACAACTCCAATAAAAAAAGGGAGCAATATAATACACAACAATAGGGCAACTAAATTACCAGCCAGTATCACCGCCCGAAATGCTAAATATGAAAATGGGTAGATAAGATTGGGGCTTTTATTCTTCACTGAGTCTTAAGAACCGGTATCACAAACATAACTGGAATATTTTTGATGCAATGCAAACAACTCCAATAAAAAAAGGGAGCAATATAATAATTATTTCGCAATAAACAAAATTAAGACAACTATATTACAGAAGGTCTCATGGGAGATTAGCAGCAGTCTTTTTAGTTACTGTAAATGTTAAAGGAGTTTCACCCTCTATAAATAAATAAAAATTATTATTAATATTAATTTATTACCAGCCAGTATGACCGCCCGAAATGCTAGATATGCATTGGGCGTATCTGAGACATCCCATGGGGCCCTCATAGTGGGTGCAGATATCAGTTGTTTGATGGGCTTCCCCTCATTGAAGCCCGAAAAGTCCTTCTTCACCCAGTCTTTACTGTCTGATGTGGGCAGAATCACAGCCTGACCCTGTAATGCATCGATTAAAGGTGTTTGTTAAAAGATGTGAGAAAATGTGGAAGTTAGAACTGATTTCTTTAAAGGCACATCAAAGGAGATAAGTACAAATAGATTACTGAAAAAATATATGGAGTTCTTTTATTATGTTCATAAAAGTCATGAGAATTGATTTACAAAGGCATTTAGACTCTATTAAAAAGATTCCTTTAAAATAAGTTATTTTGTGCTTGAAATATAGTTGTCTCCAACTCAATCATGTTTATCAACAACATGTTTGTTTACATATTCAAAATAAAGAATTCTGATTGGTCGATTCAAATGTTTGTGTGTCAACTGTCAAGGTCAGAGATGAAGAATGAGGCAATCGGACTTGTTAAACTTGCTAATCTAGGTTATTTCTGGTAGACTTTCACATTCAAGTTTTGCCGATGGTTTTTTTTTGGTGATAACTAACTTAATCTGATCAACAGTTTACCAAATAAAATAGTTTGATTTAGCATTAATCTCCTTTTATGTGCCTTTAAAACTGCACACCAGAGGTACTGGTATATGATTTCCACTGAAGAATAGTCATTGGAAGCATATTTAGATTCTGATTGTTTAAAATTCTATAAAATGTGTATACAGTGAATAAACGTGTCATTTAACCAAAAAGCATGACACCACTTTTTAGCTCTACCGCGTATAAATTGTACATACTTGAATGATAAACTGTACATATTAAAATAAATTGGCGCTTCCTTAATTAATTATGCTTTCAATAGCTACTTCCATGTGTATATTAAACAACAATTCAAAAACTGTATTGTGTCAATCATACCCTATTTTGACTTTTAAATTTTCATTTCTGTGAATAAGTACCTTTTAAGAGCAATTTATTCTTTTGCCACACTGGTTTTTTACCAAAAAACATATACAGATTGATATTGATATTCCTTTCTTGCTTATTGTCCTTTACTGTTACTTTGAAATAGGATTTATTGTTTAAGTAGAAAATGTCCAGACTTTTTTCTAATTATTACTCCGTATCATCACTTTTACTTCTACTCATCAAAAAATGAAAAATGCAGTTCTTTGTGATTACATTATCTTTCTTCTGTTGCTAGGTTTGGTTTGCATTGAATGCATGCTATTTGTTAAATTGCAATGTCTTTACTTAACGTCAGACCTGGGTTTGTCAAGCTGGCTAGAACCATCACTATTCCATAATCAGCCTGGGTACCGTTTTACTAAACAGTTTACGCTAAAGATTTGCGTAAGTCTAAAACAACAATTCCTCTTATTTCAATATTGGATGTAGCAATATTGCAAAGTGACACATCATTGGAATCGTCTCTCCGAGAAGCTTCCAATGACGTGTCACATTGCAATATTGTACTTTTATTGAAGATGCCATCCGTGTTTATCAGTTTCGACTTACGCAAATATTTTCCGTAAGTTGTTTAGTAAAACGGTACCCCTGGAGTCTACCTCTTTGTGAAATCTAACTCTACTGCTACAGACATTTGAACCAGGGGTGGCAAAATCCATTGCCCCTATTGCCCAACCTGTCCCAAAGCCGTAACAGACAAATCAACTTTTACTGAAATTAATTATCTATATAACCATTATACGGTCAAATGCAGAAACAGTTTGGCATTTATCGACAAGTCAATCAAAATTAGATCCTGTAAATTTGACTTTGCAGAGGGATAGGCATTGTAATAGTAAAATGTGTGTACTTTAATCGCTAGGCCACAAAGGCCACCACGCTTCTGATTTAGCCCTGTTTTGAGACCTACAATGAGGGATTGGGTTTATTAAGTCTACATACCACCAAAATCTCGCCATCATAGTCTGTGCGAATTATTTTCTGTAGACGTTCCTGTCTGAAATTTAAGCATTTGGATTGAACCAATCATTGTTTAGCTCCTTATTCTTAACCCTTAGAATGCTCCGTAATTTTCTAACAATAGATTATTGTGGCGTCTGCTTTCCAAAACCTTAAATACAGTGTATCTTCTTAATTTTGATGAGGAAAGATACTCAGAGTAGCAAACAGGTTAGATCACTTGGTGGCTGGCCTGTATCCAACCTGTTTGCATAAGCATGAAGTCTGTTCCATTACTGTAAGGGTTAATGACTCATTTTAAAACACCACTGTTGCAAATACAGCTGTATGGACCACTGTGACAAATACAGTTGTATAGACCACTGTGACAAATTGTATAGACCACTGTGACAAATACAGCTGTATAGACCACTGTGACAAATACAGCTGTATAGACCACTGTGACAAATACAGCTGTATAGACCACTGTGACAAATACAGCTGTATAGACCACTGTGACAAATACAGCTGTATAGACCACTGTGACAAATACAGCTGTATAGACCACTGTGACAAATACAGCTGTATAGACCACTGTGACAAATACAGCTGTATAGACCACTGTGACAAATACAGCTGTATAGACCACTGTGACAAATACAGCTGTATAGACCGCTGTGACAAAAGAAGGTTAGGGTAATTTGTAATTTGTTAAGCTGTTGTAACCATTTAATAATCAGTTTTTTAATTCAATGGATTCTACCATTGGTACCTCTCAAAGATACAAACACATCCAATCGGTGAAAACACTGTCGTTCACTGAACGGTTGTGTTGTCTGTTCTCTACATCAATTCATTAGGTCCCTTATTTGCATAAACGTTCAACGAACGTTACACTTTGTATCATTATTTGATTATTATCTAAATGAGCAATTTCTCCTTTTCCCACAATGTTTTCTGCCCTATCAGACGATTGTTTTTCAATTTCATCAGATTTTGAAAAAAGCGTCTGCAAACTCTTTCAATTTTGGACAGTCGAAAATTGGCGTTTGGTAATGGATTAAACAAAGAAACTTACAGCTGCCAGCCAAAATGTAAACTGTATGCCATGTCAATCCCACCATCCATAAAACCAAAGCTGTTAGCAGGGGATACCTACAACAAAACTTTTACAATTTACAATGACCAAATAATGAACTTGAAAAAAGTGATACAGTTTCAACAAAGCAATTATATGTACATACAATTCTTATTATATTCAGCCCATGTTTAATTCTTACCATTGTTTATTCAAACAAAACCAAGGTGAGAAAAACATGCAGCCAGACCGAGGCTAAAACTCGGGACCTCCACAAACTGTGCGCGTGCTTAACGTATTTGACTCTACCTTGTAAATAGAGACCCCTACTACATATACAAGAAAGTTAAATGCAGGCATCTTTGCAAAACTTGGTTTACACAAAGATTGGCATATGTTTGTGACACATCTTCCTTTCTAGTAAATGAGATGAGCAATTAAAACTTGGTTTTAGATTTAAGCTACTAATTGTAATTAACATGATTTTCCCCTGCAATCATAATCACATTTTACATATTATCCAAATTGAAATAACCAAGTCTTTTTTTTCCATGCGGTCCTGTTAAATTACACATCACTAACGAGGGTCGAACCCGGAACATTCAGTACTACAGGCTAACACTCTACCCGAAACATTCAGTACTACAGGCTAAAACTCTAACCGGAACATTCAGTACTACAGGCTAACACTCTACCCGGAACATTCAGTACTACAGGCTAACACTCTACCCGGAACATTCAGTACTACAGGCTAACACTCTACCCGGAACATTCAGTACTACAGGCTAACACTCTACCATTGCACCACTGTTGCCAGCAATAAGTACCAATCACGTAGGGATACATAGCAAATAAAAGAGCAAGAAAAGGAGTTTAGTAAGCAAGATTCCCCCTTTCCTTGACGTCTATACTTACAATAGCATCAGCTGCAGGACCTTGTTTGAATATATCCCCCGTGTAAACCTGGCAAAGTAAAATAAATCTTCATATGATAAGTGTTTTAATGGGCATCAACAGCTAAGGTCATTTAGCATGTATTATGATGATGTGGATAAGCATATTGAATTATTTACAGGCTAAAATTAATTTTGTTTAAGAAAAATATATATATATTTGTAATGAATGAATGAATGATAATAAATAGAAAATTTGTAAGGAGTTAATGCTAATAAATAAATAATTTGTAATGTATGTATGATGGTCAGTAAAATGTTTGTAATGAGTTAATAATATAAGATATCTTAAAACACTAACCACTCAGCCATGAATACCTTCAAAAGCTAAAATGATTCATAGCTAAGTGTTTACAAATTGGCACCTTACCTGCACTCTATCGGGAATATATGAACTGAATATATCCTTCCATGCATTTACCATATTCCATTGCAGATCACAGAACTTGTACACAACTTTTGGCTCCCCTTCATAAGCATCACTTTCTGCTGTTTGTGATGCCATCTTGTAGCTTGGTGTCTGTATAAAACTGATAATGAGAGGGGAAATTTACCAAATGAGAGGGCTAGGTAATAGGCTGGCATACTTTGAAATTTTTAATTTTGAGGAAGTGCTCAATTACTCTCAAAATCCTATATTGTGGGTACTCACTAAAATCATTTTGTCTAACCAGTAGTCAAAATAATTTCATGTGAAGATTGCCTTGAATTTTCTGATGGAGCAACTCAGGGAGATATTGCAAAATTTTCTCAAAATTTACCAAATCGCGTCACATCACTTTGACTAGTGTAACAAGATGATTCAAGCTCTTACAAATAGGAATCATTTAACACTTTTCTAAATACTCTGCATGATTCTCTCATCTGTCATCGTCGATGACTTTTTGAGTTAATTGATTAAACAATTGTTTGGTTGGTTGGTTTGTTCATTGATTGATTGATTGGTTCATTGGCCTTTGTTGATTGGTTGATTGATTTATTAGTTGAATGTTTGGCTATAAAGGGATGTTTTAACAACAATAGTAAACCCTTTCAATTTACTAGTCACAATAATTCGATGTGAAGACTGTCTTTTATGTTCTGATAGTGCGAATGGAGGAGTCTTCAGAAGTGGTTTTGGAAGGCGTGTTTAAAGCCCTCAACTGTCTGCATGCGCATGATCATTTCACTAGTCTCAAGTTCATTAAAAGTCATTGGTGGATTAAGATGTAACTACATACTCTTAATTTTCTCCGTTTTGAAATAGCTTGAAAACACTCCCTTTATCGATTTCCTTAATCGTGGTTCTTGATCAGAACTAAACCGAAACTAGAATCGATCTTGCGTTCACTGCATTCCCAAAACAAATGTCATGGTGTGATGACAACTTTGCTGAACTTAGGTTAGTCGAAATTTGATGGTATACGCTGATAACATATAGGAATGATGTTGATAATGGTTTAAAAATACCTGTTCGTAATTTCGATGTAAAAATAGATATTACAGAAATGAACTGTCAACAGTGGGAACCAGTTCAATCAAAGTGACTAGAGTATCTAGATTTCGTTTGTCCAAGTTACATATGTGAGCAACATACAAATTGTCTCATTTCCTTTTCGAAGATGCGTTGACATCGTTGTACAATGGAAATGGGGTTCTGCTGGTGGTAAAATAACACATTCTAAACGGGATAAATAAAAGGAGAGTAAAAGACGACAGATATATTACTTTAAAATTAATTCCATAACTATTTAAGGTTTGTTTACAAAATGTTTTCTGGTTCTTCGTTCCATCTCATGAGTACCTATACCTATAAGTAAAGCCGGGAAAAATACTTGTAACCCAACAAAATGGCCGAGAAAGCGAAGACGATTGTTGAGTACTTTGCTGAACATGAGCGTTATAAATGTGGTTATTGTGGGAAAAAGGACACGAACTATTCACATGGTAATTATAGTCTTTATTTACATTGAGATTGATAAATGAAACCGAGTCGACAGTCATATTTTTCAGTGATTCTCTAAAAAGCTTCCTCGTTTTATTTTACTTGCTTCACAACTCAGAAGTTGGGAATTAATTATCGAATTTGTTTTGAATGTTGTCATAACAACCTCAGTGTGCTAGAAAGGTACAGATCGATGTTGAACCTTAATCCTTTGCTAATAGATTAAGATATTTGATCAACCTGTACTTTTCTAGACGACTTTTCATTTATAAGAGGAAAAATGAATCTAGTTTCATTTTCTAGTCTGGCGAATCCAACTAAAAATTCATTCTAACTACTCAAATCCTTGTTGGTCCCATTAGTAATCATGTCAATCATAAATGGACGAAATGCTCTGTTTGTCACTTAATAAAACAAAGCACCTATTGGCAAAAATATTTGTCATATATATTTCTGTTGCATTTTTTATCAACTTCATTAGTTAAACATGTTATTCGTCAAATTATATTATTGTTTCAATCTTATCTGATCTCAACAGGTATAACTCAGGTTACAGAAATGCCCACGTAGTTATAATTGGCATCAATCTAATCTTTGTGACACTTTTTTATGTTAAAAGCATGCTTCTACATTTCGATCAGAAATTAAACTTGATCCAAATCACATCTAGTGAAATGGAATGGGGCTGTTTCCAATCTCAAACCAACACTGGCACCAACGCATAAGAAAATGCAAAAATGTTTTGTTGCATATCTTTATGCTCCTGTAACATGTATCGGGTCCCTCTCGGACTTAAGCCACCCATACAGGTTTGAACCATGATTTACTTTGCCTAACTTCGAGAGAAAGCCAACCACTCTACCGCATCGCCAATAAAAGCCGGCTTCTACAGCGTGGCTGTAGAAGTAGTATTTATACTTAAACCCTGTTACTGTCTTATTCTATCCACATATTGGAGAGCAAGAAAATATTGTGTATGTTCCCACAAGATTACAGGGCGAAACTTTTTTCGTCCAACCATTTTTAGCTCACCTGAGCACAAAGTGCTCAAGGTGAGCTTTGGGATTGCCCAATGTCTGTAGTCCTCATGTGTGGTGCGCCGTCAACAATTTCTTAAAACATCTTCTCCTCCTAAACCATTGAGCCAATCTTAACCGAACTTCACAGGAATGTCCCTTGGGTGATGCTCTTCAAAGGTTGTTTAAAGAAATTGATTCCATGCAGAACTTTGGATGCCATGGCATGAAAAAGGGGGAATTTCTGCAATCTTTAAAAAATCTTCTTGTCTAAAACCGCTGGTCAGAATTTAAAATAACTTCACAGGAATGTTCTTTGGGGGCCCTTCTATAAAGATTGTTAAAAAAATTTGGATATCTTGAAAAACATGGCCGCCAGGGTGCGTTGAACTTTGATGAGGTTTTGTTTTCACTATATAATTTTTAACAAAATACATAAATATCAATTTGGATATCCAAATGTGCCAAAATGATAACCATAAAATGGCAACAATAGATCATACTGGACAAAAGTGCAGGCTGATCTTCTAACATACAATCTGTAAAAGTAAAATATTCAGTGTCCGCATTGTAAGAATTATGTACCATTCTAATGTTCCACATCAAGCATACAGTGTCCATCTTGTAAAATGGGAATTAAAAAAAGGTCAATGCTTAGAAGCACAAGAAACTTTGTGTAAAAAGTAAAAGCAATGTTTCTGACTATTCTTCAGATAGGTGGTAATCTCAGGTCAGGGGTTCTAGGGCCATTATGGCCCTCTTGTTTATGCATATCACTTTTGAGCTTTATTAGTAAAAGGAAAGTGTCTGCATATTCTTCTTCATGGAACATAATCAAAATTCAAAGTAGTATCTAGGGCGTTTTTGTATTCTATAACTGGTGCCTATTAAAAGCACCTTCCTAACTGGAAAATTCTGTTTAAATTTCGATTTAATTTTTTTCCCCCATGAACTCATAAATGAAAAAGCATTTTTTGGTATCCAAAAAAGTCTTATTCCCATACTTTATTAGTGTTGCCTGAAGTTGGCTTTAATTTGGACATAAAGTTGAATCCAAGGGAATGTGTTAATATGACAATTATGACATCTACCATAGATAATCATGTCCATTGCAGGAATGTGGGCCCATGCTTTGAATGTCCAAGATTACCAAGACTTATTGGATCGCGGCTGGAGAAGGTAATCTTTGAAACTTATAATCTAGTATAATAGATATTGGCTTGGGATAAAGAAGAGTGTTGGCCTTTTATCACAAAGGCTGTAGATTTTATCATGCACAAGTCATACCAAAAATAAAAACATCCATCCTAGATCAGTGCTAATCTTTTTCATTTGAAGGATGTGTGTATGTATTTTACAACAATTTGTTTAGTTTATAAATCTTAGATTGACATTAAACTAATTTGGATTGAATTTTGAAGAAATGTCATCCCTCTTATTCCTATTCAGGGTAATGTGGACTGCATTATAATTGACCTTACGACACAGAGCAGTTAACCATGCCCACCGTAAATAGGGGAGGTCACTCTAATTTTCTCCGACATTCTGAGTGAAATAGCGTCAATGCACAAACTAGGATCCCTGTTTAACATTGCCCATGATTTCGGATATTCTTATTTGAAATCGGAAATATTCTTACAAAAGATGCACCTGCCTTTATTGCTGGATAATATGTACATAGCATGACAATTTGTAAAGAAGATGGTATATTTTGAGCGTTAGCAGAGACATTTATAACAGCTCTATTATATATCTCTATGGCGTTGGGGGAGTGATTTACCCCAGCAGTGTGGGGTCCGATCGGATCCGTCCAAAGTCCGATCAGACTCGGATCCGAACGACATTGGTCCGTTCGGCACTGGTTCGACCGGACCTTCAAAATGACCGTATTTCATACTACTTCAAAACAGTTAATTTGCAGTAATTGCAGGTTACGAACAAAATTATCTCATTTTGATTCTTAAACAGTTTAGATTTTTTATTTTACTAAATCGGCGTATATCCTGAAGGATTCAAAACGCAGACCTACTAATTTTGTCATGTTGAAATTTGTATAATAGTGTTGGTCATGTTGAAATTATGGTGTTAAACAATTGCTGATAGGCACAATCACTATTTTGTTGTCAAATAAGTTAATGATCAAGACTTTCGAACATAATCATACTCAATGGATGATTGTCGGTTTTGCTACTTGATTACGAACTAAGGGTCATTTTACCAAACGAAATATTTTCAATTGTTCAAAATTTAAAGAGTTTGCAGATGTCATTTAATGAAGATGATGAATTAATACTTTTCTGATAATGCAGACCATATTGCTGGAAAATGATAACTTTCTCGTTAAGAGCAATTTCTCCTTTTCCCACAATATTTTCCCTAGTTGTCTGTAACAAAGTTGTCAAATGTAGTTATTGTTTGGTAAAGGGTTTACAAACCTCGATTGTTAAAAAGGATTAAGGGTTTCGACGCTAATTAACATCAATCTGACACAATTGCACTTTATGGTCAAGTCACAAACCCTTAGCCGATCGGCGGTCTTCGTAATCAACCACTGGCTACCAAGGGTGTGTTTTACAACATATTACAGCAACATTAGATTCTTAAAGGTATTCGGATGAAGTTGCAATAAGGAGCTATGGATTTGTTTTGTTTTTAATAGCTTTTAAATTTGGATACGATACATCGATCATTACAGGTAGGTGGATTGATGGGCTATAATAAGACAGTTAATTAATTGTTTTAGGTGCTCTTAGGGTCAATTTAAAAACAAAATCAATTAATTAAAATCCAATTTGAAGAATTTGTATATATCCAACTGGAAACCATGTCCTCTCACATCATTATCGATCACTTTTGTTTTTTTAGTAAACATTTGATTCATTATCAAATGCAACTAATTACATTCATTTTTAAGTGTCAATTCCGTTTTTTAAAAACAATAATTTTTCATTTTCAAACGAAGATTAAAGACAAAAATAAAAATTTACTTACATGTGAAAGAAAAAAAAAGAAAATAATAGTTCATACTTCTATTCTTTACATCGTTTTATAAATTAACTGTTTACATATATTTACTAATTGCATGTAGTTCTGTCATTTCACAATATATGTGACAGATTTTGGAAACGGGATAAACTCTACTTCACCCTCAAGTCTCTCCTTATACATAATTTCTCTATAATAAGTACTTAAACAATATCTTAAGCAGTATTGACGAAGAAAAATCACAGCACAATATAGTGCTATGTGTTGACGGAGTCGCACAGCGTGTCGGAGAAAATGGTGGATAGCAACCGAAGTGTTCGCTGATTGGTCAGTTCCAGCTGTCAATCAAAGTCTGTCGTAAGGTCATTTGGAATGACAGGCCTTTGGTTAAAAAAAAAGTATGACTGATTTGGATCCCAAGAATAAACAAACATCATGATAGTGGAAATTGGTGTAAAAACACCGACTTTAGGAGACATTTTGACAAACAGATAATTTGCTCATTATGAACACATTATCCATTTGTCACCATGTTTTCAAACGATTCTTTGTTCTTTGATGTATTTTGTTCAATAAAATAATCTTTATTTTGTGAAGATACTATTTATGAAATGTCGGCTTCAATTTCTTGAATAATGTACAAGTATTGATTGTATAGATGATTATCTAGTTCAGGCAGGGTTTAACATTTTTATAAATACATTGTGGCAACAGTGCTCAAGAAATCTCTTTTTGTCAAAAGTTTTCCAATTGTCAACTTGTACAAAACCTGATAATATCAAATACTTTAACAAAAATTAACCCCCCAATCAGAAGATTATTTTTCAATTTCATCACATTTTGAAATGTTGTTTGCAAACTCTTTCAATTTGGGACAGTAAAAATTTTGGTGTTTGGTCAAGGGTTAGGACATGTTATTACATTTCAGGAGCGGTAAATACGCCTATAAGCCCACTATGGACTTAACTTGCTGTCCTCAGTACACCATTCGATGCCAGGTCCAAAATTTCAAACTCAGAAAGTCCCACAAAAAAGTCCTTAAAAAGGTGAACAAGTACCTTATTTACGGCATCAAACCCTCAAAAGGCGACGCAGACTTTGACGACGAACAGCCAGGCCTTAAGCCACTGACAAAGGCTGATCAGGATAACAGTCAAGATGCATCAAAACCAACAACATCAGGAGAACAGCCTCTTCCAATGACATCTGGAATACCTTCGGAAGCAACATCTTCAGAACAAATGGGTGGATCGGAGTCGAAGCCAGTGGTGTCTGGGGATTCGACTGAGGCCTGTGATAATCAAGGAGGCAAGGCAGAAGATGGATCAGACGAAGCACCAGTCGGTGCCAATGTTGATATAGCCTCTGCTTCTTCCACCAGCAATAGTCGTGAAATCAAAAGGTCTCGTCCAGGTATGTTTTCCAAAATCAGGGTCTTCCCCCACATGGTGGCTGACCTGGATCTAACCTCTTTGCACAAGTATGAAGCTGGCTCCAGCACTATAAGGGTTAAGTTCACGCTTAGGGGAAATTTATCCTTTTATCACATTGTTTTTTTAAGCCTACTTCAGCAGATTAAGATGTACAGTCGATTTTATTTCATGCGACCCCTATTAAAAGGACTTTCTCACAGATTGGAATTTCAACTTTTTAAAATAAATTGTCTTCTTCCAATAAAACATCAACATAGATTTGTAAACTAATACAACACTAGACAGCTTAACAATACTATTCATAACCGTTTTGAACAAATATAGAACATTTATATTATATTGCAGATATTGCAAACCGTTGAAACTTCTTTTGAATAAGTATACACCATACAAGGCCTAACAACCCTTTACCAAATGCCAAATTTTCAACTGTCCCAAATTGAAAGAGATTGCAGATGACATTTCAAAATATGATGAAATTGAAAAATATGTTCCTATAGGAAAGAAAACATTGTAGGAAAAGGAAAAATTGCTCATTAAGAGCAAATTGTCCTTTTCCCTCAATGTTTTCAAGAGTCATCTGAAACAAACTGGTTGAATGTTGTTATTGTTTGGTAATGGGTTCAGGAACAAAATAGAAAGGTTCGCCAAAACGAATAAAATCATAGGTTTTTTTAACTTTATTTATTTTACATTGGTTGTGAAACAAGTTCTTACAACTTAGCTTAACCACTCTCGTTTCTGATTCCTGGATACATAACCAGTAAAGAAATAGGCCTCTTGATTTGAGTTCTGTTCTTTTACTCCTTTAGGTAGTGGGATGGACCCTACAAAACCATTGTGTAAAAAGGCGAAAGATATACGAAGGGAAAAGAAGTTAGCCAAGCAGGCAGCCAGAGGTGTGATACCCGAGCATGTACAAAAGGTACGTTGCATCTCCATGGCCTAGTTGTAAGAGTGGAACAATAATAATTCAATTTCTTTATTGGCAATCATTGACAGAATTTGTCTATGGCCATTTACAATAACATAGAAAATGGCTTAGACAAAATAAAGATCAAAATGCATAGAGCACAATATACATAAAAAAGAAATTTCAAGAATGGTGATACTATAAGAGTTGAGATAGTTGGTAGTTAAGGAGCAGCAAAAGTGTTGAAAGTTTCATCCTGATTAGCAAAGCTCTCCGAAAGATATCTACAAATGATTAGTATTGTCTTTCATTTTGACGAGGACATTAATTGTTTAAAGATATTGGAATCAGTCTGTAGTGCTGCAAAGATGTTTTCTATGTATTTGAGTGTACTTGGAGTATGGTCCTTGACGTTACAAAGCCTCCCCTCCATAAGGGTTCAAATCTCGATGGTGGTAGATTTGAATTTATCCTGCTACCACAGCCACTAAAGGACCGAAAACTTGGCGCTGCATAGTGTATACTGTTTGTATTAACTGCGCTAATCATATAACATGCAGTCACGTGACAAATCACAGTGTTGTTGTTAATTTATGAAATATTGGGAGTTATTCGGCCCCATTCCCCCATCTCTAGAATATATATTTTTTTCCCCAAATGTTTGAAAAATGCCCCTCTTGGGGTAAAACTTGATTTTGCACTGTTACTTGCTAGGCAAAAGAAATCTCCTTTTTATCCTTTTACGCATGAGCTTTTCCCTAATGGGATCTGACCACTCCCCCAAAACTGGAAAAAAACCACTGGGGTTGGGAAGCTGTCAATAATCTAGTCTTATGTTACGAAAAATGTGTCATCATTTTATCAGCAGAACGCAATTTGTTTTGAAGAGTTAAAATCCCAATCTGTGAGATAATCTTTTTATAGTATAAATCAACAAAATTAATGAAGCTGCTTCAAATTCAACAATGTTCATTTCTTTTTTTTCCACAAGACTACAACATCTAGCGAACAGAACTCAAAGACTCTAGAGGACATTTTGAATGAACCCAAAAAGGCAGAAAACTGTGCTCACAAGCTAGAGGTAAGGTTTGTTTTTTTGTCTTGATTTAACCCATTACCAAACAATACCTACATTTTACTACTTTGTTGTAGATGACTCTAGAAAACAGTTTGGGAGAGGAAGGGATTCCTCGTAACGAGAAATTTTCTCTTTTCCCACAATGTTTTCTACTTTATCAGAATTTTTTTTTCCAATTCATCACATTTTTGAAATGTTGCCTGAAAACTTAAAATTTTGGAAAATCGAAAATTTGGCATTTGGTAAAGGGTTAAGATCCCCACTAAATGTTACTTCACTTTTCTGTACTTGACTGCAGACTGTTAATACAGTAAATTTCAGTGAAAGTCCCTTGTCCATTAAGGCTAACTACAAGTTTGGTAATATGGACAATTTATTTTGCCACCTGTGTGATTATTTATCAACTAGTTGTCAATTGTGATCATATTTCCGCGTAATTGTTACATATGGGACTGTATTTTGGTGTATATTATATGATTTTATAATTGAAATTGTCTACTTCCTAAAGGCAAGGACTAACTATTATGCAATTAAATCAACTGTTACAGTGATATAAAGGTCCATAGGGCCTGTATGCTGTTTTACTCAACATTTCATGCTTAAAATGTGTGTATGTTCAAGACAACATTCCCTCTTGTTTCTATATTGGGCTAAGCAGTACTGCATTGTAACACATCATTAGAATCGTCTCTCCGAGACGCTTCCAATGACGTGTCACATTACAATACTGTCTTTTCATTTAAGATACTATCCATGTTTATCAGTTTCAACTTTCACAAATATTTTCCTTAAGACGTTTTGTAAAATGTTACCCTGGTGTTATCTGTTGTATTTGTACTAAACCTTGTTTCTTTTTGTATATATAGATGAACACATGTCACTATAATGAAATATTTACTTATTTGTTAACTTGAAATATGAATGATTCATTCATTTGTTTTCACAATGTAGTTCTGAAATATTGCACACTTTTTTATTATATATCACTTGCACATTGGATGTAGTAATTCATTACCATTTCATTTTCTGATGTAAAGTAAAATCAAACAAGTTCCCCACGCTGAGTTTCCCTATAGAAATAGTGTATTAAAACATTGTTGGAAAAAAGCTTAACTTTCTTTTCAAAAAGCCATCTAAAGCTACAAAGATTTTCTAATGTGTTGCACAGCAAATGGACATTATAATATCTTCTATTTGTATCATGTTTCTTGCAACTTTTGGCATTTAAAATGGATTTGAATTTTTGCAAGGTTTTAAACTACAGTAAACAATATTAATTTCGATTAGTAATGAAAGAAAAATTAATTCAAATCTTTAAAATCAAAGTAACAAAATTGGCCCGAGAAATATTTGCTCATGAAGAGAAATTTTCTTTTTGCCCTTTTGTCTTCTTAGACAGATCAATAGTACTTAAAACTTAAGTGGAGTGATATGTAAAACAGTGTCCCCTATTTCAGATACGTCTTGTGCGATCATACCCAGAAAGCTCCGAATTCCGTGACTCTTTAACGGAATCTCACAGCGTCTATCACCGCTACCAGATGTCGATACACGGCGACGATGCCGACAAACCCGTCCTTAAACAATACAAACGATTCTTAGTGGACTCCCCTCTCGAGGTAATTTTAAACGAACGGTTTTTCGAGATTCATTTCAATGTTTACAGGTGAGATTGGTGCGCTCGTTTCCAAAATCTGATGAGTTTTCCGCGACGCTGGATGACTCGTACCAGGTGTATCGTAAGTACCAGATGACGATTCACGATGATTTGCCGAGTGAATGTTCCATTAGTACCTTTACAAGTTTCCTTGTGGACTCGCCCCTTCAGGTAAGATTTGTTTAGCCGGGTTTTTAAATCCAATCAACATTATATCAGAATGCCTTAATCATTTTTATTTACATGAGAATACTTCAAATTCCCTTTTAAAAGGGTAACTGAAAGGATAACATGTTTATATGATGCTTTTAAATGGGTAAAGACAACAAGGTCTGCTTAAAAATAGAGACAAAACGAGGTCAGCTGAGAATTGTCTGGAGAATTTCATAAAACGTTGGGAACTAATGAAATCTGAGAAATTTTCCATTCTGAATATCGTGCCGTTGTTATTGGGTAAACGACACTCCTTTATCTGAGCACTCATTGCTATTTTTAGACATAACTTGAATCTAAGCGATGAAGACCTCTATCTTTACAGCCTATAAGACCTTGTCAAGCTGAGATAAACCAGCGACATTACGTTGTTCCTCCGGTGCATTATTTTAAGTTCAATAACCTTAACATAAGGGCAGATATACCAGATATACAGCACATTCAGACCTGACAATACAACATGTATAGCTTGATGGTTTGCTATCATAAAAGTATTTTTCATAGCCTGTTGATTATAGCCCCTAGATAATATGTTTGTTTATATGTATGCATGTATGTATATGTATTTATATAAGTATATATCCATGGATGTATATGCATCGATATTTGAAACTTTCTTTTAAGACATTTTCCACTTTAAATCCATATGTATTGATGTGCAAGCGTGTTAGTTGGTGTGTGGGTGTGCATGTGTACATATGTATGTTTACCATTCCTACAATTGTATGAGAAGATGAATTTATTGTTAAATTCCTTGTCTGCCATGAGGTATATGCTTCAGTTCAAATAAAATGTTCTTCCTAATGTATAGGGTAGCTTGACCTTATTTATTATCAATGTTTCGTCCTTGCTGATTTCAGGAGGAGTATGAAGAGGGTGGATTGCCAGATGGTTACGGATCCTTTCACCAACAGTACATCCTGGATGGGAAGATAATCTGTGTTGGAGTGCTGGACATACTTCCCTCCCTTGTCTCCTCCAAGTATCTCTACTACGATCCAGACTACAGCTTTCTCTCCCTAGGCACTTTTTCCGCGCTACAGTAAGTAGGTTGTGGTTAACCCTTTACCAGACGCCAAATTTTTGACTATCCTAAATTGACAGAATTTGCATATAACATTTCAAGTTGTGCTGGAATTGAAAAATAATCTTCTGATAGGGCAAAAAACATTGTGGGAAAAGAAAAGATTGTCTGCAACAAAGTGGTTAGAAGCCGTTATTGTTCAGTAATTGGTTAGACAATTTGAACTCAAAGGGTTAATCTAATGGAAAAACCTCTGGCATAATGATGAAGCTGTCATAATGTTTCTCGAAAGGCTACTTTCATTGTACTATCATTTTCAAATGTAGATCTTAAATGTTTAAACAGTCATTCAATTTGATTAAGGAAACATGTATTTATCACAAATAATGATTTCGCTATTTTGTATGAGTTACTGATTATAAATGCTTATTCACATACTGTTTAAGAGTAGCAATACTTGTATTTTGAGGAAGACTTGCTACCAACTAAGCTCTTATGGTTATCGTGATGAAAATATCTTGATGAAAAATGAAATTTATTATCATCTCCATTTTGTAAAAAATATGCTATGTACATTACTTTCTGGTAAGAAATCTACATTTTCTTTCAAAGAAATAGCCTTTATCAGAACTTTATTATCATCACCATTTTTCGATAAGAATATTTTATAAATAACTTTGTATAGTACAGGTGGAACAATATTACCTACTATGATAGAAAATGTCCATTATGTAATTTGAACGACTTTGTTTAGTAAAAAATTCATATTTTCTTTCAGAGAAATAGCCTTTATTCGTAGCCTGCATAAATTCTCCAAAAAGATGCAGTATTACTATATGGGATTTTACATCCATTCCTGCCCTAAAATGAAGTATAAGGTGAGCCAATATGATACATTATTATTTTTGTATCAATTTATTTTTGTCCATTAGGGAAGGTTAATTCGGGTCCTGTGTGTGGTGAAGCTTGGGGGTTTAGAACTCGGGGATCCCGAGTTTGGGCCCCAAAGACTCCTCTTGTGTCATAAGAGTGTCCTTTGGCAAGTTGAGGAATGGATTTCCAGGTAAAGCTCATCCATAATATTATAAGGTTTTTCTACATGAAGATGTATATTCTCTTATGATATTTTTTTAGAGGCATTTGGAACCTAAAAGTAAATATTTGACCAAAATATTGTGTGACTGTAACACATAATACCAATCTGAACACATCGGGTTTATCCAATGAAAACACCTCTAAAATAATAGGGATGACGCCATATTGTTTCCCGCGAGAATGACGTCACTTTACTTTCGTTTTTAAAAATAGATCTTAAATGTGAAATCTTATAAGTCATTATATTTAATTGAGGAAACAACTATACATGTCACAACAACAATTTTGCCATTTGGTATGAGTTACTGATAAAAAGATGATTGAAAAGGATGTCCAACACTTCCATACACATTGAACTACTTAAAGTGTCGCTCAGAAAATGTGTTAATTGCCGGATGCCGATTTACCCGAAAAATTGTAACCCTACACTAATATCCAAGGTGTATTTCACAGCTCACGGAAATATCGAGTAGTTCCTATTGACATAATATAGTAACATAATATGGAGACCTAGAATTTATTAACTTGATATTATGAACTCAAGGTTATGTACTTAATATTTAGAACTTTGTTAAAGGAACTTTATATTATGAACTTGATATTATAAACTAATTAATATGAACTCAATATTGTGAACTGGATATTAAGCACTCGATATTAGAAACTATATAAACAAAGTCAATATTAGTTTTTGAACTCAATATAATGACTCATAATATAGAGGGCTCAATACAAGACTATAGTAACTCCTTCACAAAGGTGAAAGGTTTGCTACTGTCCTGCATTGAACCCTCGAAAAGTTGAACTGAATGTAAGAATGAATAATTTCAGGATTTGGATCTTTATCAACTAGTGTTTGAGGTGTGAGTAATTTACTGAATTATCAATTGCACACAATTTATATTTTGTCCGTCGTTTCAAGTGGTTAAATTTCATCACATTTTGAAATGTCGTCTGCAAACTCTTTCAATTTGGAACTGTCGAAAATTTGGTGTTTGGTAAAAGGTTAAACAGCCAATTTTCTCAGTTCTGTATGCTGGCCTCTTAACACAAGTTTGACTGTATCTATATGATGTACTGTGTTTTCTCCCCAAGGGCCAATATTTCCCATCATTCCTGCTGTGCCCAGAAACTTACACATGGCATCCTGTGGAAAAATGTGCCGAACTTCTGGATAGAAAACGATATAGCAGATTCGCAGATGAAGATCAGGGTATGTTGTGTTTGTTTGATATTTACCTTTTTTTCATATGAAATTGTTTTAATGCATCTGCATTAGAAATATATCAATTTAAGGCCAGAATTTTGCCCAAAAGAGCTTCAAAACTGGTTAAAATGAGTATAAGTTATGACACTATGTTAAAACAGAACAATAACCACATTATCATGGAAATATAACGCCTGAACTAGTATTAACGATGTTTCAAAGTCCTTTTTTCACAAATTATGTAGCACACAATTTGACATCTTTTTTTACATTTTAGAAAGATCTAAAACTGGGGATAAGTGCTTGGGTGAAGGAGTGGCTGGCATCTGGCTAGAAAAGTCACATGTTATGCATCAAATTTCTAGCATTTATACTCCAACAACAATGCAAATATTTAAAAAGGGGAATTTTATTGGTCCCTTAAGTTTTACGAAATTCACCATGGCAATTCTTGGCTGACCTCATTTTATCACTTTATGTCAACAAATATTATCGTTTACTCGTAAAAGCATAATTTGAACTAAGTACATGTACATTCTCAGTTTCTCTTTAAAATGCAATTCAAAGTATTTTTATGTTGTTAATTATTCTAGCATTTTACTGTAAATGAGTGCCATTCTGCCTTTACAGTTATGTTTTTTTTTCTTGTTTTTATTTTCTGTCTACTAATACAGTCAATTTGGAGCAGTTACAAATATCCATAGAAAGGGAAAAGGTTATAAATTCTATTTCATTTACTTTCAGTTGATGCTGAAGGAACTCCAGATTTCTCTTCCCTGCTTGTTCTACATCACCGAAGAATTATGTCTTATGAACATTACC